>JAVGWX010000011.1:24864401-25396901 GCA_036924085.1 Ariolimax columbianus | reverse complement strand
TCTTCTTCTTTTTTTTGCTCTTTTTATTCTTCTTCTTCTTGCTCTTCTTCTTCTTCTTGCTCTTCTTCTTGCTCTTCTTCTTGCTCTTTTTCTTCTTCTTGCTCTCCTTCTTCTTCTTTTTCTTGCTCTTCTTCTTCTTCTAGTTCTTCTTCTTCTTGCTCTTCTTCTTCTTCTTGCTCTTCTTCTTCTTGCTCTTCTTCTTCTTCTTGCTCTTTTTCTTCTTCTTGCTCTTCTTCTTCTTCTTCTTGCTCTTTTTCTTCTTCTTCTTGCTCTTCTTCTTTTTGCTCTTTTTCTTCTTCTTCTTGCTCTTCTTCTTCTTCTTGCTCTTTTCTTCTTCTTGCTCTTCTTCTTCTTCTTCTTCTTCTTCTTGCTCTTCTTCTTCTTTTTGCTCTTTTTCTTCTTCTTCTTCTTCATCTTGCTCTTCTTCTTCTTCTTCTTCTTCTTCTTCTTCTTCTTCTTCTTCTTCTTCTTCTTCTTCTTGCTCTTCTTCTTCTTCTTGCTCTTCTTCTTCTTGCTCTTCTTCTTCTTCTTGCTCTTCTTCTTCTTCTTGCTCTTCTTCTTCTTGTTCTTCTTGCTCTTCTTCTTCTTCTTCTTCTTGCTCTTCTTCTTGTTTTTTTTCTTTTTCTTGCTCTTCTTTTTCTTCTTCTTCTTGCTCTTCTTCTTCTTCTTCTTCTTCTTCTTCTTGCTCTTCTTCTTCTTCTTGCTCTTCTTCTTCTTCTTGCTCTTCTTCTTCTTTTTCTTCTTGCTCTTTTTCTTCTTCTTCTTCTTCTTCTTCTTGCTCTTCTTCTTCTTCTTCTTCTTTTTCTTCTTCTTCTTCTTCTTCTTCTTCTTCTTCTTCTTCTTCTTCTTCTTCTCCTTCTTGCTCTTCTTCTTGCTCTTTTTCTTCTTGCTCTTTTTCTTCTTCTTCTTCTTGCTCTTCTTCTTGCTCTTTTTCTTCTTCTTGCTCTTCTTGTTCTTTTTCTTCTTCTTGCTCTTCTTCTTGCTCTTTTTCTTCTTCTTGCTCTTCTTCTTGCTCTTTTTCTTCTTCTTGCTCTTCTTCTTCTTCTTCTTGCTCTTTTTCTTCTTCTTGCTTTTCTTCTTCTTTTTCTTCTTCTTTCTCTTCTTCTTGCTCTTTTTCTTCTTCTTGCTCTTCTTCTTCTTCTTCTTGCTCTTCTTCTTGCTCTTCTTCTTCTTCTTCTTGCTCTTCTTCTTCTTCTTCTTCTTCTTCTTGCTCCTTCTTCTTCTTGCTTTTCTTCTTCTTCTTCTTCTTGCTCTTCTTCTTCTTCTTGCTCTTCTTCTTCTCCTTTTTCTTGCTCTTCTTCTTCTTCTTGCTCTTCTTCTTCTTCTTTTTCTTGCTCTTCTTCTTCTTCATGCTTTTCGTCTTTTTCTTCTTCTTATTCTTCTTCTTCTTCTTTTTGCTCTTCTTCTTCTTCTTGCTCTTCTTCTTCTTCTTGCTCTTCTTCTTGCTCTTCTTCTTGCTTTTTTTCTTCTTCTTGCTCTCCTTCTTCTTCTTTTTCTTGCTCTTCTTCTTCTTCTAGTTCTTCTTCTTCTTGCTCTTCTTCTTCTTCTTGCTCTTCTTCTTCTTGTTCTTCTTCTTCTTCTTGCTCTTCTTCTTTTTTTGGCTCTTTTTCTTCTTCTTCTTCTTGCTCTTCTTCTTCTTCTTCTTGCTCTTCTTCTTGCTCTTTTTCTTCTTCTTTTTCTTCTTCTTCTTCTTGCTCTTCTTCTTCTTCTTCTTGCTCTTCTTCTTGCTCTTTTTCTTCTTCTTGCTCTTCTTCTTCTTCTTCTTCTTGCTCTTTTTCTTCTTCTTCTTCTTCTTCTTGCTCTTCTTCTTGCTCTTTTTTTTCTTCTTGCTTTTCTTCTTCTTCTTCTTCTTGCTCTTCTTCTTCTTCTTCTTCTTCTTCTTCTTCTTGCTCTTTTTCTTCTTCTTGCTCTTTTCTTCTTCTTGCTCTTCTTCTTCTTCTTCTTCTTCTTCTTCTTCTTCTTTTTGCTCTTTTTCTTCTTCTTCTTCTTCTTCTTGCTCTTCTTCTTCTTCTTCTTCTTCTTCTTCTTCTTCTTCTTCTTCTTGCTCTTCTTCTTCTTCTTGCTCTTCTTCTTCTTGCTCTTCTTCTTCTTCTTGCTCTTCTTCTTCTTCTTGCTCTTCTTCTTCTTCTTCTTCTTGCTCTTCTTCTTCTTCCTCTTCTTCTTCTTGTTTTTTTCCTTTTTCTTGCTCTTCTTTTTCTTCTTCTTCTTGCTCTTCTTCTTCTTCTTCTTCTTCTTCTTCTTCTTGCTCTTCTTCTTCTTCTTGCTCTTCTTCTTCTTCTTGCTCTTCTTCTTCTTTTTCTTCTTGCTCTTTTTCTTCTTCTTCTTCTTCTTCTTCTTGCTCTTCTTCTTCTTGCTCGTCTTATTCTTCTTCTTCCCTCTCTTCTTCTTCTTCTTCTTCTTCTTCTTGCTCTTCTTCTTCTTCTTCTTCTTCTTCTTATTCTTCTTCTTCTTCTTCTTCTTCTTCTTCTCCTTCTTGCTCTTCTTCTTGCTCTTTTTCTTCTTGCTCTTTTTCTTCTTCTTCTTCTTGCTCTTCTTCTTCTTCTTGCTCTTCTTGTTCTTTTTCTTCTTCTTGCTCTTCTTCTTGCTCTTTTTCTTCTTCTTGCTCTTCTTCTTGCTCTTTTTCTTCTTCTTGCTCTTCTTCTTCTTCTTCTTCTTCTTCTTGCTCTTCTTCTTGCTCTTCTTCTTCTTCTTCTTGCTCTTCTTCTTCTTCTTCTTCTTCTTCTTCTTCTTCTTGCTCCTTCTTCTTCTTGCTTTTCTTCTTCTTCTTCTTCTTGCTCTTCTTCTTCTTCTTGCTCTTCTTCTTCTCCTTTTTCTTGCTCTTCTTCTTCTTCTTGCTCTTCTTCTTCTTCTTTTTCTTGCTTTTCTTCTTCTTCATGCTTTTCGTCTTTTTCTTCTTCTTATTCTTCTTCTTCTTCTTCTTGCTCTTCTTCTTCTTCTTGCTCTTCTTCTTCTTCTTCTTCTTGCTCTTCTTCTTCTTCTTGCTCTTCTTCTTCGTCTTCTCGCTCTTCTTCTTCTTCTTGCTCTTCTTCTTCTTCTCCTTCTTCTTGCCATTTTTCTTCTTTTTCTTCTTGCTCTTCTTCTTCTTCTTCCTCTTCTTCTTCTTGCTCTTCTTCTTCTTGCTCTTCTTCTTCTTGCTCTTCTTCTTCTTGCTCTTCTTCTTCTTCTTCTTCTTGCTCTTCTTCTTCTTCTAGTTCTTCTTCTTCTTGCTCTTCTTCTTCTTCTTCCTCTTCTTCTTCTTGCTCTTCTTCTTCTTGCTCTTCTTCTTCTTGCTCTTCTTCTTCTTCTTCTTCTTGCTCTTCTTCTTCTTCTAGTTCTTCTTCTTCTTGCTCTTCTTCTTCTTCTTGCTCTTCTTCTTCTTGCTCTTCTTCTTCTTCTTCTTGCTCTTCTTCTTTTTTTTGCTCTTTTTATTCTTCTTCTTCTTGCTCTTCTTCTTGCTTTTTTTCTTCTTCTTGCTCTCCTTCTTCTTCTTTTTCTTGCTCTTCTTCTTCTTCTAGTTCTTCTTCTTCTTGCTCTTCTTCTTCTTCTTGCTCTTCTTCTTCTTGTTCTTCTTCTTCTTCTTGCTCTTCTTCTTTTTTTGGCTCTTTTTCTTCTTCTTCTTCTTGCTCTTCTTCTTCTTCTTCTTGCTCTTTTTCTTCTTCTTTTTCTTCTTCTTCTTCTTGCTCTTCTTCTTCTTCTTCTTGCTCTTCTTCTTGCTCTTTTTCTTCTTCTTGCTCTTCTTCTTCTTCTTCTTCTTGCTCTTTTTCTTCTTCTTCTTCTTCTTCTTGCTCTTCTTCTTGCTCTTTTTTTTCTTCTTGCTTTTCTTCTTCTTCTTCTTCTTGCTCTTCTTCTTCTTCTTCTTCTTCTTCTTCTTCTTGCTCTTCTTCTTGCTCTTTTTCTTCTTCTTGCTCTTTTCTTCTTCTTGCTCTTCTTCTTCTTCTTCTTCTTCTTCTTCTTTTTGCTCTTTTTCTTCTTCTTCTTCTTCTTCTTGCTCTTCTTCTTCTTCTTCTTCTTCTTCTTCTTCTTCTTCTTGCTCTTCTTCTTCTTCTTGCTCTTATTCTTCTTGCTCTTCTTCTTCTTCTTGCTCTTCTTCTTCTTCTTGCTCTTCTTCTTCTTCTTCTTCTTGCTCTTCTTCTTCTTCTTCTTCTTCTTCTTGCTCTTCTTCTTGTTTTTTTTCTTTTTCTTGCTCTTCTTTTTCTTCTTCTTCTTGCTCTTCTTCTTCTTCTTCTTCTTCTTCTTGCTCTTCTTCTTCTTCTTGCTCTTCTTCTTTTTCTTGCTCTTCTTCTTCTTTTTCTTCTTGCTCTTTTTCTTCTTCTTCTTCTTCTTCTTCTTGCTCTTCTTCTTCTTGCTCGTCTTATTCTTCTTCTTCCCTCTCTTCTTCTTCTTCTTTTTCTTCTTCTTCTTCTTGCTCTTCTTCTTCTTCTTCTTCTTCTTCTTATTCTTCTTCTTCTTCTTCTTCTTCTTCTTCTTCTCCTTCTTGCTCTTCTTCTTGCTCTTTTTCTTCTTGCTCTTTTTCTTCTTCTTCTTTTTGCTCTTCTTCTTCTTCTTGCTCTTCTTGTTCTTTTTCTTCTTCTTGCTCTTCTTCTTGCTCTTTTTCTTCTTCTTGCTCTTCTTCTTGCTCTTTTTCTTCTTCTTGCTCTTCTTCTTCTTCTTCTTCTTCTTCTTGCTCTTCTTCTTGCTCTTCTTCTTCTTCTTCTTGCTCTTCTTCTTCTTCTTCTTCTTCTTCTTCTTCTTGCTCCTTCTTCTTCTTGCTTTTCTTCTTCTTCTTCTTCTTGCTCTTCTTCTTCTTCTTGCTCTTCTTCTTCTCCTTTTTCTTGCTCTTCTTCTTCTTCTTGCTCTTCTTCTTCTTCTTTTTCTTGCTCTTCTTCTTCTTCATGCTTTTCGTCTTTTTCTTCTTCTTATTCTTCTTCTTCTTCTTCTTGCTCTTCTTCTTCTTCTTGCTCTTCTTCTTCTTCTTCTTCTTGCTCTTCTTCTTCTTCTTGCTCTTCTTCTTCGTCTTCTTGCTCTTCTTCTTCTTATTCTTGCTCTTCTTCTTCTTGCTCTTCTTCTTCTTCTTGCTCTTCTTCTTCTTCTTGCTCTTCTTCTTCTTCTTGCTCTTCTTCTTCGTCTTCTTGCTCTTCTTCTTCTTCTTCTTGCTCTTCTTCTTCTTGCTCTTCTTCTTCTTGCTCTTCTTCTACTTCTTCTTCTTCTTCTTCTTCTTCTTCTTCTTCTTCTTCTTCTTCTTCTTCTTCTTCTTCTTCTTCTCCTTCTTCTTGCTCTTCTTCTTCTTCTTCTTGCTCTTCTTCTTCTGCTTCTTGTTTTTTTTCTTCTTCTTGCTCTTTTTCCTCTTCTTCTTCTTGCTCTTCTTCTTCTTCTTGCTTTTCTTCTTTTTCTTCTTCTTGCTCTTCTTCTTCTTCTTCTTGCTTTTCTTCTTTTTCTTGCTCTTCTTCTTCTTCTTCTTCTTCTTCTTCTTGCTCTTCTTCTTCTCCTTCTTCTTGCTCTTTTTCTTCTTCTACCACTTCTTGCTCTTCTTCTTCTTCTTGCTCTTCTTCTTCTTCATCTTCTTGCTCGTCTTCTTCTTCTTCTTGCTCTTCTTCTTCTTCTTGCTCTTCTTCTTCTTCTTGCTCTTCTTCTTCTTCTTGCTCTTCTTCTTCTTCTTGCTCTTCTTCTTCTTCTTCTTCTTCTTGCTCTTTTTTTTCTTCTTGCTCTTCTTCTTCTTCTTCTTCTTCTTCTTGCTCTTCTTCTTTTTCTTCTTCTTCTTGCTCTTCTTCTTCTTCTTGCTCTTCTTCTTCTTGCTCTTATTCTTGTTTTTTTTCTTCTTCTTGCTCTTCTTCTTCTTATTGCTCTTCTTCTTCTTCTTCTTCTTCTTCTTGCTCTTCTTCTTCTTCTTGCTCTTCTTCTTCTTCTTGCTCTTCTACTTCTTGCTCTTCTTCTTGTTTTTTTTCTTCTTCTTGCTCTTCTTCTTCTTATTCTTCTTGCTCCTCTTCTTCTTCTTGCTCTTCTTCTTCTTCTTGCTCCTCTTCTTCTTCTTCTTCTTCTGGCTCCTCTTCTTGTTCTTGCTCCTCTTCTTCTTCTTGCTCTTCTTCTTCTTCTTGCTCTTCTTCTTCTTCTTGCTCTTCTTCTTCTTCTTCTTCTTCTTGCTCTTCTTCTTGCTCTTTTTCTTCTTCTTGCTCTTTTTCTTCTTCTTCTTCTTGCTCTTCTTCTTCTTCTTCTTCTTCTTCTTGCTCTTCTTTTTGCTCTTCTTCTTCTTCTTGCTCTTCTTCTTCTTCTTGCTCTTCTTCTTCTTTTTGCTCTTCTTCTTCTTCTTCTTCTTCTTGCTCTTCTTCTTCTGCTTCTTGTTTTTTTTCTTCTTCTTGCTCTTCTTCTTCTTGCTCTTCTTCTTCTTCTTCTTCTTCTTCTTCTTCTTCTTCTTCTCCTTTTTCTTGCTCTTTTTCTTCTTCTTCTTCTTGCTCTTCTTCTTCTTGCTCTTCTTCTTCTGCTTCTTGTTTTTTTTCTTCTTCTTGCTCTTCTTCCTCTTCTTCATCTTGCTCTTCTTCTTCTTCTTGCTTTTCTTCTTTTTCTTCTTCTTGCTCTTCTTCTTCTTCTTCTTCTTGCTTTTCTTCTTTTTCTTGCCCCTCTTCTTCTACTTGCTCTTCTTCTTCTTCTTGCTCTTCTTCTTCTTCTTGCTCTTCTTCTTCTCCTTCTTCTTGCTCTTTTTCTTCTTCTACCACTTTTTGCTCTTCTTCTTCTTCTTGCTCTTCTTCTTCTTCATCTTCTTGCTCGTCTTCTTCTTCTTCTTGCTCTTCTTCTTCTTCTTGCTCTTCTTCTTCTTCTTGCTCTTCTTCTTCTTCTTGCTCTTCTTCTTCTTCTTCTTCTTCTTCTTCTTCTTGCTCTTTTTTTTCTTCTTGCTCTTCTTCTTCTTCTTCTTCTTCTTGCTCTTCTTCTTTTTCTTCTTCTTCTCTCTCTTCTTCTTCTTCTTGCTCTTCTTCTTCTTCTTCTTCTTCTTCTTCTTCTTGCTCTTCTTCTTCTTCTTGCTCTTCTTCTTCTTTTTGCTCTTCTTCTTCTTCTTCTTCTTCTTGCTCTTCTTCTTCTTGCTCTTCTTCTTGTATTTTTTCTTCTTCTTGCTCTTCTTCTTCTTCTTCTTCTTCTTCTTGCTCTTCTTCTTCTTCTTCCTCTTCTTCTTCTTCTTCTTCTTCTTCTTGCTCTTCTTCTTCTTCTTGCTCTTCTTCTTCTTCTTGCTCTTCTTCTTCTTCTTCTTGCTTTTCTTCTTGCTCTTCTTCTTCTTGCTCTTCTTCTTTTTCTTCTTCTTCTTCTTCTTCTTCTTCTTCTTCTTCTTTTTATTCTTCTTCTTCTTGCTCTTCTTCTTCTTGCTCCTCTTCTTCTTCTTCTTGCTCTTCTTCTTCTTCTTCTTCTTGCTCTTCTTCTTCTTCTTCTTCTTCTTTTTGCTCTTCTTCTTCTTCTTGCTCTTCTTCTTCTTCTTGCTCTTCTTCTTCTTGCTCTGCTTCTTCTTCTTGGTCTTCTTCTTCTTCTTGCTCTTCTTCTTCTTCTTGCTGTTCTTCTTCTTCTTGCTCTTCTTCTTCTTCTTCTTCTTCTTCTTCTTGCTCTTTTTTTTCTTCTTGCTCTTCTTCTTCTTCTTGCTCTTCTTCTTCTTCTTGCTCTTCTTCTTCTTCTTGCTCTTCTTCTTCTTCTTGCTCTTCTTCTTTTTCTTCTTCTTCTCTCTCTTCTTCTTCTTCTTGCTCTTCTTCTTCTTCTTATTCTTCTTCTTCTTCTTGCTCTTCTTCTTCTTCTTGCTCTTCTTCTTCTTCTTGCTCTTCTTCTTCTTCTTCTTCTTCTTGCTCTTCTTCTTCTTCTTCTTCTTCTTCTTCTTCTTCTTGCTCTTCTTCTTCTTCTTGCTCTTCTTCTTCTTCTTGCTCTTCTTCTTCTTCTTTTTCTTCTTCTTGCTCTTCTTCTTCTTCTTGCTCTTCTTCTTCTTCTTCTTCTTCTCGCTCTTCTTCTTCATCTTGCTCTTCTTCTTCTTCTCCTTCTTCTTGCCATTTTTCTTCTTTTTCTTCTTGCTCTTCTTCTTCTTCTTGCTCTTCTTCTTCTTGCTCTTCTTCTTCTTGTTCTTCTTGCTCTTCTTCCTCTTCTTCTTCTTGCTCTTCTTCTTCTTCTAGTTCTTCTTCTTCTTGCTCTTCTTCTTCTTCTTCTTCTTCTTCTTCTTCTTCTTCTTCTTCTTCTTGCTCTTCTTCATCTTCTTGCTCTTCTTCTTCTTGCTCTTCTTCTTCTTGTTCTTCTTGCTCTTCTTCCTCTTCTTCTTCTTGCTCTTCTTCTTCTTCTAGTTCTTCTTCTTCTTGCTCTTCTTCTTCTTCTTCTTCTTCTTCTTCTTCTTCTTCTTGCTCTTCTTCTTCTTCTTGCTCTTCTTCTTCTTCTTGCTCTTCTTCTTGCTCTTTTTCTTCTTCTTGCTCTCCTTCTTCTTCTTCTTCTTGCTCTTCTTCTTCTTCTAGTTCTTCTTCTTCTTGCTCTTCTTCTTCTTCTTGCTCTTCTTCTTCTTGTTCTTCGTCTTCTTCTTGCTCTTCTTCTTTTTTTTTGCTCTTTTTCTTCTTCTTCTTCTTGCTCTTCTTCTTCTTCTTCTTGTTCTTCTTCTTGCTCTTTTTCTTCTTCTTGCTCTTCTTCTTGCTCTTCTTCTTCTTCTTCTTCTTGCTCTTCTTCTTCTTCTTCTTCTTGCTCTTCTTCTTCTTCTTGCTCTTTTTCTTCTTCTTGCTCTTCTTCTTGCTCTTTTTCTTCTTCTTGCTCTTCTTCTTCTTCTTGCTCTTCTTCTTCTTCTTCTTCTTGCTCTTCTTCTTCTTCTTCTTCTTGCTCTTCTTCTTCTTCTTGCTCTTTTTCTTCTTCTTGCTCTTCTTCTTGCTCTTCTTCTTCTTCTTCTTCTTGCTCTTCTTCTTCTTCTTCTTCTTCTTCTTGCTCTTCTTCTTGCTCTTCTTCTTCTTCTTGCTCTTCTTCTTCTTCTTCTTCTTCTTCTTCTTCTTCTTCTTCTTGCTCTTCTTCTTCTTCTTGCTCTTCTTCTTCTTCTTGCTCTTCTTCTTCATTTTCTTCTTGCTCTTTTTCTTCTTCTTCTTCTTCTTCTTCTTGCTCGTCTTATTGTTCTTCTTCCCTCTCTTCTTCTTCTTCTTCTTCTTCTTCTTGCTCTTCTTCTTCTTCTTCTTCTTCTTCTTCTTCGTCTTCTTCTTCTTATTCTTCTTCTTCTTCTTGCTCTTCTTCTTGCTCTTTTTCTTCTTGCTCTTTTTCTTCTTCTTCTTCTTGCTCTTCTTCTTGCTCTTTTTCTTCTTCTTGCTCTTCTTGTTCTTCTTGCTCTTCTTCTTGCTCTTTTTCTTCTTCTTTTTCTTCGTCTTCTTGCTCTTTTTCTTGCTCTTCTTTTTCTTCTTCTTTTTGCTCTTTTTCTTGCTCTTCTTCTTCTTATTTCTCTTCTTCTTCTTGCTCTTCTTCTTGCTCTTCTTTTTCTTCTTCTTTTTGCTCTTTTTCTTGCTCTTCTTCTTCTTATTTCTCTTTTTCTTCTTGCTCTTCTTCATCTTCTTCTTCTTCTTCTTCTTTTTCTTCTTCTTGCTCTTCTTCTTCTTCTTGCTCTTCTTCTTCTTCTTGCTCTTCTTTTTTTTCATCTTTTTGCTCTTCTTCTTCTTGCTCTTCTTCTTTTCTTCTTCTTGCTGTTTTTCTTCTTCTTGCTCTTCTTTTTCTTCTTCTTTTTGCTCTTCTTCTTGCTCTTCTTTTTCTTCTTCTTTTTGCTCTTCTTCTTGCTCTTTTTCTTCTTCTTCTTCTTCTTCTTCTTCTTGCTCTTCATCATCTTCTTCTATCAGCTGATGCTATGCTCCTAGTCGGGTAAGGTTCACGAAAGAGACTGTGAGTCTCATGTCTTCGCCCATCCTCCACATCTTTTCGAGCATGGTCGCTTCCCTTGGCCAGACTGCCTCAGTTTGGTCAGCATAAGTACGACAGTCCTGCAGGATTGTTACGCAATCGCATATGGTGGTGTCTGTTAAACCCATTCCCTTGAGTATGCAATGTTTCGTTCCGAGTCTGAAGATATTTGTCAAGTTTATCTATGCCGGCCTGTATTCTTTGCGCTCGTTTCTCGAGTCCATCCTCATTAATCGTTTGGTGAGTTTCTTTGCTAAACTCGATACAAAAAAATACCGTGCTGAAATCGGATGTGTCGGACTTTAGGAAGCAAATAAGGCAGCTTCGTTGAAATTCCCGGCACAAAATCACAAATGTCCTTTTCAAGAGGAACACCAAAGAAGAAGAAGAAACGTCACGAATTGATACGCGGCTAAAATCATTGTCAGTTGAGACATGCTGATCAATACTCTACTTAGGGCTCTTCAACGTTTGTATACCTAACGCCCACTTTCATAACTTTCGTGAGGGTAAATTATCCTTACCACCTAACATCTAAATTGAAGAAAACTCCGCGATAGTTGACTAGGTGTATATTTCGGATGTTTTTAATCATCATGTAACATGTCGTTTGCAGAACGTCGCTCCCAGCTCATCCCGTAGAAAAGAAACTGGATCTCTTGCCAAATCTCGAGCCAGCCGCAGAGTCATGCCCAGGCATTCCTTGTTATCTGTGCCATCGCCTTCTTGGTCTGCCTCTGTCTCTCTTGCCCGACACCAACCATCTATTATAGCTCCCTCAAGACCGTTATGTATTTTGATGGGGTCAACAAATTATTTCAATTTTCTGATTATGATGAAATTTATGAACCCGTTCTCCTTTATGCCAAACTCTTGTCGAATGTCTGCTTTCTTCTTTTTTTTGGTCCACGGTATTCTGAGGATCTTTCAATTTCATTTTTACTCGAATGACTCGAGGTCTGGGTAACTGTCCGTTTCACAAACGTGTGCGGCCGCAGGGAAAAACACAGGTTCTCAAAATGTCCGCTCTTGTTGGTTTGCTGGTATTTTGCGATAGTTTCCCCAGGTTGTATTTTTATTACAGCATGCCATTAATCTGCTATCGCCCACCTGGAAGCTAAAATAGCCCACTAGGGGGTGGTAGCGCTCAGGTTGAAGAGCATTGGTCCACCCCATGATCTCGTTCGTGCACCTGGAAGCAGACTGTATCACAGCCGCCTAGCTAACGAGATGGGGTTCGATTGTAACCCCGCCACATTGGGGGGCTTACCGAAGAGCCTCGCATTGCACTACAGCCAGGAGGAGCGCGGGAAACTTTCTCAAGTATACTCTATTATTAAGTTAGTTGGTTGCCCATCGCAAGCGAAGGCGGTGACATCATCAGACGGTTTTGTTTTGGTGATTGCCATTTTTGTACGTGTTTCCAAAACTACACTTCCTTTGCGAAACTTTATTTTAAAGATCCACGATGGCCAGTGTTTGTGCTCCACGCGTAGGGTGCTAGAGGTCCGTGGTTCACATCCTAGACAAGTCTTATGTCTAACATGTCCGAATAGTATGTTTTGCCTAACTAAACGTTAGTTTCCTCTTCCCAAATTTGGTTTCCTTGAAGATTTGCCTTTCTGGATTCTTCTGGCGAAGGCACATCACTGCCAACTACGACAGTAGTCTTTTAGGTTACATCGAGACGTATTGTCTTGTGCATGGATGCGTGTATCTATTTGTAATGTGTTCCACCATGGCAACTTTATTGTCCAGTAGTTTTTGTCAATCCTTTCCGTACGTGGAGAAGTGGTCATACCGAGATAAATCCCCGCCATGCCCAGTCTAACCTGACACGAAGTTATTTCAAACACGGTATGTTGAAACTGCACAGTTGTAGAACACTCGCTTTTCAGGGCAAAGAGACGGGGTTCAACTTTCGCTCCCGGCAGCTCCATTTGACTCAGCTATGAATGAGTACATGGCTAACGTCTAGGGAAGGAATAAGACAGCGAGGAAGGGAACTGGCCACCACACCTCACAAAGGTGTGGCTAAGTACAAGGAAGGCTCTTACAAATTCATCGCTGGCGACAGTGTTTGCTATGTTGTTGTATTCCAGACAATAAGTAGGATTACTCTTTTGTGCGCCCTAAAAAGAACGTTAAGTAGCAGGTTGTCGTAGCTTTCCTCACATTCCGAGCGTGCGGATGAAGGTGAGCCAGGGTCCTCCAAGCCGTTGTGCTATGCTTGGCTTCATCTGAGTGTCGCTCACTGCTACGGGGATCACATCGATCCCTCACCTCGTTAGCCAGGCTGTCGTGAAAACAGCCCGTTTCTAAGAAGGGCTGCGAGGAAGCCGAAGTGATGGTCTTGGCCAGTATATTTTCCCTAACACCTGACTAATATGTCTGATCAGTATGTTTTGCCTGACCAGACGTTAACATTCCATCCCATGTGTGCTACGTGATTACCTTTGCGTTTATGTTGGGAATGCAAAATAAGCTTGAACTAGAATTACAAAAAACACTTACACTTACATTTTATGCATTTGCTTGGTAGGGTATAAGTTTTGCGGAAAGAGGGGAGGGGGGGGGGGGTTGAAGGGAGAAGTGTTCAGGAACAGGTAGCCAGCCGGTTTAAAAAAATTCCCATCTCTGTATATCTTTGCGGTGGACTTTATCAAGAGGAATGAATGTACTTGTCGGTTAATTCACCTCCATTAAAATGTATCCCTATCAGTACCCTTACCGGATCGCAGTAAAAACAGAAATAGGTCATTATTAACCATATTGCAAGATATACAACATTGAAACACACCAGGAACCATCAAAGGAAAGTCGAGACTAAAATTATTCAATGTTTTAAACACAAATGACTAATTCAAGTTTTCAACATACCATATATTACATAATTTCAGAACAGTTTTGGCGTCACTCATATATTCACTAGAACAAATGTTTTTACATCGGCGGCCAAAAAGACGTCAAATCGAGTTGAAGAAACTAATTTACTGCGGTGCGTCAGGGGTGCTGATAGGGAAACATTTTAACTCGGGGAATAAACCGACAAGTACCGGAATGAATATAGGAATGAAATTTGATAGGAAGTTTACTTGACCAAATTATCAGATTCGCCTCTCGTTCACAGCAAAGTGCATTCGTCATTAGGAAATACCTGGTTAGAATTTCTATGAACCTCTATTCCATAAAAACAGAAACAGATATCGATCACTAACCGCACTAGGTGAGAAGCAAAACGAGGCTCCCTAACAGCCACAAAGGCCGTCGTCAAGGATAAAGAACAAACACAAATGAACAACGATACTGTTAAGCAAAAACTGATACAATATAACTTGATACGGTAGCCACTACCGGAAGAGTGGCCAGGAGTATGGATCATGGTGTGTCGGTAGGCCAAGCAAGAAATGGGCAATATGATTACACTGAAACTATGTTACAAGATGAAAAAGTACGTAAGGTAATACATACGTACAAACATACATATGAATAATACCTGAAACAAAGATCATACACACTAACACAAACCTATTTATACATACATGCTTACATACATACATGCTTACATACATACAATCATACATACATACATACATACATTAAAAAAAAAACCAAGTGATTGCCCATCCTCGAAGCGATGACGGCCATAACATCAGACTGTTTTATCCTAATAATGTGATGTGCGCTGTATTGGGATTATAGCGTGAAAGCATATGCGCTGGTCATCAATCTCACTCTTATCCCGAGTTACCTTTGATCAGTGGCAAGACTATTGGTCGAGACGACTGGAGGTAACTCGGGATGCAGGCACTCTGGTCTTACCTCTCGTGAGACCAGGGGTCGCTTGAAACTTACGGGATTCGATCGCCTACCGTTTCCGTTCATCACTGTGAGAGGCGAGTGCCGTAACATTTTGACTACAGTGACCCATATACATACATACATACATACACACACACACGCACGCACGCACACACGCACGCACGCACACACGCACGCACGCACGCAGGCAGGCACGCAGGCACGCACACACACACACACATACACCCATACACACATACACACATACATACATACATACATACATACATACATACATACATACATACATACATACATACATGCATGCATGCATACATATACATACATACATACATACATACATACATACATACATGCATGCATATACATACATACATACATACATACATACATACATACATACATACATACATACATACATTAAACAATGCATATAATGCATGCATGCAGGCAAACAGACAGACAGACTGACACATACACATATTCACACACATACGCACATATGAACATACACACATACAGACATACATGCACGTACACACGTACAAACTCACACACACTAATTGTAATGACGTATTAGAATAATCATTGTTATAACGTGTTAGAAAAGTATTGCACGTGTAATGACGTGTTAAAGAACTCATTGTCATGACGTGTTAGAGAACAAATTGTCATGACGCGATGGACAACTAATTATGATGACGTGATAGAGAACTCACTGTAAACACGTGTTAGAGAACCCATTGTCATGCCGTGTTGGAGAACCAATTGTTATGACGTGTTAATTAAAGTATTGAACACGTAATGACGTGTTAAAGAACTCATTGTTAGGACATGTTAGAGAACCCATTGTAAACACGTGTTAGAGAACCAATTGGCACGACATATTAGATAACCTATTGTAAACACGTGTTAGAGAACACATTGTTAGGACGATTTACAGCTTGCTAGAATGAAGAGTCACACGATTGGTACATAGAGCTGAAAAATAGGACCAGTATTGTCTTCAAGTCTGTCTTAAAAGAAGACTTACGTAGGCTGTGCATAGTGCTAGGAACCTAACCATGTAAAACCGAAAATCTTAAAATGACCACTGCAAAGGTTTTATCCATGCTTCATGAAAGGGATCGAGCTGTAGGGGTGGCCCTATGCTTCACGGGGGGCATGAAGATGGCAGAAGAAACAGATTAAACAGATTAAACACGTAAGGCGCGGGTGCATGTCCCCGTGGTAGTGAAAAAGGCTAATGCAATGGTGGGTATTATTAAAAGAAACATTACACATCAGAGCAAGGACATGTTAGTCAGACTATATAAATCATTGGTGAGACCTAAATTGGAGTACTGTGTTCAAGTGCGCAGTCCTTATCATAGAGTGGATTTAGACATGATAGACCTGCCGAAGAGGATGTGTCGGACCGAAAGGTGCAAACATCGCAGTCAAGCTGTAAACTAGCGACACAACGCATTCCGCTCTCCGGACTACATCCTGCTACTTACAAAGCGCTGTTCATGGCTTGGTAGTGGGTGATTGAGAACGAACGCAGAAGAAAAAGAAGAAGAAGAAGACATGATAGAATGGATACAAAGAAGAGCTACGGAAATGATCGCGGGAATCCAGAATTATCGTTATAAGGAAAGACAGAAAAAACTGCTCTAAAGTGTCTATAACAGAGAAGAAATCGAGGTGACAATACAAGTTTATAAATCAATCAATGGATAGTATAAATTATACTTCACCATGTTTTTCAAAGTGCAGTCGGCTACAAGAACAATAGGACGAATCTTCAAATTGTTTAAAGACTGGTCCAGATTAGATATTGAGAAATATATTTTTAGTCAGGGAGTGGTGAATGCTTGAATGCATTACCGCAGGATGTGGTGGAGGCAGGGTCAGCAAATGCATTCCAAAATGGATTGGATGCTCACAGTTATTTCTAGTATCAGTGGAGCGGAATAAACTGTTTGTATTCTAAACCATTATAATGACGTTAAATTAAGAAGAAGAAGAAGTAATTGAAGAAGAAGAAGACGACGACGATCTATTTGAAATCTAAGATTGATGTCAGAAGTTAAAATTAATAAGTCATTGCTTATTTTACAAATTTGAGAATGCTGTGGGTGATTCACAAAAAACTACTTGCAAACAGACTTGCATGTCACAACACGTCCCTACTTCTAAGTGCCTCTTGACAGACTTGAGGTCAATCCTTTATATTCGTCATTGAAAAGTCGAAACTGCCCTGTCATTGTTTATTTAACAAACTTGATGATGTTCGTAGATGACACTGCTTGACAGAACTAGCAGAAACAAAATGAATATAAGCTCTTTACACTTGAGTAAAGGAGCTTCTGGTTGTGATGTTTGAATGTTGGTGTACTGATCACAAGGAAATACGTTCAAAACTCAGGTATGAAATACGATTTTGCTATTGGAGATCAAATTGAAAGATAAGATGTGTAGTGCTTGGCGACTACAGGGAGTCTATCTATCTCTATCTTCGCTCCACTTATGTCGTAGACGTCGTTGGAAGGTGCGACTTCCTTTGTTTCTTAAATTTTTTTTTGGCAGGGGAAAATCCACTTGTCACTTGGCAGGTCAATCTCAGCATCTGTTAGCCTCTGGAATATACGATCACCAATTTTTTTAGACTGGTGGAGTCTAAGCCGCTCCGCTAACCACATAACCAAGACATGTTGTTATCGCCACACAGTCCCCCCTTGTTGCGACATATTCTCTGTCGGGCGAGAATCCTTATTCAAATTTGAGTTGATTTTTATCTTGAAATTTGCCAGAGCAGCGGGCATTAGGCCTACTCTTTGTGAATTCCAACTGCTAAGGTATTTTTTATGTGTGCGCCACTGCTCACATGTGTCTGATCTCACTACTCAAAGATCAGGGGAAACTTTTACCGGATGATCAACGTGAAAAAATCCCGGCGTCTCTACTGGGATTTGAACCTGCACCCGAGGCGAACACCTTACCTCGAGACCACTGGGTCCCCCCGACAACAGGGAGTAGATCCCTTTATTCCTGAATCATATAATTCCTCCAGGAGACCTCAGCAATAAACACTGCAGTGATAGTTTTAGTAGTGGGTCTTGAGTTGACCTTGTCTTTACGACAAGGGGACTGAGTGGTCTCGGTGTGAGACGTCGGACCGGGGTCCTGGAGGTCACAGGTTCAAATCACGACGGAAACCAGGATTTTTTCACGTGAACTGTTTGGTATTTCCACCCATCTCTGGGTGGTAGAGATGGGACCCCGGTGTACAGTGTCGCGCACGTTAAAAATCCTCCGGTAGTTGGAGATTGAACAGAGGAGACTTAACGGCTGCTGCCCGGCAAAATTCAAAATTATGTTAAAAATCTACCCAATCTATTACGGGATCCTCGCCGATGCTACGGAATTCGTCTATTGTGTTGAGATTCTCCAAAGAAATATGGAGAAGAACAAAGCACTTATCGATTACACCGTGGGCAGTAACGTTGATTCTTCGACTAAACTAAAACTAAACTTGACCACCAAGCTTAAGTCTTGTCAAATGCAACAACTGACAATCCATTGTTTCATTGGCAAATATAACAATGTGTTGTATGCAATAATAAGCTTGTTATTAATCTGAAATGTGTGTGTTTTCAGCAGTTGGATACTCGCAACCATGAGGTCATTGTTACAGAAATCCAATCTGGCACTTCTTTGTGTGCTCTACGTCTCGATGATAATAGCATGTGCCAGGGCCCAGATGTTTGGTGAGGCCAAACTTGTACATGAGTGGAAAATGCTGGAACTTGACTGGCCGTCGCTTGCTAGCAAGTCGGCGGCCATTACCAACAAAGCTTTCATTCCAGAAAGGAACATGGTGGCGGGAATAAAAGTAGGTCATTGTGAAAGTGCTCGTGTGTCGTCATTGTGAAATGTGTGTGTGTGTGTTGTCATTGCGAAAATGAGTGATGTGTTTGTTTATCTTTGTGAAAGTGCGCGTATTCGTATTTTGCATTTAATTAAGAAAAAGTGCGTGCGTTTGTTATGGTGAAATCATGTATGTATGATCGTGAAAACGAGTGATGTGTTTGTCATTGTGAAAATGCGTTATGTGTTTGTCATTGTAAAAACGAGTGATGTGTTTGTCATTGTGAAAACGCGTTATGTGTTTGTCATTGTAAAAACGAGTGATGTGTTTGTCATTGTGAAAACGCGTTATGTGTTTGTCATTGTAGAAACGAGCGATGTGTTTGTCATTGTGAAAACGAGTGATGTGTTTGTCATTGTGAAAACGAGTGATGTGTTTGTCATTGTGAAAACGAGTGATGTGTTTGTCATTGTGAAAACGAGTGATGTGTTTGTCACTGTGAAAACGAGTGATGTGTTTGTCATTGTGAAAATGTGTGTGTGTGTGTGTGTCTGTGTGTGTCGTTGTAAACATGTGTGTGAGTGTGTCGTTGAAAAAATGTGTGATGTTTGCATTTGTCATTGTGAAAATGTGTGTGTGTGTGTGTGTCTGTGTGTGTCGTTGTAAACATGTGTGTGAGTGTTCGTTGAAAAAATGTGTGATGTTTGCGTTTGTCATTGTGAAAATGTGTGTGTGTGATGTCTGTGTGTGTCGTTGTAAACATGTGTGTGAGTGTGTCGTTGTAAAAATGTGTGACGTTTGTGTCTTTAATTGTGAAAATGTGTGTGTCATTGTGTGACAATCTGTGCCTATTTGTCTTTCTGAAAATGTGCTAATGTGTGTATGTGTATGTTATTGATAAAATATGTGTGTGTTTTCTAAAATGTGTTTGCAAAAATATGTATTTGTTTTTCATTGGCAAAATGTGTATGATGTTTGCCATTTTATTTTTCAAAATGCAGGGAATGTTTTCTATCAGTTCTTGGAGGCGCTGTTTTCTCCAAATAGGGGAGCGTGTGTGTACTGTGCAGGGGTTTTATTTGTGATGTTTCATTTATAGGATATGTTCTTCACTTTGTTTTCATTATACTACACAGTTTCTACTATTCAATCTTCTTTTTCCAAATCAACTTGCTCTCTTGCACATTCAGTCTAATGCAGTGGTCCCCACACTTTTTCGGTCCACGGCACCAATGATGTACTATAATTTGTCCACGGCACCATTAGTGTACCATAATTTGTGTACGGCACCATTAGTGTACCATAATATGTCCACGTCACTGTAAATCAGGAAATAAGTCAACTTATTGGAGTGCGCAGTTGATAAAAATATACGAGTTCAAATGAAACCGGACCTAACTGGACCAAGTGAACATACGTACGGTGCGCACGTTGACGTCAATTCTGGTGTAAACAGCACATACCAATCGTCAAGTTTGCAAAATTACATTATCCTCCGACTCATAGTTTCCTCAGCAGACCATTGAAAACATGTGTGATACGGAATCTGTCCAGAGTTGATCAGCGAGCGTTGATTCAGTTTCTAACAGCTGAAGGATGTCGACCAGTTTATCAGCGAGCGGTGATTCAGTTTCTAACAGCTGAAGGATGTCGATCAGTTGACATTCATCGCAGAATACAGGCAGTACATGGTGACCCGATTTGCTGCATAAATTTTGGCGATGGATGCTTCTGATGCAACAATAAACGCCTAGCCTGGTATCGGAGGATCTTTCATTAACTCACGTCCTTCTTGAAATATCGTTGCCCAGTTCTTCACTGTTGTCTTCGACATACTTTTGTCACCCATACACTGTCTGCATTCTGCGATGAATGTCAACTGGTCGACATCCTTCAGCTGTTAGAAATCGAATCACATCTCTCTGATCAACTCTGATCGGATTCTGTATCACACCCGCCGTGTTTTTAACGTTCTGCTGAGGAAACTATGAGTCGGAGGATAATGACATTTTACAAACTTGACGATTGGTATGTGCTGTTTACACCATAATTGACGTCATCATGCGCACCGCACGTATTTTCACTTGGTCCAGTTAGGTCCGGTTTCATTTGAACACGCCTCGTATGAATGTTTTAGAGCACACCCGTAGACCAGACATGACACTCCAGTTTGGAAACCCATGGCCTAATAATTTTCTCATTGTTTTTGCGCCCGGCTGTCATTTCTGTCTCCGACTAATGATTGCAAGTTTGTAGTCTTTTCCAGTTCTCTGATAATTGTGACCCTCATGTTTTGGAGATTTATTTTGTCAAAGTTTTTTTGGCTGCTCAGGCTACTATGTCATATTCCAGGACTGGTCTCACACATGCAAGTGTGCAGCTTCTTTAATTGATAGTCCTTGCCTTGAAGGCATCCGGTTTCTCAATATTTGTGTTTTATACTTCAGAAGTCGATCAAAAGTAATACATAAATAGGCAGTGCTTTAATCCAGTTGCAATTTAAAAAAATAAAATACAAAACAACGCATTCCGTTCTCCGGACTACATCCTGCTACTTACAAAGCACTTTTCAGAGCTTGGTAACGGGCGTTTGAGAACGTTCAGGGCTTGGCAGCGGGCGTTTGAGAACGTTCAGGGTTTGGTAGCGGTCGTTTGAAAACGTTCAGGGCTTGGTAGCGGCCGTTTGAAAACGTTCAGGGCTTGGTAGCGGGCGTTTGAAAACGTTCAGGGCTTAGTAGCGGGCGTTTGAAAACGTTCAGGGCTTGATAGAGGGAGATTGAGAACGTTCAGGGCTTGGTAACGGGCGTTTGAGAACGTTCAGGGCTTGGTAGCGGGCGTTTGAAAACGTTCAGGGCTTGGTAGAGGGAGATTGAGAACGTTCAGGGCTTGGTAGCGGGCGTTTGAAAACGTTCCGGGCTTGGAAGCGGGCGTTTGAGAACTCTCAGGGCTTGGTAGCGGGAGATTGAGGATGAAAAAGAAGAAAAAGACATTAGAGTTAATGGTTTGCTTGAAATGAAACACTATTGTATATTTGTGGTTCTCTTCTCGCCTTAATGTATCGTCAGTGGTCATTTCTTGGTCCACTCCTGCAAAGACGTTAGAGCGGGCTGCATCCGAACACATGCTGTTGTAATGTTATTATCACAGACCCACAAGGATAAATCATATGAAATAACAGAGCTGTGTTAATCATCATCTCATCATCATCATCATCATCATCATCATCATAATCATCATCATCATCATCATCATTAAAAGTCTTTTAACCTAAAAGGTCGTTGATGCACCGTTATTGCAGTTTGTAGTACCAGCTCCCACTATACAACAACGGTGTGTCTTAGACCGCAACACATCACAACTGCATGATATTCCCTTCATTGTCTCGAAAACCGAACTTGCTTGGACTTTTCTGCATTTTATTTCGTTGTTTTTGTTGTTGCATTTTATTTCGTATCATTATGTTACAATCCGCCAACTTTTCATGGACAATATCTTTGACGATGCGACCATCATCCCCGCGACGCAATATTACCCAGCCACCGTAGTCTTCACTACCAAAGGAAAGTGTACACGCTTGAGAGTCAGGTGCGAGAATGCACCTTTTCATTTGTCACTCTGTCCCTACATACAATTCCCAGGATGGATCATAGACGCCATGGCTAGAGCGTCTTAAACCTTTGCTCATGTCTGGTACAGGTTGTCCAAATTTCGCACCATATAGGAGTGTGCTGACGACATATGCATTACAAGCCTTGGTTTAGTTTTACTCGTAAATTTCTTGTTATCCCTTAAAAACGTGTGATACAAGCAACAATGGTAACATCTTTGGTATATACGGACATCATCATCATCATCATCATCATCATCATCATCATCATCATCATCATCATCATCAGTCCCATAATCTAGAAGGTCGCTGAGGCACCGTTATTGCAGTTTGTAGTACTAGCTCTCGCCATACAGCAACGGTATGTCTTGGGCCGCTACATACCTGACGGAGCCAATCTCTCTCCAGGTGGCAGTTCATTATAGTTGTGTCTAAATTTCATACAGCGAAGATGACACTGTCTTCAGCTACAGAAAGGGCGCCAATCTCGTGAAGTTCAGCTGTGGGAACTAGACCGTGAAATATGACACATGTTTAAGCGTAGTGCTATTCAAATAGCCGATGTCCATTCCAGGATAATCGGACTGAAGAAAACACACAAAACGAACGAATTAACCAGTCCAAATGGAAAACAACAACACGTTTCCGTGAACACAAGTATAAGTCGTCGACCAGTGTGAATTCCAGGGAAATCCATGGCCTGGCGGGATCTATAATGAACTAAAACAGAAGAGCAATGTAGACCCGCAGACAGTTATGGCGCCATCTTTGCTGCTCCTTTTCAGCTGTGTCCACTTTAAGGAATATTCTCTGCTATATTGTATATATGTCAGGAGCACTGTTGTGATATGATTCTTCCATAGGGTACCGACTGCTCCAATGTCGTCCTTCTACAGGTCTGTCCTTGAACTTGAACTATAACGGTTCTGTTTTCAAGATAGTGACTGACACATTTGTACATTTTCCGGCAAACTTGACTTCTACGCAGAATTTGTCTTTCAATACCACTTGTTAGTGTTGTTGATGGTGTTGTTGTTAGTGTTATTGTTGGTGTTGTTGTTGGTGTTATTGTTGGGGTTGTTGTTAGTGTTCTTGAGGGCGTTGTTGTTGGTGTTGCTGTTTGTGTTGTTGTTAGTGTTATTGTTAGTGATGTTGCTGGTGTTGTTGTTGGTGCTGGTGTTAGTGTTGTTTTTTAGTGTTATTGTTAGTGTTGTTGTTAGCGTTATTGTTAGTATTGTTGTTAGCGTTATTGTTAGTATTGCTGTGGGCGTTGTTGTTAGTGTTATTGTCGGTGTTGTTGTTAGCGTTATTGTTAATATTGTTGTTAGTGTTATTGTTAGTATTGCTGTGGGCGTTGGTGTTAGTGTTTTTACTGGTGTTGCTGTTAGTGTTATTGTTGGTGTTGTTGTTAGTGTTATTGTTTGTGTTGTTGTTAGTGTTATTGTTGGTGTTGTTAGTGTTATTGTTGGTGTTGTTGTTAGTGTTATTGTTGGTGTTGTTGGCAGTGTTATTGTTGGTGTTGTTAGTGTTATTGTTGGTGTTGTTGTTAGTGTTATTGTTGGTGTTGTTGTTAGTATTATTGTTGGGGTTGTTGTTAGTGTTTGTGCTGGTGTTTTGGGGGCATTGTCCATACGCATTCCTCTGCAGTATGTAAGCTCTTAACCCCCGCCCCTCCCATCTTTCCACATTCCATTGTAGTATATTAAATGTATGTGGTGTTAATGTTTATAGGTCTCACCAACTCCCTCACCATTTCACTGAAGTATGTTGAGTGTATGTGGTGTTAGGTCTATATGTCTCATCAACTCCCTCACCATTCCACTGAAGTATGTTGAGTGTATGTGGTGTTAGGTCTATAGGTCTTACCAACTCCCTCACCATTCCAACTGAAAGTATGTTGAGTGTTCTTTGTATTTGGTCAATATCTCTTACACCATCTCTCTGTACATTGATTCCACAAATCATGAATTGGTTTAGGTGGGGTTGGGGGTGTGGGAGGGGGGGGTGGGGTGGACTGGCTGCCAGTAGCATTGGGTTGACTCCCTCAAAGCCGGGGGGGGGGGACGACACTCTCACTGCCTGGTAAGACTTTTCGCAATGGGCACCGCGCTGCTAACTTCCGCATTCGTGACGTCATCATAAAGCAAAATGTACGTTACACTGTTTCGTTAGGCCTGTGGTCCAGTGTTTCCAGTTTCAGATTTGACTTGCCTAGCCCGTGACTGTTCCCAGCCTGCCTCCAGGGCATTATGTTGGTGTTTTCGCTTGATATAGCCCGTACTCTTCGACCCGTACGGCTTGGGACGCTCTGCTGGTAACTGTGCTGTCGCTAGCACAGCTCTTTAGGTGATGGGGACATCCAAGCTCCCCTGCAATGACAAAGAGCTTACCGAAGAACGTCGCAATGAAATACATCCAGGAGTACCTTTGTCCAACCTGTGAAATGATGTTAGGGATGTGAGGCGAGTCACTGTAACCTGCTACCAAAGACACCTCGTCCAGAGTTAACTGAACTCTGCATGAGTAAACGTCGAACAACAACAACAACAACAACAAGAACTAAAAACAACACACTCAGCAACACCACCATCAGCAACACTAACAGCACCACCAACAATAACAACAGCACCACCACCACCAACAATAACAACAGCACCACCACCACCAACAATAACAACACCACCCCCACCACCAACAATAACAACAGCACCACCACCACCAACAATAACAACAGCACCACCACCACGAACAATAACAACACCACCCCCACCACCAACAATAACAAAAGCACCACCACCACCAACAATAACAACAGCACCACCACCACCAACAATAACAACACCACCCCCACCACCAACTATAACAACAGCACCACCACCACCAACAATAATAACACCACCCCCACCACCAACAATAACAACAGCACCACCACCACCAACAATAACAACACCACCCCACCACCAACAATAACAACAGCACCACTACCACCAACAATAACAACACCACCCCCACCACCAACAATAACAACAGCACCACCACCACCAACAATAACAATACCATCACCATCAACAACAACAACAATAACACCACCACCAACAACAATAACACCACCACCACCACCACCACCAACAATAACACCACCACCAACACCAATAACACCACCACCACCAACAATAACACCACCACCACCAACAACAATAACACTACCACCACCCCCACCAACAATAACACCACCACCACCAACAATAGCAACAACACCACCACCACCAACAATAACACCACCACCACCACCACCACAAACAATAACACCACCACCACCACCACCAACAATAATAATACCACCACCAAGAACAATAACACCACCACCACCACCACCACAAACAATAACACCACCACCACCAACACCAACAATAACACCACCACCACCAACAATAACACCACCACCACCACCAACAATAGCAACAACACCACCACCACCAACAATAACACCACCACCACCAACAATAGCAACAACACCACCACCACCACCAACAATAACACCACCACCACCAACAACACCAACACCACCAACAACAACACCACCACCAACACCACCAACAATAGCAACAACACCACCACCACCAACAAAAGCAACAATACCACCACCACCAACAATAACACCACCACCACCAACAATAGCAACACCACCACCCCCACCAACAATACCACCACCAACAATAACAACACCACAACCAACAACAATAACAACACCACCACCATCACTATCACTAACAATAACACTACCACCACCACCAATAACAATAACAACACCACCACCACCACCACCAACAATAACAACACCACCACCAATAACAATAACAACACCACCACCACCACCAACAATAACAACACCACCACCAACAACAATAACAACACCACCACCATCACTAACAACAACAACACCACCACCAACAATAACACCACCACCACCAACAATAACAACACCACCACCAACAATAACACCACCACCACGAACAATAACACCCCCACCACCAACAACAAAAACAACACCACCACCACCACCAACAATAACAACACCACCACCAACAACAATAACAACACCACCACCATCACTAACAACAACAACACCACCACCAACAATAACACCACAACCACCAACAGTAACACCACCAACAATAACAACACCACCACCAACAATAACACCACCACCACCAACAATAACACCACCACCACCAACAATAACACTACCACCACCAACAATAACAACACCCCCACCACCAACACTAACAACACCACCACCATCGACAACAACAACAATAACAACACCACCACCATCACTAACAATAACAACAATAACAACACTACCACCACCAACAATAACAACAACACCACCACCATCAAAACCACTAATAATAAAATAAAACAACAAAAACATCCACACCACCTTAACAACATAACCATCACCAACAACAACACAAGCACAAGAGCAACAAAAACACAAACAACAGCATCACTACCACCACCAAAAACATCAACAACAACTACAATCTAGTTTTCATTATAACATGTTGCAAATTGAGCGAAGCGAGTCTGAAACAAATTTTTTAAAATTCAACTTTTTGCTCCAACAGCATTGGAAGGTAGATAGATAGGAAGGTTGATAGATAGGAAGGTAGATAGATAGGAAGGTAGGTTGTCAGCTTTGGCGACAAAAGCCCATCGCGCCAACCGTCGATGATAATATTAATAGGCCGAGTCCCAGGCTCCATGAAATGAGGATGATGTCGTTACGATTTGATCTAGTTGGGTGGTCCATTGACGGCCATGAAGGCAGGACAATGATAGAGAAGGTCGTTTCCCATTTTTGATTCGGACTCAAGCATGAGGGTAATATGTCTACTTAATGCGAAGTTGAGATAGTTTAGCATGGCGAATGGGTTGTACAGTCCTTTTCGTCAGTTTTTTTTTATCGTTTGAGATCTGGTCATAACCGTGGATAGCAGTAATGTGTCTCTGGACGTGCATGTGGAAGGCTTCAATGCACTTCTAAACACTGCAGAATAATTCAGGTTTCAGAAACGTTCATTCAAAGAAAGTCTGACACAAACACTGGTTTAACACACACTCCTCGTGGACCTCATCCCGAGGCAGCGGAGTACTCGGCTCCACTTAAAGAGTCTGTAGAGTCTTCGGTCGACACATTTCGCATGCAACCACATGGCGACATGGCTATCAATAAACCCCGCTAATGGGGGACCATTGCCGTCCTTGAACTCTCGAAGTAAAGACAAGCCTTAGCAGTTGGGCATGTTAGTGGCCGATCGACGCAAAGGGGTCTTAGATGCATAGGCGAACATTGTTATTATTATTATTATTTTTGTTAACCGTTCAACAGAATAAGGCGACGCAGGCTGTGTAAATTCGTTGTTTGGTTTTTAGTGAAAGCGTCTGATGGTTCAATACTCGATACAGTATTGTCTTCATTATGGCATTATCGTCTGAACTTGTTATTCCATATTTGAGAAGGCTGCTTCTAAAATATATATACTTCTTCTTCTTTTACTTTTGTCGTCTCACTTTCTACCGGGTTGTTTCACAGTGCAGTGGTATGTATTTGTCTTTCACCTCTCTCGTGACCCGAGTGACATTTTCCCCCATTTTTAATTTCTCGTTTACGCTGTCGATCCACCTATTCCTCGGTCTTACTCTAGCCCTTTTTCCTGATGTTCTCCTGTAGAAGGTTGCACAAACAATGTAGTCTGGTTGCATTCTCACAATGTGTCCAAACACCAATTCATTCTATGTTGCTCGATGTGGTGTATGGAGGGAATTGTTCCAACCTTCTCCCGAGTATTCGTGTTTGTGATTCTGTTTCTTCTGGTGTTACTAGTGACTTTTCGTAGGCATCGCAATTCACAGGTGTCCAACTTTCGTACCTGGGCCCTATTCAATGTCCATTTCTGGTACTGGTACCACAGGGTTGGTATAAAGATATTATTTATATTCAGCTTTTTTGCTTGGAGGGAAATCTTGGGGTGTGTTAGCAGTGGAGACAGCTGGTATGTGGTAGTGTTTGCTCTTTGCACTCTCGTCTCTACCTCTATATCAAGTCTGCCGCTCTTAATAAAAAAATACCACCCGTTTTTTTCGGTGTACGGCAAAATATATAGCTGTTATTTATTTTCAGGTATACAAGAATGACATATACATGACAATCCCGCGCTGGTTTTGGACATCTGGTCATCCAGCTACACTGGTCAAGGTAATAACTGACCAGGGTCAAGTCAAGCTGAAACCGTACCCGACATGGGCAGCCCAGGAACAACGCAACTGTACCGCTTTACAATACGTCCAGGGAATGGAGATTGACCCTAACACAGGTTACATGTACGTTATAGATATCGGCAGAATAGGCCTGCAACTCAATCTATGTCCAGCTAAAATTGTCGTTTATGACTTGGAGACAGACTCAGAGGTTAAAAGATATGAGCTATCAGCCAATGTGGCCAGTCCGACCAATAACTTCTTGAATGACATCGTTCTGGACTACGTGGATGGAAAGATGCGATTCGCTTATATTACTGACGCTAACGATGCTCGTATATTGGTCTTTGACTTCCAGACAGAAACTGCGTTTAACGTTCAACACCCGTCTATGAACATTGAAAACAAAAGCGCGGAAATGCTAACGATCAACGGCAAAACTTACAATTTTCCTGTGGCTTTAGATGGCATAGCTATAGCTCCAGATTTTCAGTATGTTTATTACTGCTCTCTTGCGGGGTTCAATCTTTACCAGATTCCTACATCCAGTTTGAGATTTGGTCGTTCAGATGGGGTTCGTTTGATCGGCTCAAAGGTGTCTCAAAGCGGAGGAATAGGTTACGGAAGCAAGCATCTATTTTATGGAGCTCTTGGTCTCAACGCTGTGTACTTCTGGGACTCAGATAAAGACATGACTGACCAGAAGAAAAGAATTAGGGAAGTAGCTTTTAAAACAGAAACATTACTTGTTAGAAACGACAGCACAATGCAGTGGCCAGACACTCTGGCCTTCGACAACAAGGGTTGGATCTGGTTCGTGTCTAATCGTCTACAGCAGTTCAGGAACGATTCAGGTCTTCCACAAAGTGGCGACGCATACATGAGGGTATGGAAAGTGTTTGTGAACGAAAACGGATATCTATATGAAGCTAACAAAAGGACAGGTGGTAGCTGTTCCATGTTTTCATTTACTTTTGGTGTTCAAACGAGTTCATTTCTAATTTTTTTATATTTGTGTGCATTTTATTTGAAATAGCAGATAGTGTTGACAGTGTGAAACATTTCCTTGTTGGTTTCAGACTAGGTTCTTATGATGGAAGAACGAACAGTACCCCTACATTCTATTATCTTATTCGTTTTGTCCCTTTTTTAAAAACCTCAGCTGAAGTAGAGGATCACCACTGCAGTTCGTCTCCTTTAGGACAATGCATGGAGGTCAGAGGCACTACTCATTCCTCTCCAGTAAGGGGACCCGGAATCCATTACAGGAACATCTTATTATGTATATCATATAGGGCGACTAGATAACGTTCTGTCAGCCTTGCAATCTCATCATGGAAAATAAGGTCATGGAAAAACTCAAATTGTAAACAAACGCTAACCCACATACTCATAAGTCATAGTTCTTCTTGTTCTTCTTCTTGTTCTTCTTCTTCTTCTTCTTCTTCTTCTTCTTCTTCTTCTTCTTCTTCTTCTTCTTCTTCTTCTTCTTCTTCTTCTTCTTCGTTCATTCTCAATCTCCCACTACCAAACCCTGAAAGGGTGAGTAGCAGAATGTAGTCCAGAGAACGGAATGCGCTGTGTCGTAGTTTACAGCTTGGCTGTGATATTTGCACCTTTCGGTCCAACACATCCGACTTCAGCAAGCATTTTTTGAGTACTGGGTTAGCATTCCCTCTTCGATCTCTTCTCCTTAGCCAGTCTGCTCTGCTGCAGCCTGTTATCCAGGATCACCGCGTGGAGGTGTAGAAATGTCTTGGCAGCTATGGTTCGCTGGCCCTGACGCTAGCAGTCAGCTATTGGTCGCTGACCACTGCAGCTCATGCGCTGCTCAGCATCTTGGTCCCAAGTCATAGTTAAAAGTCATAGGTCATAAGTCATTCCTCGACACGGCAGTTAATCTTATGTGGGTCCCAACTCTGTCTCCAGTCGTGTAAGCTTGTCACATAGTGACTAGTGGACGATTGAAATGTGCATGCCCATGGACGTCGCCTCACGCGGTTATCCTGCCGCAGTAGGTGTGAGCTGTTGCTTCTGGGGTTGGTATTGGTCATATCTTTCATGATCAGCTAGTCAAGCTTGAGCAGGATCGTTGGTTTCACTCCTTTTTTCCGACTACTGCACCGTTCTCTCTGCCCCTGTTACCCTCTTGCTGACTTGTACCAGAATACGCCTTGGTAAAGTTCAGAAATTGTGCTAATGAGAAAGCCGGAACAGGGTATTCTACATGACATCTCCATGAAAACGGACTGTGTACACACATTTCTAGTTCAACTGTCGACAAGGCGAGCATAGATGACGATGTCACAGTGATCTACAACATTCACTAATGTTAAACTCAACGCAGGCATCAACTATCACTATGTAGAGCGTTGAGTAAGATTAAATTTAGTGTTGCAAAGAACTAGCGTATCGTGTAATATTGGTGATTTCCTATGCACGATGGATGCACATACATACAAATGATATGACATATATATCCTGAAGTACGACCAACTGAAATGGTGGCTCCGTGCTTCTTGTAGAGTGAAGATGGAAGTACCAGTGCCAGCAATTGTTGTAAATATACAAATTTGAATACTAGTAAGAGAGCAATGAAATGCAAGTACAGCATGTTATATATTGGAATATATATATATATGTGTATGTATGTATATCCCACCCCCCCCCGCCCCCCCCCCCAACAAAAAAGATAAAAAACATTCAAGAAAGACACTCTTAACAGAATTCAAGAGTTTAATTTGGATTTGCAGAAACAAGGCGGTATACCAACACATAATTGAACTGTTTAAACCCATATACACACACAAATATTTGTGCATTTAATCATTTGATTTGAGTTCTGTTTTCTATATAATTAACAGAAAAGTTGCTTAATTTTTTAAAAATAAAATTTTGTCTGTGTTGAAGAAACCCATGATTGAGAAAATTTGAAAATAAAAGAAAAAAAAGAAAAAAAATAATTATTGCGTTTGTTATAAAAATTTCCCTTCTATGTTTTTTTAAATCTTCAACCCTCTCTCAATTCTCTCCTTCTATTTCTCTCACTTCACTTTCCTATCTCACTATACCTATGAATCCATTCAATTTCATATCAATCTCTCTCTCTTCCTTTCTACTACTACATGGTTTGAAATCAAATTGAAATGTACATGCTGTAAAAATAGACATATTTGATGTCACATTTGAAAAAAATCTAAATAAAATTCATTTAAACCGTTTAGGGACCACACCTCAGTGATCAAGGACATTCTGTCGAGTTTGAAACTTCACACAAACATCTTGGATCACTGAAACACTAGCATAGGTACACCCAGACACACACCTGCATAATACGTCCTCATATCACCTAAAAGATGCTGAGCAGTGCATGAGCTGCAGTGGTCAGCGACCCATAGCTGACTGATAGCGTCAGGGCCAGCGAACCAGAGCTGCCAAGACCCTTCTACACCTCCACACGGTGATCCTAGATAACAGGCTGCAGCAGGGCAGACTGGCTAAGGAGAAGGGATCGAAGACGGAATGCTAACCCGGTATTCAAGAAATGCTAGCTAAAGTTGGATGAGTTGGACCAAAAGGTGCAAATATCGCAGTCAAGTGGTAAACTACGACACAACGCATACCTCTCTCTAGACTAAATTCTGCTACTTAAGCCCTTTCAGGGTTTGGTAGTGATAAATGAGAACGAACGAAGCCACGCCAAGCCATATCGCCTAAAGGACTGCGGTCCGCGGTGGAAAAAATGTGCCACTAGAATACAAAAGGCAAACCTTTAAAAATATATATATATATAATTTAATGCAACTTGTAGAAGATCAAATATAACATGAAAAGAAATATAAAAGAGTAAAGATACCGTCACGTCGTACGGCGCATAGGAAATATGGTGTTAGGCCCATATCATTTTGTAACCAACGGTCCATAGTGGATGATGTGCGGTGAGCATTCACGTCGGCCGCCTTTACTTCTCAGATTTTCTGGTACCAATTTCTGTGACTGGGTCGATCACAGGGGCCGGTTCGTGATCAGAAAGAAAATCCCACTTTGAAGACAGTTCTACTGCTGTCCACTTATGAAAAGAGATATATACGATGACAAGAATATGACATTTCATATTTGAGTTTATTAATAGTTCTGACACGGTGAAGTGAAGGCCATGGGACACAAGTCTTGGTCGATATGTACATCTACAAGAGTGGCTGCCCTTGTACAGGTCCCAACTCCTGTTTGTGTTGGTGGTAGCCCGTAGGTGCTGCATTTCTCTGCAGGGCTGACTCTGCAGTACTGCTTTTTGTTTGTTTTGTGCTGGTCCCAACTCAATTTCCAGGCGGTTCTGTGTCAGGCATGCGTTGTCAAGTGGATGGTTAGCTTGTTAGTTTCAGGGTGTCTCGAATGCATGTCGAGCGAGTATGGGGGTTTCCCAGGAGCCTGGAAGTTTCTTATCTTGATGGTACTGTCAAGATAGTGGGCCGAACGATTACCAATCTTCGTTTTGCAGATATCTACGAGTTGGCGGGTTCAGAAGCAGAACTCCAGGAATGGGTCAGAAGGCTCGATGAAACAGTTCTTGACTATGGTATGGAGATAGACAGAATTAATGACCAACAACGCCGAGGGCTTCAACAACAGGATAAAAGCTAATGGCCAGGAACTCGAAGTGGTTGACCGTTTTAAATATCTGGGTTCGATTGACAGTGATGAAGGATCAAAATGTGATGTTTTGGCCAGAATAGCACAGACAATATAGGCGCTTGCACTGCTTAACAAAATCTGGCATAATAAACTGTTAGCACTTTGCACGAAAATCAGATTAATTAATAGTTAGACTGTTCCTGTCAATATTCCTTTATGCTTGTGAGACATGGACAGTTACAGTTGACCTTTAGCGAAGGATATAGGCCTTGAAGATGAGATGTTTCGGAAGACTTTTAAACGTCACGTACAATGATCGAGTTACAAATGAGAAAATACGAGATATAATTACAACAGCAATATGGCCTTTTGAAGACCTCTTGGCAACTGTCAAAAGAAGGAAACTCGCTTGGTACGGTCTCATATCGAGATCAAATGGTCTTGTAAATACGATCTTCCACGGAAAGGTGCATGGCAGACGACGAAGAAGCTGTCGGAAAAAAAGAGGTGGGACGACAACATACAAGAATGGACCAATCTACGACCAGAAGAGGCAGAGGCGGCGGCCACTGAAAGAGAAGGGTGGCGAGGCGTTGCGAGGATGTCTTCATGTATGCCCCAACGACCTCACCGGTTACGGATGACCTGACCTGATTTGACCTGGAGGTCTCTTTTTACCGAATGGTAATGTGCTCCAGTCTTCGTCTTTGTTTCTGGCTACATGGCTAACCCCGTGGTGGTTGGAGTTGTTGACATGCTGTAGGACATTGTTTCAGGCTACATGGCTAACCCTGTGGTGGTTGGAGTTGTTGACATGCTGTAGGACATTGTTTCAGGCTACATGGCTAACCCTGTGGTGGTTGGAGATGTTGACATGCTGTAGGACATTGTGTCTGGCTACATGGCTAACCCTGTGGTGGTTGGAGTTGTTGACATGCTGTAGGACATTGTTTCAGGCTACATGGCTAACCCTGTGGTGGTTGGAGTTGTTGTCATGCTGTAGGACATTGTTTCAGGCTACATGGCTAACCCTGTGGTGGTTGGAGTTGTTGTCATGCTGTAGGACATTGTGTCTGGCTACATGGCTAACCCTGTGGTGGTTGGAGATGTTGACATGCTGTAGGACATTGTGTCTGGCTACATGGCTAACCCTGTGGTGGTTGGAGTTGTTGACATGCTGTAGGACATTGTGTCTGGCTACATGGCTAACCCTGTGGTGGTTGGAGATGTTGACATGCTGTAGGACATTGTGTCTGGCTACATGGCTAACCCTGTGGTGGTTGGAGTTGTTGACATGCTGTAGGACATTGTGTCTGGCTACATGGCTAACCCCGTGGTGGTTGGAGTTGTTGACATGCTGTAAGACATTGTGTCTGGCTACATGGCTAACCCCGTGGTGGTTGGAGTTGTTGACATGCTGTAGGACATTGTGTCTGGCTACATGGCTAACCCTGTGGTGGTTGGAGTTGTTGACATGCTGTAGGACATTGTTTCAGGCTACATGGCTGGCCCTGTGGTGGTTGGAGTTGTTGACATGCTGTAGGACATTGTGTCTGGCTACATGGCTAACCTTGTGGTGGTTGGAGTTGTTGACATGCTGTAGGACATTGTGTCTGGCTACATGGCTAACCCCGTGGTGGTTGGAGTTGTTGACATGCTGTAGGACATTGTTTCAGGCTACATGGCTAACCCTGTGGTGGTTGGAGTTGTTGACATGCTGTAGGACATTGTTTCAGGCTACATGGCTAACCCTGTGGTGGTTGGAGTTGTTGACATGCTGTAGGACATTGTGTCTGGCTACATGGCTAACCCCGTGGTGGTTGGAGTTGTTGACATGCTGTAGGACATTGTTTCAGGCTACATGGCTAACCCTGTGGTGGTTGGAGTTGTTGACATGCTGTAGGACATTGTTTCAGGCTACATGGCTGGCCCTGTGGTGGTTGGAGTTGTTGACAGGCTGTAGGACATTGTGTCTGGCTACATGGCTAACCCTGTGGTGGTTGGAGTTGTTGACATGCTGTAGGACATTGTTTCAGGCTACATGGCTGGCCCTGTGGTGGTTGGAGTTGTTGACAGGCTGTAGGACATTGTGTCTGGCTACATGGCTAACCCTGTGGTGGTTGGAGATGTTGACATTCTGTAGGACATTGCTTCTGGCTACATGGCTAATCCTGTGGTGGTTGAAGTTGTTGTCATGCTGCAGGACATTGTTTCTGGCTACATGACTAACCCTGTGGTGGCTGGAGCTGTTGTCATGCTGTAGGACACTGTTTCTGGTTACATGGCTAACCCTGTGGTGGTTGGAGATGTTGACATGCTGTAGGACATTGTGTCTGGCTACATGGCTAACCCTGTGGTGGTTGGAGATGTTGACATGCTGTAGGACATTATTTCTGGCTACATGGCTAACCCTGTGGTGGTTGAAGTTGTTGAAAATGCTGTAGGACATTAATGTGTGACATTGTCCCGACGTCACTGTTATGTCGGCCCAATTAGTCCTGTTGCCTAAGGGATAGACCCATGAAACGGCGCTCAAGAGAGGCATGTGTTGTTCTTATCTGGTTCTCTATGACTTTTGTTAGAGACCAGGTTTCACTTCAATAGCATAGCGATATTAGGAGAAAAACAGCGATAAGGAAACCAACATATGGATTGTTTTTGTTTTATTTAACGTTTTATCTTTTCTGTTTGTGTTTAAGCCTCAGTCATGGGGAACTGAAACGCTAGTCCAGTCAGGCACAACATACTGACCAGGACCATGCGTTAGGATCAGGCACAGTATACTTACCTTGACCACTATCTCTCTTCCGTGTAGCGTTCCCTGAAAACAGGGCAGTCGGGCTGACTAGATATGTATCGATATGATCCCAGTAGTAGTGAACGTCACACAGATAAAGCCAAGCAAAGCATAACCAACTGGAGAACTATGGTCCACCTTCACCAGCACGCTCGGGATGTGAGGAAAACTACTGCAACCCGCCACTTAACGCTCATTACAGTACGCAGAAAAGAGTAAAGTTACTCATTGTGGACATTAAACAACAACAACAATAACAAACATACTAAGGCCCAGTCAAAGTTATAATGTTTATATCAGTGCGTAATCTACATCCATGTCTAAACTAATGAACATTCATCAAAATTAATCCAGCCAACTAGAGACAGTTGCACTAAAAATAAATGTCAAAACACACAGAAACAATAATAAAACAGGTCAACGATGTCACAAATAGATAAAAACCTTTTAGCTAATGACCAAAATTCTAGTTTGAAACCCAACAAGCCAGGATATTCATTATTCAGTTTGTAGGAACCATGTCTGGAAGACAATATCCAATAGTTTGAATTTAACGTTCTTTGTTGAAGTCAGACTAGTCGGACCGCTAAATCGTTTTCACTTGAGATGTCTGCATAGGCTAGTCAGGATCTAGTGGCAGGACAAAGAATGATGTCTGTGTAGGCTGGTCAGGATTGCAGGACAAAGTATGATGTCTGTGTATTCTGGTCAGGATCTGGTGGCAGGACAAAGTATGATGTCTGTGTATTCTGGTCAGGATCTGGTGGCAGGACAAAGTATGATGTCTGTGTATTCTGGTCAGGATCTGGTGGCAGGACAAAGTATGATGTCTGTGTATTCTGGTCAGGATCTGGTGGCAGGACAAAGTATGATGTCAGTGTAGGCTGGTCAGGATCTGGTGGCAGGACAAAATATGATGTATGTGTAGGCTGGTCAGGATCTGGTGGCAGGACAAAATATGATGTATGTGTAGGCTGGTCAGGATCTGGTGGCAGGACAAAGTATGATGTCTGTGTAGGCTGGTCATGATGGCAGGACAAAGTATGATGTCTGTGTAGGCTTGTCATGATGGCAGGACAAAGTATGATGTCTGTGTAGGCTGGTCAGGATCTGGTGGCAGGACAAAGTATGATGTCAGTGTAGGCTTGTCATGATGGCAGGACAAAGTATGATGTCTGTGTAGGCTGGTCAGGATTGGGTCGTAGGACAAAGTATGATTTCTGTGTAGGCTGGTCAGGATCTGGTGGCAGGACAAAGTATGATGTCAGTGTAGGATGGTCAGGATCTGGTGGCAGGACAAAGTATGATGTCTGTGTATTCTGGTCAGGATCTGGTGGCAGGACAAAGTGTGATGTCAGTGTAGGCTGGTCAGGATCTGGTGGCAGGACAAAATATGATGTATGTGTAGGCTGGTCAGGATCTGGTGGCAGGACAAAATATGATGTATGTGTAGGCTGGTCAGGATCTGGTGGCAGGACAAAGTATGATGTCAGTGTAGGCTTGTCATGATGGCAGGACAAAGTATGATGTCTGTGTAGGCTGGTCAGGATTGGGTCGTAGGACAAAGTATGATTTCTGTGTAGGCTGGTCAGGATCTGGTGGCAGGAGACAGTATGATGTCTGTGTAGGCTGGTCAGGATCGCCCTTCGGCCCAATGCCATATATCGGTATCAGCATGTGTTTATCATCTGTTGTCTAGTACATACAAAGTGTTTGAAGTATGTGTTGAGTTCTCTGTCGGAAAATGGTGCTCTGATCCTTCCTTGTGAGTTGATTTACCCTGTAATTTGGACTGGGGCTTGTCATATGTTTGTAGACCTCCCTTCCCATGTTTCCCAAGGCCCATCTATTCAGGCATGTTTCTTTGCGTGCTGATCTTATGAGCTGTTTGGCTGTTTGTAAAGTTGTTGCTGTGTGTGGCTGTTATTGTTTTGATTCTTCCTTTACTGTCTGTCTTGTTATTGTCAGGTGTTCTTGGGTGTCCAGGAATCCACTGCAGAACTATTTTGACAGTACTGGAAGAGATAATATGGTAAATGTTTAGAGATATTTGGATATGGTCATGTCTACAATGACCAACAACTTCTAATGCTTGAAGAGCTGACATAGAGTCTGTGATAATAACAGTGTTTTGGGTCTTTTAAGGAAAGGCATAAAAAAACTTAGAAAGACCAACATGAATAGCATTCATACACTTCAGCAGAAAGCCCAGATAAGATGGACGGGACATGTTGTTCGCATACTCGATGAGCGCTTGTCCAAGCAGCTTTTATAAGCTGTGATCAGAACAGATATACGGTCATTAGGAGAAGAGAGGAGAACTTTTATTTTCTTTAGGTTTATTGTGAGGTCAACAATTTTGCATGGCCTGGGAGAAGCGATCTTTCAAGCATTTAAAAGAAAACTCGAGAATGAGTATTGAACGATTACATATGCTTTGATTTAGTACAAGAAAGTCCCTAACACGTCATCCCCGACAACAGTTTCTGGTATGCGACTATAAAATAGAAAGTAGCAAGACAGAAAGGCAAGGCAGCGAGGTAGGGCTAGCCAGCCCTGCTCACAAAAACTGAGACCTCTTTTAATGAAGACTTTAACACTTCATCCCTGACGTGGCGCCTAGTAGACGAAAAGTAAGTCAGTTGCATTTAAAAGAAAACTCTAGAATGAGATTTAACAATTTAATCTACTTTGATCTTCAGTAAAATGTTAGCTCTCAATATTTCGACAAATAAAATTACAGAGGAGATAGTCATATATTTTAAAATTTAATATTTACGATTTAGAAATAAAAATCATTAACTATTTGACTCTTAGAGGTCCCGTGAAATAACACAATCATATATTAGTGTCCATAAGTAAAAGCTTACAAACGAAATGATAGAGCCAGTTTCTTCCATTTAAAGTGAGAGATAATATTACAGTAAATTTAATTCTAATTACATATTCCATTTAAAAACAGTACTGAAGTCTTCTTTGAATTTAACATGAAATTTACAGTGGTTAAAACTAGGTTTCTCGAAACATCCATACAAATAAATCAAAGAGAGACGCAGTCAAAGGTAACAAAGAATGTAAACAGACAAATAAGTGTACGTTAGTTTCGAACTGACACAAAAAAGAATTTACAGCAATACATCAATAAATACCAGCTGTTTACAGCGACATCAGAAGAAGTTGAAAGTCTAAATTGATGGGGTAACTACCGTTTAAGCCGGTATTTGGAATGTGCTAAAATATAGCGTTGGTCACATCTAAAGAGTTGTCGTTCATGTAATACCTGTTCAGTTACGTGGGATGAGTCTTCGATACAAATTCCTGCATACACATACTTTGATGCGTACTCCTCCCCTGTCATTACTGGCTACATACAGTTTGTGGTTTGTGCATTTTATGTGTGGTCGTTTTTCTTAATAAGTAAAGGTGCTCTTTAACACACACTGCCGTTTAGGATGAAGTGTTACAGTCTTCATTGTAACAGGTCTCAGCTTTTGTGAAGTAGGCTGAACAGCTCCATTCTTCGCTGCTTTGTCTTTCTAACTTTCTACTTTTTTCTATAGTTTGATAGCAGAAACGGCTGTAGTGGATGAAGTGTTAGAAACTTCTTTGTACTAAACCACACAGAATGACGATACGATTTTGGAAGGAGACCTATTGTTAAGGTTGGGAACACAAACATTGATTTTGAAGAGATCATGAGCGAACGTGGATTTGTGACTCAAAACGATAATGGAAGATTACTAATTTGACTAGGCGATCGCAGAAGACGAAGAGGAAGAAGAAGAAGAAGAGGGAAGAGAAGAAGAAGAAGCTGCTGTTTATAAGACGGGGAATTGTACTTTTATTTGTATTATGATTTACCATTTCTTCAGGATAAAATACCTAGCCCCATGCACAACCCTCCTTAGACTTACTGAATTTAGTGGAGCGTCATCTACAATAAGGTGTGAAGGTCTACTTTAATTTGGATTATGGTTTGTCTCAAAATCTTGAATATTACCTTTTATGTTATCACCGCTAATCTATAGCGAATATTTCAAACTGCAGCAGATGCCAAATGTCAAAGCTAGGGCTCAAACCTTCGACAGTGTGGTTATTCCAGACTTGGTATATGGCTGCGAGGTGGGGAACCTACTGGCAGCTGATGCAGAAAGACTCCGCGTTGCCCAACAAGTGATGGAATGAAGAACATTAAAGATTTCCATTCGAGACCAAATTAGCAACGCAGAGATCAGACGCGCGAATTTCCTTCTCTGACATCCAATAGCAGCTGATGGCTGCGAATCATGGACGATTACCAAAACTCCCAGACAAAGAATCGAATCCTTCGAGTCAAAATGTTACAGAAAGATCCTCAGAATACCCTGGACGAAGAAAAAGACAACTGTAGACATTCGGCAAGAGTTGAGTATAGAGGAGAACTGGTTTATCAATTCCATTTTGGCCAGAAAATGCAAAAACTTTGGTCACATTAAGAGACTCAACGGTCTTTCTGTCTTTATACTTTTTTCTATAGTTTCTTCTGTAGTTTGATAGCAGAAACTGCTGTAGGGTATGAAGTGTAAGAGATTTAATTGTACTAAGCCAAAAGAATGACACTGCGATATTGGAAGGAGACCTATTGTTACAGTTGGAAGCGCTAAGATCGATTTTGAAGAGATCATGAGCGAACGTGAATTCGTGACTCAAAACGATAATGGAAGATTACTAATTAGACTAGGCGATCGCCGAAGAAGAATAGGAAGAGAACGAGAAGAAGAAGAAGCTTCCATTTATACCATAAGGGGTGGAGGTGTACTTTTATTTGTATTATGATTTATCATTTCTTCATGCTAAAATGCCTGACCCCATTCACAACCCTCCTTAGACTTACTTAATTTAGTGGGGCGAGCAGGATTCGCATCTGAGTGGTCCCGGGTTCTTTTCCCAGTTGAGGCGGAAATGTTTTTCACGCCGCAACGGATCCCAGGTCGACGTAGCCTTAAATGGGTACCGGTTCAGTCCGCGAAGTAAAAGCGGCGAGGGAGAGTAGATGGCTACTGTCCTCATATAGCCGAACCGTTGAAATGTGAGATCGCTAACACCTCACACCTTTCGGCACAAATGTTATGGGTTACTTTACTTTCACATCTACAATAGGGTGTTTAGGTCTAATTTAATTTGGATTGGGGCTTGTCACAACATCTTGAATATTACAACATTTTTAGATATCACCGCTAGTCTATAGATTCAAGCTGCAACAGAAATGTGAAGAAATGATAAGTGAGTAAGCAAGTTAAGGTAGCAGTGAAAAAGACAAATGCAATGTTAGGTATGATAAAAAGAAATATTAAACATAGGAGCAAGGAAGTGATCGTCAAACTGTATGAAGCTTTAGTTAGACCTAGATTGGAGTACTGTGTACAGGTGTGGAGTCCTTATTCATAGAGGGGATATACACATGCTGGAAAGAATACAAACAGGAGCGACAAAGATGATAGTGGGATTCCAGAATTACAGTTATGAGGAACGACTCAGAAAAATCGGCTTACAGTGTCTCGAAGAGAGAAGAATTCGTGGTGACTTAATACAGGTTTATAAGATGATCAGAGGAATGGATAAATTAGATTATAACAAGTTTTTTAAAACACAGCCACCCACAATAACAAGAGGGCATAGCTACAAGCTGACTAAAGAGAGGTCCAGGTTAGATATTAGGAAGACAACAGCAGCAAAGGCGAACTTCGATAAAGTTAGCAAACTCCAAAACCAAGCCATGAGAGTTATAACAGGAGGCATGAAGTCAACGCCAATTGTAGAACTTGAAAAGATTACAAAACTGCAATCCATGGCCGACAGAAGAGACTGCAGAGCCCAGCTGCAATCAGAGAAACTCAGAAGACTGACTGACCACCAAATGCACCAGAGACTAAACAATTTCGGAAATGGGAAGCTAAAGCGAAGAAACTTTGCAGAAATAGCCAAAGCAAAGATGCACGAAGACCCTATGAACGCACTAATCACACCAAAGCCCATCCATACTGTACGAAAACCTACCTGGAGGCAGCATATATTTCCAAAGGTGGTAGAAAATATACCAGGTATTAGAAACAAAAACTGCCAGTCTGAAAAAGAAAGAAGAGATACTACCCTGAGTTTCATTACGGAAAACTACCAAAGCATGGACTGGACCCATGCATACACCGACGGTTCCGTAACAAATACAACACAGAACGGAGGGGCAGGAGCGTTCCTGAACCTAAAAAATGGCAGAAAAATAACACTGTCATTCGCTACTGGAAAATACACAAGCAATTTCAGAGCGGAGGTAGAGGCACTGAGGGCGGCAGTGGAAGAAATGGTGACAGGTAAAAGGAATGAAAGCCACATAGTCCTGCTTACAGATGCACTGGCTGTAGTCACAGCACTGAAAAGCCAGAAAAATACTGAACTTAATGAATTAAAAACAGTACTCTGTCAACTATGCCAGCAGGCCGCACCAAAAAGAGTAGTGGTGCAGTGGGTTCCATCTCACTGCAACATCCAAGGCAACGAGGAGGCAGACTGGCAAAAGAAGGTGCAAAACTACCACAACCTGATACTAGTACAAAAAGCGTCAGAAATGGTAGACTCCCTGTCAACTTCGACATGACGTCACACCGTCCTTTTCAGGACAAAACATGAAGAGGGAGAGGAATCAGAGATTGCAGGGACCAGAATGACAATGGCTACTTTTGAAACTGTCAAATCGACCAATAGGACAAACATTAACCAATCTTATGGGAAGGAAGACTAACGTCTGGCGAGGCACATTATACTGATGCGACATGTTAGTCAGGATCAGGCAAAATATACTGACCAAGACTCTCGCATCGGCTTCCTCGCAGCCCTTCTTGGAAGCGGGATTTTTTCGTGGCTAACGAGGTGAGGGATCGACGTGATCCCCGTAGCAGTGAGCGACACGCAGATAAAGTCAAGCATAGCACATCCACATGGAGGACCCCGGCCCATCTTCATCAGCACGCTCGGAATGTGGGGAAAGCTACGGCAATCCCCCACTAAACGTCCTTTTCAGTGACCATACAAGAGTAACTTAATGTAACGTCTTTATACTGGTTTAGAAGACGCATCTGTATACAACCAGTTACATTTGCATTACCCTGCTACAAAACTATGTGCATCTAATCTATTCTTAAATGCATTAATTGTCCCTGCCTCCACTACTTCCTGTGGCAATGCATTCCAAGCTTTTACCGCCCCGACTAAAAACATATTTCCTAATATCTAATCTTGACCTATCTTTAGTTAATTTGTAACTATGCCCTTTTGTGCAAGTAGGTGGTTGAATTTTGAAAAAACAAACAAACTGGTTATAGTCTAATTTATCCGTTCATTTGATTTCCTTATGAACCTGTATTAAGTCACCTCGAATTCTTCTTTTTTTTCTAGATACTGTAGGGCGGTTTTCTGTTTTTTTCTCCTAAATGTAATTCTTGAATCCTACTATCGTTTTTGTCGCTTTTCTTTGTATCCTTTCCAGTACGTTATATCACCTCTACGATAAGGACTCCGCATCTATACACTGTACTCCAATCTATGTCTAACTAATGCTTTATACAGTTTGACAATCACATCCTTACTCCTGTGTTTAATATTTCTTTTTATCACACCTAACATTGCATTTGCATTATTCACTGCTACTTAGACTTGCTCACTCACTTTACCTGTATGCTCTATTATAACCACTAGGTCCCTTTCCTTATCTATCTTTCTAATATTGTTCTCACTCATTCTGTAATTATGTTCAAAATTGAAATTACCCATGTGGATGACTCTACATTTAGCTATATTAAACTCTTTTGCCATCTCAATGACCAGTCTTGAATTTTATCTAAACCCGATTTGATATATCCATTTCTGCTATAGACGAGACACTCCAAAATAGTTTTGTATCATCCGCAAATTTTTCAATCGTGGATCCGAAATCAATGTCTAAATCGTTTATATATATCAAGAACAATATTGGTCCCAACACCGAGTCCTTCGAACTCCACTTTTTATTTCACACCACTCAGAGCACTCCTTTTTTTATGCCCATTCTCTGGCTTCTTCCCGTCAACCAACTTTCAAACCATTCGGCAAATTCCCCCCTATTCAATCTGATTTTAACTTTTTAAATAATCTTCGATGAGGTAATCTATCAAATACCTTTGCAAAATCTAGAAAAATAGCATCCAATGGCTTCCCCTTTTCTATCATTTTAGTAACCTCCTCCATGAATTCCAATAGATTTGTTAAGCATGATCTCCGTCTAGTAAACCTAAGATGACTATTTCTGATTATATTAAGCCTACTCATTGTGGACATTCAACAACAACAACAATATATTCAATTTTATGCACCAACCAATGACAAAACAGATTTTAAAGAATAAAGAAATTTTACTCAAGACCTCAAAATATCACGATCAAAGGCGAAAGAAAGACACGAGATTTTGAAAGGAGACCTGCATACAAAGAATAGAAACACTAACCTTGGTATTGAAGAGGTCATGGACAAACATGGAACCATAACTCGGGATTCAAGATTCTGAGCAGCGCATGAGCTGTACCTGTCAACGACCCAGAGCTGACTGCAAACGTCAGGTCCAACGACCTAGATCTACAAAGACTGTTCGTCCCCCCACCTGGTGATCCTGAACAACAGGCTGCAACAGAGCAGACTGGCTAAAGAGAAGTGATCGAAGATTGAAAGCTAGCCCGGTACTCAAAAGTGACTGATGAAGTCGGATGTGTCAGACCGAAAGGTGGAGATATTGCAGTCAAGCTGTAAACTACAACACAAGGCATTCCGTTCTCCTGGCTACTCTTTCAGGGCTTGATAGCGGGAGCTTGATAACGAACAAAGAAGAAGGAGAAAGAAGAATCATAACTCCAAATTATGCTGGAGAATTACAAATGGAATCTCCCAGTGATTTTTACATAAAATATTCGCTCTCTACAGTTGAGAGATGAACAATCTAGTTTTTATACGGTGGTCAATAGCAAAAACGGGTAACCACTTTATGAGTCTAAGAGACAGATTGAAGAAGTATTTCACAGACTTGGTTGAATAAAGAGCCCGATCGGGAGACGATATAGAATCTATGCAAAGTGATTCATTGGTACAAAACCCGAAAATATTGCACATATCGACATATTAATACTCTAGCAAGAAGTCGGGGAGGCTATTAGAAGAGGTCATATCTACAAGGCCCCAGGAGTAGACAACACATCAGCAGATGCCATATAACCTTGTCATGATGTAGGGATAAGATGGAACACAAAGATCTTTAATAAGACGTTTATTGAAAGGAAGGTACCTTGCGATTAGCAATCAGCTGTGATGGTACCTATTTTGAAACAATAAGGACAACAGGAAAGAGTGCAGCTTTTATAGGAGCATATCCCACCTTAGTCACGTTGGAAAAATGTTAGCACCGGTCCTTGAGCAACAAGTTCGAGCCATAGAGGAACAGCTGCTCTGTACTTCACAATAAGGCTTCCCGAAAAGCAGGGTATGTATGGATCCTATATTTACGCTCAGGCAGTTAAGAAAATAAACCATAGAATACAATAAGAAACTCCACGTAGCCTTCATTAATCAAGACAAGGTATCAGACAAGGTAAACCGATGTAGGCTATGGGAGGGGATGGAGGAATATGGTGTGGAGGGTCAACCACTGGATGGCATACGTGCCTTATACATAAACAGCGAAGGTGCAGTGCGAACGAATGCAGGTATGACAAATTGGTTTTCAGTGAAGAGTGGTGTACATCAGGAATGTGTGCTTTCTCCACTATATTTCAAAATTTATATGGATATAATTACACAGTTGGCTGACCTTCAGGAAGAGTTCATCAATGAATTGTTGTTTGCTGATGATCAGATCATCTTTTACCAAAATGGACAAGACCTACAACACCCCTTGAACTATCTCCATTTCTCATATTACGATTATGACATGAAGATCAACACAAGCAAGACAGAGCATATGTTCATTTCACGTGAACAAATGCAGAGAAGTTTCCACATCAGTGACATTGGTATCAAGCAAGTACGGGTGTTCAAATACATAGGTAGTTTATTCACTGATGACGGCAGAGTGGACAGAGACATTGCACAGATAATTCAGAAGGCGAACAGTGTTCACAAAAAATTGCACAAATTTTGAAACACCTAGAGTGCTTCTTTCAACTAAAAATAATAGCTGTCCATCACAAGTGATGAAGAGCACTCTCTTTGTTCAGCCGTGTGGACAGTCGTATCTCTTGCTGTGTCCGCTGAAATGGGTGACTTGCGCGGTGATTTGGATTAAAGTGAGGAAGAAACTGCGCCTTTTGTCAACCTCACTCACAGAGCCTAAGCTACCTTTTGCCAGTGGCAAGACATTCATCGAGACGACTGGAGATAGCATAGGATGCAGATTTTGCCTCAGGGTTACCACCGAAGCCTTTCCGTAAACATGTAACCCGCAGGGTAGAAAGGTGGGAAGGCATCTAACGCAGTTTGTCGTGCCTTTTCGATAACCACAAGAGGTCGTATGGACAACACTCAGCGCGTGAGTGACTCTGGCATCTCTCCCCAGCTGTATTCAGCTCATCATAGAAGCAGAACTAACCCGTGGCGTGAAATACGACACAGGTATAAGCGTAGCGCCATTCACTGATTCAGCCGGCGTCCAGACCAGGATAAACGGATGGAAGAAATCACAAAAAAAGAACGAAATAACAAGTTCAGACGGAAAACAACTCCACGTTTCCGCGAACACAAGTGTAAGTCGTCGACTAGTGTGAATTCCAGGCAAATCCGTGGTCTGGCGGCATCCATAATGATCCAAAACAGTAGAGAAATGTAGACTCGCAGCCAGTGATGGCGCCATCTTTCAACTAATAGAAGGCTGATAAATAGACTATTTATTTCCACATTGTGTTACCGATGTCAATCTTGGTCTTTGATAGCAGCACATAAGAGTAAGATCCAGAGCTATGAGATGCCCTGTGGGAGAAGTGCAGCCGGAAAGACAATCCGTGACCGAATCCGCAACACCACGCTGAGGCAGACAGTGGGGACAAACAAAGTCAGTGTCCACAATGGCTCTCAACAAATCAAGTGGTTTAGTCAGAATACATTACGACCAACCTGCATCAAGAGCATATCATATGGAGGTCTCTGGTCTACGAGCAAGAGGCAGTCCACAACGTCGGTGGATCGAGGATGTCTCTGACACACTCAGGAAGTTACACCCAACGACAGTTCAAGCCTCCCACTTGGCGATAAGAAGAAATCTACGCATCCCACCTCTCTGCGACGCCACTTGGCAAGAGCAGCAGGACAAAAGAAGGAAAAGAATTCGACAAACGTCGAAGAAGAAAAACATACAATTCATTTATATCATACTTGTATTTGTATTGTGATTTATCCATTTTTACGGGTAGGATAGCTGGTCCGATGAAAAACCCTCCTTAGATTTTAGAGAGTGGTTGGGGAACGGGTGGGGTAGCGACGTCTGGGCTGGACGTCCCGCTCGTTAATGGAAAGTGAAGCGTCTGTGAGTGCCTCTCCTTTCTAGATGTATAGATCGCAGTTGGATTCACATTTCGGCTTGCCAGACAGGAGTTTCCATGCCAATGGCCTTACCTTTATTAAGGCGTCCTCTTTTTTTTACAGAGCTTGCTGAGGGGTACGAGCGTGTAATCGTTAACCTATTCAGGCAGTTCGCATAGGAGGAGAGGGTGGGTGTGCGGGATGGGGTGGGGGCGGTAGGGGTGGGGTGGGGTGGACTGATTTTAAACCCACAAGTGCCAAGGAGTGCTGTCTAGTCTTTGGACGATAAGAATATCATCGGATATTTGTAGTAACAAGCATCTGCTGGCAACGATTCTACTGCCTTGTGGAAACCCCAGGAGAACGTTGAGCTACTGGAGTAAACCCAGACAGAAAATCCGGAGTGGTAGCACCTTAGGCGGATGGTTTCAAAATTGCAAACTCATTCCGGCAGCTCCTGCCAGATTGTCATGCTTTGCATTTCTTTGGATTACACCAGCGATTCCGAGAAGGGGATCCTGCAGTTTGGGCAGGTCATGGTCTCCATATTCAGTGCCCAGGCTTGTGTCAGGGAGAGGCTACTCAGAGGGCGCCACGTGCATGGTCTACAGAGACTATAATGATGATGATACTTGCTAAATTAAGTGGCGTGTCATCAACAACAATGTGGGAAGGTCCTCTTTTATTTGGATTGGGGTTGGTTTATAGTTTATGCAGGAAGCAATGGCAGGAGAAATTACTGAGTAGCCTGGCATTGCATTATAGTCAGAATGATCCTGATCGACTTTCCCAAGTACGCCTCGGGAAGTAAGAAGAGTCACTGAAACCAGCTACCGAATGATTAATCGCCGATTTTGAGTAGGAAGTCAAGAAGTAGTTCATGTTTCGGTGTCGCCGTAGTCGAGAGGTAAAGGCATTCGTCTCTCATAGCGATGTACAGAAACGATGGACAACAGAATCACGTACGTGTAAAGCGACCCCTGGTCAGAGGAGAGGTAAGGCACTCGTCTCTCATAGCGATGGACAGAAACGATGGAAAACAGAATCACGTACGTGTAAAGCGACCCCTGGTCCGAGGAGAGGTAAGGCACTCGTCTCTCATAGCGATGGACAGAAACGATGGACAACCGAATCACGTACGTGTAAAGCGACCCATGGTCTCAGGAGAGTTAAGGTACTCGTCTCTCATAGCAATGGACAGAAACTATTGACAACCGAATCACGTACGTGTAAAGCGACCCCTGGTCCGAGGAGAGGTAATACCAGTGTGCCTGTATCCCGAGTTACCCCCAGTCGTGTCGCCTCGAGTCCCAAGTAGCTGGGGACAAGAGAATACAATAAATGATTGAGTGAGCAGTTCCTTCTTCGCCATAATTCAAACACAGCGCAAGGTACATAATCAGGGCAATAAAAACTGCGAGATGATGTCGCCACCACGGCCTGCGATGTGCAACTATGTCTGGAACGGACAACGTCAACATTTGAAACAAATAGATGCAGAGACCAGTACTGGATTGGTCACACATTGTGATTATATAAATGCTTCGAAAAGTTGTCTAACAGCAGCGAAATAGAAAGTAGTAAATTATTTTAGTACGAACAGGGACGGCTTGGTAAATTTGTTGTTTCCATTTTAATCCCCATTGACATTTGGGCTTATATTCTAATGTCTCATTTCAAACTTTTCTAATTTCAACAAGGTCAGTTAATTCTTTAACAGCTTGGTAAACAGGACACTAATGCGGCTAAGTTACGTGCTCTGTCAGTTTTACAGTGAGAGGCAAGCTCTCTAACTGATCTGCCACTTGGAAGTTTATAATAATTTTCCACAGTGTTCTACCATGTCTGAGTCTGGTCTGGGAGACATGCTACACAACATTACGTCTACTGCAGGATTGTATGACTTGTCCCAGGTTCTGACAGATGACGTCATGATTTACCTTCACATCTCCCTAAACATCACCATCCGCATCATCATATCAGCTGTTGGTATTATCAATAACATCCTTAACACTGTCATCTTCTTCAAGCTTGACCTCAAACACATCATGAGTGTGTTGGGCTTTTCTCTCTCTCCTTCACCGACCTTCTGGCCAACGGAAACCAGCTCGCCAGCTGTGTCTGTTACATAAGAGAGATGCTATACCCCAGCAACGAGGCTGCATTTTTTGGATACATCGTATTTAGTTGGGCTGTTTGTAAATCCTACCAGATCTCATGTTGGATCACGGTCATGATTTCCACAGAGATATGTTTCTGTGTGGTTTGTCCATTTAAAGTCAAGCAGTTCTTCACAAGCGCTCGTTGTGTTATTGTTATAGTTACCATCTACGTCACGCATATAGGTGCACACATGACTATTCTAGTAACAAGCAAAGCAATTGGAGAACTTATGTCATCACCTGAAAGTAACAGTTCCCCGAAGACGGACAAATATACACTGAAGGTAACAAGTCAGGATGCCATCAATTATATCAAGTTGATATTCACCGTGACTGAGCTCGTGTTTATGTGGCTTCTATCTCAGGCTATAGTGATTGTATGTGCTGTCTGGATGGGATATGCTTTAGAAGCATCATCAAAAGTTCGGCATATGCCCTCGACTCTAAATCCTGACCACGGCTCTGGCAGACATGAAATACAGTCCCAAAAGAAAGAACTGACATTATCAGTTCGCGAGAGACGACTTGTAAAGGTGGTTCTCTCCCTGGCTCTGATCCTGATAGTTTGTAACCTACCCAAAATGGCCTTGGTGTTTTATGTATTCATCGGCAACATGTTTGAATGGAGACCTAACCAGACAACTAGATTATGGTCGATGGTGTATACCTTCAGTTTATTTGGTAGCGCAATGAGTTTCTTGGTGTACTTAAAACTGAACACAAACTACAGACACATGTGTAGCCACATTTTTAGATGGTGAATGTAAGGGACGTAATCAATAGAAAACAGCGAATGAAATGTTTACGTTTGGTAGAAACACGGACAAATAATCGAACAATTAAGAGGATCAGACTCAGATGAAATATCACAAAACAATGTGAGAATGATTTGAACAGAAACAAATATAAACTCATATGCACTGAGTGAGGATAGTGTACTAAGTATGTTTCAACAATTTAATCCCTTTCAGTCTCCCTTTTTAATCACAGGTCTTCAACAAATCCTACCCGAATCGTTTATGTTTATTTTGGTGCCTCTTCTTCTTAAACCGCATATCTTCTTACCACGCCCATCAAACCGCTAATATTGTCCCACTCAACTCACAAATCTCTATCTTACCCTTAATTCACTAATATTTTCTTTCCTTCTCCCCTTTCTTTCCGCTCCTCAACCTTATCATCCTTTCCGCTCCAACAAACCTACAATCTCTTCCCCCCTTCAACCTCCCCATCTCTTTTTTCAAGCTCTAATACTCTGCTTCGGGAAGTAATATCCTTTTTGAATACAAACAATTTGCAGTAAATACAAATGAAGCCAACAATTTTCATAAAATCGATAGAAGGCAATTACAAATCTTGGCGCCAGTTCACCGAGTCTTATTTGACAATAAACATTATTCTTTGTGCAATCATAACTCGTGAAGGGATTGACAAAATATATTTGAACCTGGCAGAGTTTTTGAGGCGATAGCACATCTCCAATGTTCAGTGAAAATTTCAGCTTGATATGACTTTCCGCTCACGGGTTATGCTGCCTTCAAAACGTTTTTCGACAAATTCTGACCGTCTCTTCGTCTGTTTATGCATTTTGCTAATCAATTGTTCTTTCTTATCTATAATGAAGCCATTTATTTGCATCAATTTTTCTGTTACTGCCCTTGCGCCTTTGCTGCGTTTTTCTTTTGTCTTTAAAATAAAGTCAGCTATACAATATCTCTTGTCTCTTCTGCTGCCCTTTCATGCTTCATTGGAGTCTTCTGTGTATAATTCCCGAATCTAAGTAAGACCAAGTAATTCTGATTTTGGTTATCATAAAATCTTCCTTCTTTTTTCTTCGTTACTACATCTTCGCCATGGTTTCTGCTGTTATTCGTTATTTGTATTACGTTTTTCATTTCTTCAAATCCTTACCACAGGTCTCATTGCATAAATTTGTGTCTGTTGACAGTGCACATCTTTATGCTCTATTTTTTCTAGTTGCTGTAACAAACAATACTTATTTGATATTGTAGTTGGTGATTCAAAACATCAAAAATACACAGACTCAGTGGATGATGCGAAATTTTCTTCAATTTAGATTTGAGTGGGCGGTACGTACAGTTTACAGTCACGGAAGTTATAAAAGTGGGTGCCAGGTATACAAATGTTGAATAAAACTGGACTACAGGACGAATAGCAAAGTCTCTACTGAGTTTCTCGTTTTCCTTTTCATTGCTGCGGTGTCCTTTCATTTCTCTGTGTTGCAAGAGCTTATTTTCGCCCAGTCCGAGATGCTCTTTATGTTGCATATCCATTTGAATCGGTATGCAGCTTTGTTTATCCAGATGTCAGATCCATTTCCAGCTCCTTCATGTCCCGCTTACATGTGTATTTGATCTCAACTGTGGTCGGCAACTATTATATTACCACACGCCAGCTGTCAATCGCAAATATCTTTGGGAATGCGACAGTCTTCTATGTGACGATAATGACCAAGCCATTGCAGTCTTCGCTGCCTAAGGAGAGTGAACATACTTGGGAGATCGTGTGCGAGAATGCACCTACCTCTGAGTGTGTGATCCTGTCACTCTTTGAGACGCCAAGGATGAATCTCAGGCGGCGTAGGTGAAATGTCGTCCACGTGTTACAACCATACACAATAGAAGCGTTTTCACGACAAAGGCATTGTAGACTATTGCCTTGGTCTTAAGTCTAAGTTTGGGGTTGTTCCAGACACTGGTTGTGAGACAGGAAAAATAAGGCAGCGTCTGCAAAAACAAGCTAGAAAAGGTCCTTGACACGCAGACAAAGTCAGATATCTTAATTGTAATGGGAGACTTCAATGCTAAAGTGGGAGCAGACAATGCAGGGTACGAACAGATTATGGGAAGACAAGGAATAGAACAGATGAACGAAAATGGAAAAATGTTTGCAGGGCTTTCTGCGCTACACAAAATGATATTTGGAGGAAGTATGTTTGCACATAAAAAGATACATAAGACCACATGGAGATCTCCAGACCATGAAACGGAAAATCAGATTGATCACATCTGTGCCAGTCAAGAAGTGCACTTCAGGATGTAAGAGTAAAGCGAGACGCAGATGTACCAGCAGACCACCGCATGTTGCTGGGGATTTTGCAGCTGAAACTAAAATGTTACCCAGTACAGGGCGCCAGGAGAACAAGATATAACGTACACTTATTGCAACACCAGGAAAAGAATACAGGATATAGCTTTGAATTCAAGAACAAAAATCAAGTGTTACAAGAGCTATATGAAGATGAAGAAATGGACATTAACAGAATGTGGGACCAGGCTAGAGATATTTGGAATAAGATGTGAAGAAACTGTGGGATTCAAGTGAAACCAACACAAAGAATGGATCATCACAGGGACATTACATAAAAAAATAAAAAAAAAGAAGAAAGCTGTACTCAACAATTGCCGAACCCGAGCCACCAAAGCAGAAGCACAGAGTAATTATACTGTTAAAGACAAAGAGGTCAAGACATGTATAGGGAAAAATAAAAGGAAATGTATTGACAAGCTGGCACGGAAGGCAGAAGAGAGAGGAAATATCAGAGCTTTCTATTCATCAACAAAGAAAATGGCAAAAAGATATATACAGACAGACAAAACAATCAAAGATAGAGAAGGCAGGATTTTGACATCATCGGAGGAACAACAGAAACGATGGGTTGAGTATTTCAAAGACAGTATAAACAGACTTCCACCACAAGGAGCACCAAACATTCTACCAGCCGAGGAGACACTGGACTTGGACAGAAACCCACCAATTAAAACAGAAATCCAAAGGACCATATCCAAGCTCAAGAAAGGAAAAGCGGCAAGACCAGATGGAATAGCAGCAGAAGCCATAATGACAGATAGAGAAAAGGCCACTGATGCATTGCAAGGATTATTCAAGAACATACGGGAAGAGGAGAGAGTGCAAACAGAATGGAAAAAAAGGAAATCTGATTAAACTGCCTAAGAAAGACGACCTGACAGATTGTAGCAATTATAGGCGGATTACATTGCTGTCGGTGCAAGGCAAGATATTCAACAAAATCATCTTCGACAAATTACAAACTGAAGTAGGCAAAAAGCTCAGGGAGGAACATGCAGGATTTCGCCAGGGAAGATCATGCACAGATCATATAGTACGCTACGCATCATAGTAGAACAAAGCATTGAATGGAAATCATCACTTTACGGACATTTTATAGACCATGAAAGGCGTTTGACAGTGTCAATCGAAATACTCTATGGCAACTGTTGAGACGCTATGAGATATTTGAGAAGTACACAACCCTCATCCAGAATTTGTACAAAGACACAGTTAGTAGAGTGGTACCTGAAGGAGTACTGACTGACAGCTTCAAGGTGCAAACAGGGGTGAGACAGGGATGTCTGCTCTCACGTTTCCTGTTCTTGTTGGCTTTAAATTGGATAATGAAGACATCAATCGAAAAAAACAAACAAACTGGTATTCAGTGGAGACTATTGTCACAATTGGAAGATCTGGACGACGCAGATGATCTGGTACTTTTGTCACCTTAATAGTGAAATGCAAGAGAAACTTAATAAGGTGAAAGAGCAATCGACAAAACTCGGACTGAATATCAACATGAAGAAAACCAAGCTCTTGATTGATGAAAACATTCTTGACAAATGCTTTCGCAGTAGCTCGTCTTGCGGCGATCCAAGAATTTCACCTCTAACGCCGCAATACGAATGCCCCCGTTTGTCCCTGTTAATAATAACCTCCAGTTCCGAAAACCAACAAAATAGAACCGAGGTCCTATTCCATTATTCCATGCACCATTATTCAGGCAGTAGATGGCCTGCTTTGAACATTCTAATTTTTTCAAAGTAAACGCGCCGGCCACCCAGGACGCTCAGCGAAGAGCACCCGTGGGAGAGAGCCGGCAGACGGTAGGGCAGGAGACAACGGGCAGTGAACCGGCGCGAGCCGGACCGCCCGCCTGCGCCTGAGATCCAACTACGAGCTTTTTAACTGAAACAACTTAAATATACGCTATTGGAGCTGGAATTTGAACATGAAGAAAACCAAGCTCCTTAAACTCAACACTTACATCAAACAACCAATCATGCTGGAGGGAGAGCAGTTGGAGGAAGTGGATACTTTTACCTATTTAGGCAGCACAATAGACACATCAGGAGGTATAGATGCAGATGTTAGGATCAGAATTGGAAATGCACGAGCGGCATTCCTGACACTAAACAATATATGGAGATCCAGAGAAATCAAGATTCACACCAAAATTAGAATATATATCGCAAGTGTCAAGTCGGCGTTGCTGTATGGAGACAAGTGTCAAGTCGGCGTTGCTGTATGGAGACAAGTGTCAAGTCGGCGTTGCTGTATGGAGACAAGTGTCAAGTCGGCGTTGCTCTACGGAGACAAGTGTCAAGTCGGCGTTGCTGTATGGAGACAAGTGTCAAGTCGGCGTTGCTGTATGGAGACAAGTGTCAAGTCGGCGTTGCTGTACGGAGACAAGTGTCAAGTCGGCGTTGCTGTACGGAGACAAGTGTCAAGTCGGCGTTGCTGTACGGAGACAAGTGTCAAGTCGGCATTGCTGTACGGAGACAAGTGTCAAGTCGGCGTTGCTGTACGGAGACAAGTGTCAAGTCGGCGTTGCTGTACGGAGACAAGTGTCAAGTCGGCGTTGCTGTACGGAGTGGAGACACGGAGAACGACCAAGGTCATACAACAAAGACTCCAGTTCTTCGTTAACAGAAGCGTACGACGGATAATGGGCATACAGTGGCAGGACATGAAGAGGAATGAAGACATGGGAACGGAAATGGGGCTGGATGGGACATAAGCTGTGAAATGCTCAGTCTCATATTGTCAGACAGGCTCTTACATGGAATTCTCAAGGCAAAAAATAGATAAATTCGTGAATAGAATTTGAGAAGGAGCTAACATTAGATAATTACACCTGGAGAGAGGATGAAAGATCAGCCCATGACCGTGTACGCTGGCGAGATGTTGTTGACGGCCTAATTACCGAGAGGGGCGACATGCTTTGATTGATTGATTTGCTAATGGGATTGTCTATTTCGAGGTCTAGAGATGCGTATAATTGACGAGAGACCCCAGGGAAGTGAATTGGTCCATAGCTGCCAATTCGTAGTTGTCGATGGTGTGGCGGGGAGGGCATCTACGTCTTGTCCTAGAACATTTTCGATGGTGTGGCGGGGAGGGCATCTACGTCTTGTCCTAGAACATTTACGATGGTGTGACGGGGAGGGCATCTACGTCTTGTCCTAGAACATTTACGATGGAGTGGCGGGGAGGGCATCTACGTCTTGTCCTAGAACATTTACGATGGTGTGACGGGGAGGGCATCTACGTCTTGTCCTAGAACATTTACGATGGTGTGGCGGGGAGGGCATCTACGTCTTGTCCTAGAACATTTACGATGGTGTGGTGGGGAGGGCATCTACGTCTTGTCCTAGAACATTTACCATGGTGTGACGGGGAGGGCATCTACGTCTTGTCCTAGAACATTTACCATGGTGTGACGGGGAGGGCATCTACGTCTTGTCCTAGAACATTTATTTTAATCAGGTCGATTGTGAAATAAAAAAGAATAACGTTGCAAGGTTTCAATATGTCATAAAGGCAAATGGGCAGGTACTTGAGGTGGTGAAACGTTTCAAATATCTTGGATCGTTGATCAGCGAAGAGGGTTCGAAGCCAGAGGTAATTGCAAGAATAGCACAAACAACAGCGGCGCTGACTAGGCTGCAACCTATGTGGCGATACAAGCGCCTCGTCTTCGGCATAAAAGTCAGACTACTGCGCTCTTTGGTGCTGTCAATATTTCTGTATGCCTGCGAGACCTGGACCATTACAGCCGATATCCAGGGAAGAATACGTGCAATGGAAATGCGGTGCTATAGAAAACTCCTAAATGTTACATATAAGGATCGTGTCACGAACGTAGACATCCGTCAGAGAGTTGAAGACACTATTGGTCCTTTTGAAGATCTGTTCACAACTATCAAAAGACGAAAGATGGCCTGGTGCGGGCACGTCGCGAGGTCCGACGGAATTCCTAACTCGATACTCTTTGGATCCGTACCGGGACAGAGAAGGGGAGGACGTTCAAGGAAGAGATGGGTGAGCAACATCACTGAGTGCTCAGGCCTTCGTCCCGGTGAGATACGTCAGGCGGCGACAGACAGAGAGAGCTGGCGTGGGATTTTCATGTCTTCATGTGTGCCCCAACGACCTGATGGGTTACGGGATGAACTGAACTAAACTGAACTGAACTATTGTGAGGTTAAAATCTGTGCACGGCCTAGGAGCAGCGATCTTTCAACTATTTATAAGAAAACTCTAGAACGAGAATTGAACGATTCCATATGCTTTGATCTAGTACAAGGAAGTCTGCAACACTTCATCCCCACATTAGTTTATGCTACATGTCTATGGAAACGAAAACAAGGATAAAGCTAGAACAACAAGGCAGCGAGACAGGGCTAGTCAGCCTAGTTCACAAAAGCTGAGACCTCTTACAATGAAGACTTTAACACTTCATCCCTGACGTGGCGCCTAGTAGACGAAAAGTAAGTCAGTTGCATTTGAAAGAAAACTCTAGAATGAGATTTAAGGATTTAATCTACTTTGATCTTCAGTAAAATGTTAGCTCTCAATATTTCGACAAATAAAATTATAGAGCAGATAGTCATATATTTTAAAATGTAATATTTGCCATTTAGAAATAAAAATAATTAACTATTTGACTCTTAGAGGTCCCGTGAAATAACACAATCATATATTAGTGTCCATAAGTAAAAGCTTACACACGAGATGATAGAGCCAGTTTCTTCCATTTAAAGTGAGAGATAATATTACAGTAAATTGAATTCAAATTACATATTCAATTTAAAAACAGTACTGAAATCTTCTTTGAATTTAACATGAAATTTACAGTGGTTAAAACTAGGTTTCTCGAAACATCCATACAAATAAATCAAAGAGAGACGCAGTCAAAGGTAACAAAGAATGTAAACAGACAAATAAGTGTACGTTAGTTTCGAACTGACACAAAAAAGAATTTACAGCAATACATCAATAAATACCAGCTGTTTACAGCGACATCAGAAGAAGTTAAAAGTCTAAATTGATGGGGTAACTACCGTTTAAGCCGGTATTTGGAATGTGCTAAAATATAGCGTTGGTCACATCTAAAGAGTTGTCGTTCATGTAATACCTGTTCAGTTACGTGGGATGAGTCTTCGATACAAATTCCTGCATACACATACTTTGATGCGTACTCCTCCCCTGTCATTACTGGCTACATACAGTTTGTGGTTTGTGCATTTTATGTGTGGTCGTTTTTCTTAATAAGTAAAGGTGCTCTTTAACACACACTGCCGTTTAGGATGAAGTGTTACAGTCTTCATTGTAACAGGTCTCAGCTTTTGTGAAGTAGGCTGAACAGCTCCATTCTTCGCTGCTTTGTCTTTCTATCTTTCTACTTTTTTCTATAGTTTGATAGCAGAAACGGCTGTAGTGGATGAAGTGTTAGAAACTTCTTTGTACTAAACCACACAGAATGACGATACGATTTTGGAAGGAGACCTATTGTTAAGGTTGGGAACACAAACATTGATTTTGAAGAGATCATGAGCGAACGTGGATTTGTGACTCAAAACGATAATGGAAGATTACTAATTTGACTAGGCGATCGCAGAAGACGAAGAGGAAGAAGAAGAAGAAGAGGGAAGAGAAGAAGAAGAAGCTGCTGTTTATAAGACGGGGAATTGTACTTTTATTTGTATTATGATTTACCATTTCTTCAGGATAAAATACCTAGCCCCATGCACATCCCTCCTTAGACTTACTGAATTTAGTGGAGCGTCATCTACAATAAGGTGTGAAGGTCTACTTTAATTTGGATTATGGTTTGTCTCAAAATCTTGAATATTACCTTTTATGTTATCACCGCTAATCTATAGCGAATATTTCAAACTGCAGCAGATGCCAAATGTCAAAGCTAGGGCTCAAACCTTCGACAGTGTGGTTATTCCAGACTTGGTATATGGCTGCGAGGTGGGGAACCTACTGGCAGCTGATGCAGAAAGACTCCGCGTTGCCCAACAAGTGATGGAATGAAGAACATTAAAGATTTCCATTCGAGACCAAATTAGCAACGCAGAGATCAGACGCGCGAATTTCCTTCTCTGACATCCAATAGCAGTTGATGGCTGCGAATCATGGACGATTACCAAAACTCCCAGACAAAGAATCGAATCCTTCGAGTCAAAATGTTACAGAAAGATCCTCAGAATACCCTGGACGAAGAAAAAGACAAATGTAGACATTCGGCAAGAGTTGAGTATAGAGGAGAACTGGTTTATCAATTCCATTTTGGCCAGAAAATGCAAAAACTTTGGTCACATTAAGAGACTCAACGGTCTCGAGAGAACAGTGATGGAAGGTATGGTGCCAGACAAAAGAGGAAGCAGTAGACCTAGAAGACGATGGCACAAAGATATCCAGGAATGTGGAGTTTTGGCAAGGGAACGAGTTTCTTTCAGACAGACTGTGATGGGAGCGACGTTCTATAAAGGACATGCTACATGATGGTGGTGATGAGATCATAGATGCCGCGCTGTTGGGAAAATACAGATGGGCAGGCCACGTTGTGCACGTGCCGTTTAGCAGATGGACACGTAGAGTGACGTCGTGGTGGCCACACAACTTTAGTCTCCCTCGCGGGCGACCGAGAATGAGGTGAAGATATGGCAATATGGTTCCCTGGGCTCTTCTTCTTCTTCTTCCTCCATCTTCAGGTCAAGGTTGCGGTTTGTCTTAAAAAGGACACTGTTGTTTGTAAGGCTGTTTCATCTCCATACAGCTTTTGTCTCATATCTGTCTCACTAGGCCAGTATTGTTCTCTCTTTTCTTGCGTGAGCGTTCAGCGTTGCGGGATGTGTTCCACGGTCATGATATGCTCCCCACATGAGCACCTGTCCCAATCCTCATTTTGTTGTAAAGATGACCCTTGAGTCTGTTATGCCCACTTCTCGGTCTGAAGATGATGACTTGCTCTTCTCTAGTTAAGTTAATGTAGCTGTCTTCTTTTCGGAAGTCGGGATGTTGATCAGCCCATTTTACCCTGAAGTTGGCTTTATTTATGGACGGCCTCATTATATGTGATACTCAGGTCTGTTTGTGGAGATGCTCCTGCACTCTTTGCTAATTTGTCTGCAGCTTCATTGCCTTCAATACTGCAGTGGGATGGGATCCACTGTATGATCAATCTTGGGAGTTCTTAGAGTTGTGTCATGGAGAACATGCACTGCTCGAGATCTTCATCTTTGTATTGTTTTAGCGCTGCTAATACTAACGCGGCAGAAATACTGTGTTTTCTTGGTGGATATCATTATCTTGGATTGCAAGCTCAGCTACGGCATTCAGTGCCTCTGCTTTTGTACGGAAATTATTGGAATTTGTTCTCGTTGTTAATACTCAAGTTTTTTCTTGTCCATTCCTTAGTCTGTAATAGACCCCACCACCTCCAATGAATGTGGCTTTGTTAGATGAGCCATCTGTATATACGTGTATACGTGTTTCTGGTGGGTATACTCTCCTTAGATATTCTGCTGTGATAATTTTCCTTTCTGAATCTGTCTGTTCCCTTTTTCCCTATTCCCTCTATGGTTTCTACCATCTCAGGGGACTTCGCTTTTTTTCCATGGTGGGATTTGACATGTTTGTTTTATATCTCTAAACTACAGGTTGACGTTTGACAGCGTACAAAGAAGAAGAAGATCTCTAAACATTGCCTGGCTTATGATTTGGTCTGCTCTTGCAAGTTCTTTTGTTTTTTATATGAAGTGGTTTCTCTTTAATCTCCCTCTACCCATGCGATTTATCCTGTCATATATTGGGTGATCAGGAATTCGTTTGAACTTCTCCCCCTGCTGGAGTGTTTTTGGTCTCTGCGGGTCTCCATCCTTTCGATTCGTGTGATGTTCTCCATTGCATTTATTGGTGTTGTTCTCATAGCTCCAGTGATGTTACATATACCTTAGTTTTGGGTTGTATTTATTTTGTGAAAGTTATTCTTTGTTGCTGTGGACCATGCTGCTATCCTGTATTCTAGCACTGGTCTCACATAACCTGTGTACAGTTTGATTCCCACGGTAGACATTCTTCTTCCTTGTTCATCTTCAGACCTCAACTTCAATGACTCTAACAAAGGCAGCAGTCGACTCAAGGCTCTGTACGCTTCCATACAGCTTCTCGTGGAAGGACAGTGGCTGTTGCCAAATGCTACTTCTTTTGTCGGTATACAGTGGACAGGACTGCAAAATATGTTCTGCCTTCATGGGGGCTGTGCCGCAGGAACAAAGGTCTGTAGTGCCAATCTTGAACTTGTTGTATAGATGGCATCTAAGTCTGTTGTGACCTGTGCGTAGCCGGAGAATTATCACCTGGTCTGGTCTGGAGAGTTGATTGTAGGCATCGTTTTGTATGTGGCCAGAGCGGTCTTTTTTCCTTCTTCTTCTTCTTCTTCTTCTTCTTCTTCGTACACTGTCAGAAGTCAACCTTTATTTTTTCGAAACAAGCAGCGGTCATCCTGAGGCTGTCGACACTGCCATAGAGCTTGTCTAGTGTTGCCACCTTTTCCTGCTTTGGTTCAGAACTGACAGTAGCTTCCTCTTTTCTGTTTGGCCTAGCCCCATCAGCATTTCGTTTGTTACGCCATCTTTAGAGTTCTCATGGCCTCTTCCATTTCATTAATTTTTAGTTTTGCCATCATGTGCTCCTCTGGTGCCATATTGATGTTGTCGTGCCTCTTTTGTTCTTCATTAATGTCTGTGTGCCTATTTGTGGGAACATCAATGTGGTTTGCTCTGGCATAATATTCTATAAAGGCGTTTGCTGCCTTTATTCCAGTGAGCATGTTGTCGCCCTGCTTGATGGTAATTTGTTTGTTTGATGGAGTTTCGACATTCATGGCTCTGTCTAACTTCCATAGTTTGTTCCCGTCTAAATTAAGGCTTTCTGTTTTGTTTTTCCAACTTTCTCTTGTTATTTGCTTTAGAGTGTATTTGTATTTCGCCGTGGTGGACTTAAGAGAGATGTTTGCCTCCATAGATTGTTCTCTCTCTGCCATGTTCCTAGCATTTGTGACTTCGTCTTCCGCTTTCTGCAATCCGTCATTCCAATAAGGCTTGTAGTTTTTCCTTGCCCCTCTTGGGATGGTTTCGGTGGCTACCTGCATTATTGCTTTGCTTAGGCTTTCCACCATTGGTTTCATGTTGTTTTTCCGTGTGTTGACGGTTTCGTACAGCCAAACTGTCAGGATTGCAAATCTGTCCCAGTCGGCTCGTTTATAGTTCCAACGTGGGAGCGGTTTTGTTTCCTGTGCGCCTACTTCTATATCAACTTCTAGCCAAATTGGCCTGTGGTCGCTACCTGCCAATTGGTTTAGCACCTGGCGGTCTATTTTGGGGTGAATACCCACCGTGGAAAAGGCCAAGTCTGGAGTAGAGGTGGTATGCCATGTTCTAGAAAAGAAGCTAGGGCTATCCTCCGGCCCATTGATAAGATAGAGATTTGTGTCTATCTCCCAGTCTTCCACTTCATCAGCTCTGTTGTCTGTGTCCGATTATATCTCCATCTCTCCGAGTGGCTGTTGAAGTCTCCAACTACTATGCAGGTTGAGTCCTTGACTTCCATACTCGAGAGCGACAGGTCTTTGTTTGATGGGCCGTACAGGTTGAAGATGCGGATTTTCGTTTCTTGGGTCATTATGTCGACTCCTACAATTTCTGCTTGACCGGTGTGATTGACAGCTACCGCGCTACTCGGTATGCAATTACGAGTCAGTATCAGAACCCCTCCTTTGTGACCTTCTCTATCAAGACGGAAGGTGTGTATCCTCTGATTGAGAATTTGTGGTTGTTGTTGAGGTTCGTTTCTTGGATACATGCCATGTCAATCTTACCTTCATGCAAATGATGTGTTAGGGAAAGATTTTTGTTAATGACTCCCTCCGCATTGCATTGTAGTATTCTGAGGGTCTTGTGTTTTTGGTCAATAGTTTTTGTCCCAACACCTTGTGCCTTGACTCCACAGCACATGGGTGGGTGACCACCAGTAGCATTGGGTGGGCCCCTTCGAAGCGTGAGGCCCGGCACTCTCGCTGCCTGGCGGGAATCCACAGAATGAGCGCCACACTTTTTTCTGATAGGTTGTACCGTCATCATACAGCGAAATACGTTGCACTGTTTCGTTACTCCTCTGGCCCAGTGCATCTGATTTCAAAAGGCGTTTCTGTAGGGATGCCCTCCTTAGGTTTTGGCTGTCCTCAGCCTATCTTCTTCTTCTTCTTCTGCGTACGCAGTCAGACAGTAATCATTATTTTTTCGAAAAAAGCGGCGGTCATCCTGAGGCTCTCGCCACTGCCATAGAGCTTGTCTTGCAGTTCCACTGGTAATGGCCACATCTGCTCTCTCTGATCCTCGTATGTCGGGCAGTTCTGCAGCAGATATTCAGCGGTCATTTTACCAGTACCGCACGGGCATTCGTCGGTACACCTTATCTTCAATTTGTTGAATAGGTGGTACCTCAGTCTGTTGTGGCCAGTGCGAAGTCTGAAGACAACGACCTGCTCTCTTCGGTTCAACTGGTAATAGGCATCGTTTTTGGTGTAACCAGTATGTTCGGTTTCCCATTTGGTCATGTATCTGGCTTTGATAAGCCGTTTTGACTCTTCGTACGTCATACTGGTATCTGTTTGTGGTAGTCTTGCACCTTCTTTTGCCAGTCTGTCTGCCTCCTCGTTGCCTTGGATGTTGCAGTGTGACGGAACCCACTGTACCACTACCCTTTTTGGTGCGGACTGCTGGCACAGTTTGCAGAGTGCTGCTCTTAAGTCATTAAGCTCAGTGTTTTTCTGGCTTTTTAGGGCTGTGATTACGGCGAGAGCATCTGTCAGCAGGACTATATGGCTCTCATTTTCACTGTGTGTCACCATTTCTTCCACTGCCGCCCTCAGTGCCTCTGCCTCCGCTTTGAAATTGCTTGTGTACTTACCAGTAGCGAATGACAGTGTTATTTTTCTGCCATTTGGTAGGTTCAGGAATGCTCCTGCCCCTCCGTTCTGTGTAGTGTTTTGTTACCGAACCGTCGGTGTATGCATGGGTCCAGTCCATGCTTGGGTAGCTTTTCGTTATGAAGCTTAGGGTAGTATCTCTCCTTTCTTTTTCAGTCTGGCAGTTTTTGTTTGCAATACCTGGTATATTTTCTACCACCTCTGGAAATATATCCTGCCTCCAGGTAGGTTTTCGTACAGTAGTGATGGGTTTTGGTGTTGTTAGTGCGTTTATTGGATCTTCGTGCATCTTTGCTTTGGCTATTTCTGCAAAGTTTCTCCGCTTTAGTTTCCCATTTCCCAAATTGTTTAGTCTCTGGTGCATTGGATGGTCGGTCAGTCTTCGGAGTTTCTCTGACTGCAGCTGGGCTCTGCAGTCTCTTCTATCGGTCATGGATTGCAGTTTTGTAATCTTTTCAAGTTCTACAATTGGCGTTGACTTCATGCCACCTGTTATAATTCTCATGGCTTGGTTTTGAAATTTGTTAACTTTAACGAAGTTCGCCTTCACTGCTGTTGTCCATGCCGCGATGCCATACTCGAGAACTGGTCTCACTCTTCCAGTATACAGTTTCTTTAGTATGCCTTCGTCTGCTCCCCAGCTTGTGCCAGAAAGTTTCCTCATGATTGCCATTCTTTCTCTGGCTTTCATTCGGTTTCTCTCAATCTGACTTTTCCATGTCATGCGCCGATCAAATGTGACTCCCAGATAGGTTGGGTTGTCGTTTGGCTGCAGGATTTTGCCATTTAGACTTAATTTGGTACTTTGGGGTTTTAATGAAAGCGAGAATATTGTGCATGTGGTTTTCTCCTCGTTTATTTTGACCAGCCATGAGTTCGCCCACTCTTCCAGCGATGTTAGGGCCGTCTGCATCCGATTTCTTGCTATGGTGAGATTATTTTCAGAGGTCCACATAGCCAGATCGTCTGCAAACATTGAGCTATGGACTCTTCTTTGTATATTCGCTGTAATATCGTTTATATATACCAGGAAGAGTGTGGGTGACAATACTCCCCCTTGGGGTACTCCCTGCTCGAGTGTCACCTTTTTGCTCATCTGCCCTTGTACTTGGACTCTGGCCGTTCTTTGTTTGAGGTAGTGGTTGATCCACTTGTACATCTTCCCACAGACATCACTTCTTCTTAGCTTGACTATAAGTCCATCTTTCCAGACTTTGTCAAAAGCCTTTTCCAGATACACCCAAACAGCTACTGTGTGTTTCTGTGCCTGGTAGGCATCTTCTATCTCCTGGGCTATGAGGATGACCTGGTCATCAGTGGATCTGTGCTGTCTAAAGCCGGCTTGCTGTGGAATTAGTATTCGTTTTGCTCTCAGATGCCACATCAGTCTGGTGTTTATCATCCGTTCCATCAGCTTGCCGACACAGCTCAGTAGGCTTATGAGCCTGTATCCATTTGGATCTGTTTTGTCCTTTCCTGTTTTTGGTACTGGTACCAGTATTGCATCTTTCCATGCCTGTGGTACAATTCCCCTTTTCCAGCTTTGGTTCAGGACCGATAGCAGTTTCTTCTTCGCTGTTTGGCCCAGCCCCATCAGCATTTCGTTTGTTATCCCGTCTTTTCCGGGAGATTTTCTTTTCTTTAGTGTTCTCATAGCCTCTTCCATTTCGCGCATTGTTAGTTTGACCATCATGTGCTCTTCAGGAGCCGTATTCATGTTTTCGTGTCCCTTTAGCTCTTCGCTAATGTCTGTATGCTTATCTGCAGGGACCTCGATGTGGTTTGCTCTGGCATAGTGATCGACAAAGGCGTTTGCGGCTTTCTTACCTGTGATCAAGTTCTCGCCCTGCTTGATAGTAATTTGTTTATTTGACGGGGTTTCGTCGTTCATGGCTCTGACTAGCTTCCATAGCTTGTTCCCGTCTTTGTCCAGGTTTAGACATTCCGTTTTATTTTTCCAGCTTTCTCTTGCTGTTTGCTTGAGAGTGTGTTTGTACTTCGCCGCGGCGGCTTTGAGGGCGATGTTTGCCTCCATGGATTTTTCTCGCTCTGCCATGTTCCTAGCATTTGTTACTGCATCTTCCACTTTCTGCAACTCATCATTCCAGTAGGGCTTATAGTTTTTCCTAGCTCCTCTTGGGATGGTTTCAGTGGCGGCTTGCATTATTGCCTTGCTTAGGCTCTCTACCATGGGCTTCATTTTGGTGTTTCGTGTGTTGATCGTTTCACACAGCCCATCTGTCAGGATTGCAAATCTGTCCCAGTCGGCTCGTTTGTAATTCCAACGTGGGAGCGGTTTTGTTTCCTGTGGACCTACTTCCATGTCAATGGTTAGCCTGATCGGCCTGTGGTCGCTACCTGCCAGTTGGTTTAGCACCTGGCGGTCTATTTTATGGTGTATGTCCTGTGTGGAGAAGGCCAAATCTGGAGTCGAGGTGGTATGCCATGTTCTTGAATAGAAGCTAGGGCTATCCTCCGGCCTATTGATTAGGGAGAGATTTGCATCTATCTCCCAATCTTCCACTTCGTCACCTCTGCTGTCTGTGTCAGAGTATCCCCATCTCTCCGAGTGGCTGTTGAAATCTCCAACTACTATGCAGTTGGAGACTCTGACCTCCATACTCGAGAGCGATAGGTCTCTATTTGGTGGTCTGTACAGATTGAAAATGCGGAGCATCGTCTCTTGAGCCATTATGTCAACTCCTACAATTTCTGCTTGTCCGGTGTGATTGACAGATACCGCGCTACTCGGTATGCAGTTTCTGGTCAGTATCAGGACCCATCCTTTGTGGCCTTATCTAGACGGAAGGTCTGGTATCCTCTGATTGAGAATTTATGGTTATTGTTGAGGTGCGTTTCCTGGATACATGCCACGTCAATCTTACCTTCATGCAGGTGGTGTGTTAGGGAAAGTTTTTTGTTAATGACTTCCTCCGCATTCCACTGTAGTATTTTGAGGGTCTTGAGGTTTTGGCCAATAGAAGTTGCCCCATAGCCATGTGCCTTGACTCCACGACACATGGGTGGGTGACCACCAGTAGTCAAGGGTGGGCCCCTTCGAGGCGTGAGGCCCGGCACTATCGCTGCCTGGCGGGACTCCGCAGGATGAGCGCCATGCGTTTTTCTAATAGGTTGTACTGCCATCATGCTGCGATTTACGATGCACTGTTTTGTTAGGCTTGCGGCCCCGTGCATCCGATTTCAACAGGCGTTTCTGTAGGGATGCCCTCCTTAGCCTTTGGCTGTCCCCAGCCTACCTGCAAGGCAGCAGTTGTTTATGATCAGAGTTGTCTCTCTTATGGAAGTTGTCTTACCAGACTATCGAGTCTTCACTACTCGTGTCTATAGGGTGCAATGATATGTGAGATGATATATGAGATGGAATGGTTTACCCGGAAGAGAGGCAGTCCAGTGTGTCTGTATCCCAGGATCGTCACGTCCTGCCAGAAACGTAGCATTTGCATGTAAGTGGGGTATCTCTTTTTCCCTTTATTTTCTTGGCTTCTATGCAGGGATGGTACGCCTAGCATTCCCCGCCACCTGGGGTGTTGACACAGTGGGGCAGGTGTGCAATGTCCGCTGGTCTGCATCTCTTGTGCGTCCAGCATGATAGTTATATGGCTGATAACGAACAGAGGTAGATATCGTAGCCGACGTGCATTTAGCCAGAGGATAAGCCTGGTAATGTCACAGAGATGTTGTTCGCCTGGTGTGCGGACAGCTCTCATGGTCATTGGTTGAGTCTCGACAGTTCACAGTGAGGTGGCTGCTCTACTGTTTTCGACACCCCGACCAGGTACTAAGTCTTTAGTTGGTGGTTTCGCACCCCATCGCCGTATAAGGTGAGTATCAAGCAGTTGTCCGCCCGCTTTGATCGGCAGACGGCAAGGACCTCTTGCTGCGGCTCTACCGAATATGGCTGGGGCTCAAGCCCCAGGTCCCGAGCATGTAGGAGCCTCCCATTGCAGTGGTGCTGAAATTTTGGGCGGGATTGCGGCTTACAAGGGTTCGGCCGTAATCCCCCACATGGTAGCCTCGCGCCATTGGCTTATCAGCCTGGTACGTGAACCAAAGTGTCTGCGGCTCCTCTCGATATGAGCTGGTTTTCCGTAGCAACGCCCTGTCATTTGTAGGGTAAAACTGACCTGTCTTCAGATGGTCTTTTTCCAGCACCCGTTCATTATTTGGTCAGACGAATTTATTGAGGGCTTTTGTTTGTCAATGACCAGGTATTTGAAATCTGCGGTTTCTGCGGGGTTAAACACGATTTCCGTGGCGTTCTTTCATTAGAGTGTTTGAGAGCTGACTTGTCTTCGTTCATTTTTAGACCCAAACGGTAGTGCTCTCGATTTGTCAGTCGTTCTACAGTATTGGCGTGTTCAGTCAAATAAAGCCGCAGGTTCCACTCCTGGTGGCGCCCTTCCGTCAATTCCTTTAGCGAGACAATCAAGTTACTTAGAGGGTGGCCCCAGATTTTCGAGGGTCTAATTCCAGCACATGTTTACTATTAGACCCCCCGAAGGTGCTCTCTTTTGACAGTCATTCTACACTATTGGCGTGTTTAGTCAATTTTAGCCTCAGGCTCCACTCCTGATAGTGCTCTTCCGTCAATTCCTTTATCAAACACTGGATGCAGACCAACCGAGCCTGAGAGGGCATAACCCCAGATTTCTGAGGGTCTAAATCCAGCACCAGTTCCATATTAGACCCCAGAAAAGTGGTCTTGGCATGTCAGTCATTTCAGTGTTGGCCGTGTTGAGTCAAATTAAGCTGCAGGCTCCACTCCTGGTGGTGCCCTTCCGTCAATTCCTTTAAGTTTCAGCTTTGCAACCATACTTCCCCCGGAACCCAAACACTTTGGTTTCCCGGAAGCTGCCCGCAGAGTCATCGAAGCAACTCCTGCGGATCACTAGTCGGCATCGTTTATGGTCAGAACTACGACGGTATCTGATCGTCTTCGCGCCTCTGACTTTCGTTCTTGATTAAATGAAAACATTCTTGACAAATGCTTTCGCAGTAGCTCGTCTTGCGGCGATCCAAGAATTTCACCTCTAACGCCGCAATACGAATGCCCCCGTTTGTCCCTGTTAATCATTACCACCAGTTCCGAGAAAAAAACAAAATAGAACCGAGATCCCATTCCATTATTCCATGCACCATTATTCAGTCAGCCGAGGCCTGCTTTGAACACTCTAACGTTTTCAAAGTAAACGCGTCGGCATCCCGGGACGCTCAGCGAAGAGCACCCGCAGGAAAAAGCCGTCATGCGGTAGGGCAGGAGACACCGGGCAGTGAACCGGTGCGAGCCGGATCGCCCGCCTACGCCTGAGATCCAACTACGAGCTTTTTAACTGCAACAACTTTAATATACGCTATTGGAGCTGGAATTGCTGCTGGCAACAGACTTGCCCTCCAATAGATCCTCGTTAAAGGCTTAAAGTGTACTCATTCCAATTACGGGGCCTCAAAAGAGTCCCGTATTGTTATTTTTCGTCACTTCCTCCCCGTGCCGGGAGTGGGTAAGTTGCGCGACTGCTGCTTTTCTTAGATGTGGTAGCCGTTTCTCTTGCTCCCTTTCCGGAAACGAACCATGATTGATTTGGGGTAGTTGTCTCGCCGCCGCAATTCAATCTCAACCAGTGTTCGTAAAGCGATCTCAGTCCCGCCAGACGGAGCGATAGCGCGGGTTTGCCGAAAACGCTCGCCTTTCCCCGTAGAGGTATCGGGATGCGGTTTTTTGTGTCGTTTCCTCCTACGAGGTGCACTGCTCTGGTCCGTATCGAGAAACGTTGTCAGTCGGTGGTGATTTTTCTAAGGCTTTTAGCAGAGCTCGACAGTTCATCTCGCTTGTGGTCAGACTCTCGCAAAGAGCTTGTGACCGGCAAATTAAAAGCAGGAATACAGCCTGAAGGCCCTGTCCCAGCCCGACTAACCCTCTGGAGAAGGGCAGGCCGGCAGGCGAAATTTGTCTCCAGTCCCAGTGAAATTCATAGACGGGGCCGTTGCGATCCGTTCTGCACAGAGCGCCGCCATCCTTCCCCGAGCGAGCCCGGTCGGTCGGTCGTCTAGTGTGTGTAGAGGCCCCTGTCAGGTGGTCTTAGATCGACGGACTGAGGCACGGGGGGAACAACCGTCTGTCAGTCGGTCCCTGCAGCCGTCCCAGTGAGACTTTTTACACAACCGTCCTCCGCCGACCGGTGTGTGTGTTTCGTACGTCTCCGACATATATCTGGTTGATCCTGCCACTAGTCATATGCTTGTCTCAAAGATTAAGCCATGCATGTCTAGGTTCACACTGTCTGACGGTGAAACCGTGAATGGCTCATTAAATCAGTCGAGGTTCCTTAGATGACACGATCCTACTTGGATAACTGTGGCAATTCTAGAGCTAATACATGCTTACCAAGCTCCAACCCTCTCGGAAAGAGCGCTTTTATTAGTTCAAAACCAATCGTCGTTTCCCTTCGCGGGGTTGCGGCGTCACCACTGGTGACTATGGATAACTTTGTGCTGATCGCATGGCCTCATGGGCCGGCGACGCATCTTTCAAATGTCTGCCCTATCAAATGTCGATGGTACGTGACATGCCTACCGTTTTTGTAACGGGTAACGGGAAGTCAGCGTTAGATTCCGGAGAGGGAGCTTGAGAAACGGCTACCACATCCAAGGAAGGCAGCAGGCGCACAACTTACCCATTCCCGGCATGGGAAGGTAGTGACGAAAAACAACAATACGGGACTCTTTCGAGGCCCCGTAATTGGGATGAGTACACTTTAAACCCTTTAACGAGGATCTATTGGAGGCCAAGTCTGGTGCCAGCAGCCACGGTAATTCCAGCTCCAATAGTGTATATTAAAGTTGTTGCAGTTAAAAAGCTCGTAGTTGGATCTCAGGCGCAGGCGGGCGGTCCGGCTCTCGCCGGTTCACTGCCCGTTGTCTCCTGCCCTACCGTCTGCCGGCTTTCTCCCACGGGTGCTCTTCGCTAAGCGTCCTGTGTGGCCGACGCGTTTATTGTGAAAAAATCAGAGTGTTCAAAGCAGGCCTCGGCTGCCTGAATAATGGTGCGTGGAATAATGGAATGGGACCTCGGTTCTATTTTGTTGGTTTTCGGAACTGGATGCAAATAGTGAACGGGTGCTGGAAATAGACCATCGGAAGACAGGTCAGTTTTACACTACTAATGACAGGGCGTTGCTACGGTAATCCTGCTCGATTCGAGAGGAGCCGCAGACATTTTGGTTCACGTATCAGGCTGATAAGCCAATGGCGCGAGGCTGCCATGTGAGGGATTACGGCTGAACGCCTGTAAGCCGGAATCCCGCCCAAAATCTCAGCACCACTGCAATGGGAGGCTTCGACATGGTGGGGACCTGGGGCTCGCCTCAGCCCTATCCGGTAGAGCCGCAGAAAGAGGTCTCTGCCGTCCGCCGATCAAAGCGGGCGGATAGCTGCTTGATATTCACCTTATACGACCAACATAAGACTTAGTTCTTGGTCGGGGTGTCGAAAACAGTAGAGCAGCCACCTCACTGTGAACTATCGAGACTCAACCAATGACCATGAGAGCTGTCCGCACACTGGGCGAACAACATCTCCGTGACATTACCAGGCTTGTCCCCTGGTTAAATGCACTTCTGATTCGATCTCTACCTCTGTATGCTATCAGTCATACCAATGGACGCAGAAGAGATGCAGACTAGCGGAAAATGCACATTTGGCCTATTGTGTCAACCTCCCAGGTGGCGTGGAATGCTAGACGTACCATCACTGCAGAGAAGCCGAGAAAATAAAGGGAGCAAAGATATATCCCACTCACATGGAAATGCTAAGTTCTGGCAGGACATGACGATCCTGGGATACAGACACACTGGACTGCCTCTCTTCCGGGTTAGTAAAAACCAGTACATAGTCCATATCATATATCATATATCTTATCTCATATATCATCACCGCACCCTGCAGACACGAATAGTGAAGACTCGTTAGTCCTGTAAGACAACTTCCAAAAGAGAGACAACTCTGATCACAAACAACTGCTGCCTTGCAGATAGGCTGGGGACAGCCAAAAGCTAAGGAGGGCATCCCTACAGAAACGCCTGTTGAAATCGGATGCACTGGGCCACAGGCTTGACGAAACAGTGCAACGTAAATCGCAGTATAATGACAATACAACTTATCAGAAAAACGTATGGCGCTCATCCTGCGGAGTCCCGCCATGCAGCGAGAGTGCCGGGCCTCACGCCTCGAAGGGGCCCACCTTTGACTACTGGTGGTCACCCATCCATGTATCCAAAGCATGTATCCAAGAAACGTACCTCAACAGCAACCATACATTCTCAATCAGAGGATACCAGGCCTTCCGCCTGGACAGAGAAGGTCACAAAGGAGGGGTTCTGATACTGACCCGTAACAGCATACCGAGTAGCGCGGTAGCTGTCAATCACACCGGACAAGCAGAAATTGTAGGAGTTGACATAATGGCTCAAGAGACGAAGATCCGCATCTTCAACCTGTACGGACCACCAAATAAAGACCTATCGCTCTCGAGTATGGAAGTCAAGGACTCCAACTACATAGTAGTTGGAGACTTCAACAGCCACTCGGAGAGATGGGGATACTCGGACACAGACAGCACAGGTGACGAAGTGGAAGATTGGGAGATAGACACAAATCTCCATCTAATCATTAGGCCGGAGGATAGCCCTAGCTTCTATTCTAGAACATGGCATACCGCCTCGACTCCAGATTTGGGTTTCTCCACAATGGACATTCACCATAAAATAGACCGCCAGGTGCTAAACCAATTGGCAGGTAGCGACCACAGGCCAATTAGGCTAGGAATCGATATGGAATTAGGCCCACAGGAAATAAAACCGCTCCCACGTTGGAATTACAAACGAGTCGACGGGGACAGATTTGCAATCCTGACAGATGGGCTGTGTGAAACCATCAACAAACGGAACAACAAAATGAAGCCCATGGTGGAATGCCTAAGCAAAGCAAAAAACAAGCTGCCACTGAAACCATCCCAAGAGGGGCAAGGAAAAATTATAAGCCCTATTGGAATGATAAGTTGCAGAAAGTGGAAGACGCAGTCACAAATGTTAGGATCATGGCAGAGCGAGAACAATCAATAGAGGCAAATATCGCCCTCAAAGCCGCCACGGCGAAATACAAATACACTCTAAATCAAACAGCAAGAGAAAGCTGGAAAAACAAAACAGAAAGTCTCAACTTAGACAAAGAAGGGAACAAACTCTGGAAGTTAGTCAGAGCCATGAATGACGAAACCCCGTCTAACAAACAAATTACCATCAAGCAGGGTGAAAACTTGCTCACTGGAAAAAAAGCCGAAAACACTTTTGTCAAACACTATGCCAGAGCAAACCACATCGAGGTCCCTGCAGATAGGCATGCGGACATTATTGAAGAGCAAAAGGGGCTTGACAACATCAATATGGCACCAGAAGAGCATATGATGGCAAAACTAACAATGAGCGAAATGGAAGAGGCCATGAGAACATTAAAGAAAAGGAAATCTCCCGGAAAAGACGGGATAACAAACGAAATGCTGATGGGGCTGGGCCAAACAGGAAAGAGAAAACTGCTATCAGTCCTGAACCAAAGCTGGAAAAGGGGTATTGTACCCCAGGCATGGAAAGACGCTGTACTTATACCAGTACCAAAGAAAGGAAAAGACAAAACCGATCCAAATGGATACAGGCCTATCAGCCTACTGAGCTGTGTCGGCAAACTGTTGTAACGTATGATAAACACCAGACTGATGTGGCATCTGGAAGAAAAACGGATATTAAATCCACAGCAAGCAGGCTTTAGACAGCACAGATTCACTGAGGACCCGGTCATCCTCAAAGCCCAGGAAATAGAAGATGCCTACCAGGAGCAAAAGCATACACTAGTGGTTTGGGTGGACCTGGAAAAGGCATTTGACAAAGTCTGGAAAGAAGGACTTAGAGTCAAGCTAAGAAGAAGTGAAGTTCGTCGGAAAATGTACAAGTGGATCAACCACTACCTCAAAAACAGAACGGCCAGAGTTCAAGTACAAGGGCAGATGAGCAAAAAGGTGACACTTGAGCAGGGAGTATCCCAAGGGGGAGTACTGTCACCCACACTCTTCCTGGTGTATATAAATGACATTTCAGAGAATATACCAAGAAGAGTTCCTAGCTCAATGTTTGCAGACGATCTGGCTATGTGGACCTCTGAAAAGAATCTCACCATAGCAAGAGATCAGATGCAGCAGACCCTAACATCCCTGGAAGAGTGGGCGAACTCATGGCTGGTCAAAATAAACGAGGACAAAACCACATGTACAATATTCTCGCTTTCAATCAAACCCTAAAACACCAAATTAAGTCTAAACGTCAAATACCTTCAGCCAAACGACAACCCAAACTATCTGGGAGTAACATTTGATCGGCGCATGACATGGAAAAGTCAGAACGAAAGAAACCGAATGAGAGCCAGAGAAAGAATGGCAATCATGAGGAAACTTGCTGGCACAAGCTGTGGAGCAGACGAAAGTATACTAAAGAAACTGTACACTGGAAGAGTGAGACCAGTTCTCGAGTATGGCATTGCGGCATGGACAACAGCAGCAAAGGCGAACTTCGATAAAGTTAGCAAACTCCAAAACCAAGCAATGAGAGTTATAACAGGAGGCATGAAGTCAACGCCAATTGTAGAACTTGAAAAGATTACAAAACTGCAATCCATGGCCGACAGATGAGACTGCAGAGCCCAGCTGCAATCAGAGAAACTCCGAAGACTGACTGACCACCCAATGCACCAGAGACTAAACAATTTCGGAAATGGGAAGCTAAAGCGAAGAAACTTTGCAGAAATAGCCAAAGCAAAGATGCACGAAGACCCTATGAACGCACTAACCACACCAAAGCCCATCCCTACTGTACGAAAACCTACCTGGAGGCAGCATATATTTCCAGAGGTGGTAGAAAATATACCAGGTATTAGAAACAAAAACTGCCAGTCTGAAAAAGAAAGAAGAGATACTACCCTGAGTTTCATTACGGAAAACCACCCATGGACTGGACCCATGCATACACCGACGGTTCCGTAACAAATACAACACAGAACGGAGGGACAGGAGCATCACTGACCCTATCGAATGGCAGAAAAATAACACTGTCATTCGCTACTGGAAAATACGCAAGCAATTTCAGAGCGGAGGCAGAGGCACTGAGGGCTGCAGTGGAAGAAATGGTGACAGGTAAAAGGAATGAAAGCCACATAGTCCTGCTTACAGATGCACTGGCCGTAGTCACAGCACTGAAAAGCCAGAAAAATACTGAACTTAATGATTTAAGAGCAGTACTCTGCCAAATATAACAGCAGTCCGCACCAAAAATGGTAGTGGTGCAGTGGGTTCCATCTCACTGCAACATCAAAGGCAACGAGGAGGCAGACAGACTGGCAAAAGAAGGTGCAAAACTATCACAACAAGATAATAGTAAGACATACGAAGAGTCAAAACGTCTTATTAGAGCTAGATACATGACCAAATGGGAAACCGAACATACTGGCTTCACCAAAAACGATGCCTATTACCACCTGAACAGAAGAGAGCAGATCGTGGTCTTCAGACTTCGCACTGGCCACAATAGACTGAGGTACCACCTATTCAACAAATTGAAGATAGGTGGCACCGATGAATGCCCGTGTGGTACCGGGAAAATGACCGCTGAGTATTTGCTGCAAAACTGCCCGACATACGAGGATCAGAGATAGCAGATGTAGTCATCACCAGTGGCAACACTAGAAAAGCTCTATGGCAGTGTCGACAACCTCAGGATGACCGCTGCTTTTTTCGTAAAAATAATGGTTACTGCCTGACTGCGTACGATGAAGAAGAAGAAGAAGAAAAACCTTGAATCCCCGTTACCTGATACAGACATCGTAGGCATGTCACGTACCATCGACATTTGATATGGCATACATTTGAAAGATGTTTCGCTGGCCCATGAGGCCAAGCGATCAGCACAAAGTTATCCACAGTTACCAGTGGGGACGCCTGCGCCTGAGATCCAACTACGAGCTTTTTAACTGCAACAACTTTAATATACGCTATTGGAGCTGGAATTACCGCGGCTGCTGGCACCAGACTTGCCCTCCAATAGATCCTCGTTAAAGGGTTTAAAGTGTACTCATTCCAATTACGGGGCCTCGAAAGAGTCCCGTATTGTTATTTTTCGTCACTACCTCCCCGTGCCGGGAGTGGGTAAGTTGCGCGCCTGCTGCCTTCCTTGGATGTGGTAGCCGTTTCTCATGCTCCCTCTCCGGAATCGAACCCTGATTCCCCGTTACCCGTTACAAACATGGTAGGCATGTCACGTACCATCGACATTTGATAGGGCAGACATTTGAAAGATGCGTCGCCGGCACATGAGGCCATGCGATCAGCACAAAGTTATCCAGAGTCACCAGTGGGGACGCCGCAACCCCGCGAGGGGAAACGACGATTGGTTTTGAACTAATAAAAGCGCTCTTTCCGCGAAGTCGGAGCTTGGTAAGCATGTATTAGCTCTAGAATTGCCACAGTTATCCAAGTAGGATCGTGATATTTAAGGAACCTCGACTGATTAGTGAGCCAGTCGCGGTTTCACCGTGAGACAGTGTGAACTTAGACATGCATGTCTTAATCTTTGAGACAAGCATGTGACTACTAGCAGGATCAACCAGATATCTGTCGGAGACGGACGAACCACACACACCTGTCGGCGATGGAAGGATGGATGGATGTGTAAAAAGCTTCACCAGGACGGCCTCACGGATGGTTGTTCCGTCCCTCACGCCGTCGACCTAATACCGCCTGGCAGGAGCCCGTACACACACCAACCAACCGACCGACCGACCGGGCTCGCTCGGGGAGGGATAGCAGCGCTCTGTGCAGAACGGATCCCAACGGCCCTGGCGATGATTTTCACTCGGACTGGAGACGATTTTTGCAAGCCGGCCTGCCCTTCTCCGACCGGTTGGTCGGGCGAGGACGGGGCCTTTAGGCTCGATTCCTGCTTTTCATTTGCCGGTCACAAGCTCTTTGCTAGAGAATGACCACAAGCGAGACGAACTGTCGAGATTGGCTATACGCCTTCGACTCACCACACGGACTGACAAAGTTTCTCGATACGGACCACAGTAACGCTCAGTTCCGCGGTACGACTCCACCAAAATGGTCCCGCTACAGTGCCGGGAGGGCGAGCGTGTTAGGCAAGCCATACGTATAAGCGTGCATCCAGGCTATTGGTGGGAATTTTTGTTTGATGCAATTTGTAACTATGTGTTTTGTCTTCAATGTTGAGAATATTACATATAATATCAGGAAAGGGTCTTCCTTTCCATAGCCAGCGGGTGGGGCATGCTGGTATTGGCTTTATTTTTTCGTTTAAGAATGCAGCATGGTTTTTAATCTTTTCTTTTGCCAGGACTGTAAAAATTTTCCTTTTTAGTCTGTCGCGTCCCAACCTATTTAGTCTGTGATGCATCGGGTGGTCCATGATTCTTTTGAATTTTTCCGCTTGCTGTAGGATTCTGCAGTCTCGGTGGTCTTCCATTGGCTGTAGCCCAGTCATAGTTTCCATGTCTTTTATTTGGGTGGACTTCAGGGTCCTGTTATGATACGGGCTGCTTGGTTCTGGGTGCGCCCTATTTTTTCAAAGTTTGATTTAGATGCCGTAGACCAAGCTGCAATGCCGTATTCCAAAACTGGTCTCACTCTGCCTGTGCATAATTTCTTTAGTGTGTTTCCATCAGCACCCCAAGCAGTACCAGCAAGTTTCAGTCAGCACCCCAAGCAGTACCAGCAAGTTTCCATCAGCACCCCAAGCAGTACCAGCAAGTTTCAGCCAGCACCCCAAGCAGTACCAGCAAGTTTCAGTCAGCACCCCAAGCAGTACCAGCAAGTTTCTTCATAATGAACATGGGTAGCCTCGCCTTCAGCTGGGTCTTTAAAATGTGCGCTTTCTAGGTGAGTTTCTAAAGAAACTGCACGGTAGACCAAGACAAATGAGCGAAATGAGGTCACTCAACATTTGACTACTACCTGGTACCAGACACACGTACCTGATTGAATACCACGATTTTGAGATTTAAGATATGAATATCTGGCCTTTAATTACATTAAAAAAATATTGGTTGCTAACATTTTAGTGAAGATGCAAGTAGATTGAATCGTTAAATGCTTTCTTAAAAAAAACGGTTTAAAGAGTTTTCTTTTAAATTCAAATTTCTTTCTTCCCATGTCCTGGGGAACCACGTCAGGGATGAAGTGTTGAAGTTTTCATTGTAAGAGGTCTCAGTTTTCGTGAGGTAGGCTGACCAGCTATTCTTCTCTACCTTTCCTTTCTGTCTTTATATTTTATCGAAGGACATAAAGTAAAAACTTTTGTTGGAGACTTCAATGTACTACGCCACAGTTTATATGAAGCAGTTCGATAGTTCCCTTCCTCGCTGCCTTTACTGTTTTCATAAATGCCTGGCTAACGAGTTGAGGGATCGACGTAATCCCCACAGTAGTGAGCGACACGCAGACGAAGTCAAGCATAGAACAAGCACACGAGGAACCAGGCCTATCTTAATCAGCACGCTCGGGATGTGATGAAAAGCTACGACAACCCGCCACTGAACGTCCTTTTCAGGGCGAACACAAGAGTAATCCTACTCATTGTGGGCATTCAACAACAACAACAACCACAACAACAACAACACCAACAACACCATATTCAATAGTTTGCACCAAGCAATGACAAAAAAACAGAAAGGCATTTCACTCCATACCTGAAAATGTCTAAAATCAATGACGAAAGAAAGAACTAAGATTTTGAACGGAGACCTAAAAACTAAAAATGGAAACACTTACCTTGGTATTGAAGAGATCAATGGAGAACACTGGTTCAGTGTACTGAACAGCGCATGAGCTGTAGCTGTCAGCAACACAAAGCCGACTACCAGTGTTAGGGCCAGCGACTTAGTGCTGCCAAGACCATTCTTTACCTCCACGCGGTGATCCTGGATTACATATTGCAACAGAGCAGACTGGATACGAAGAAGGGATATAAGAGGAAAGGCTAACCAGCTACCATAAAATGCTTGCTGAAATCCGCTGTGCCGGACCAAAAAATGGAAATAGTTTAAAAAGGCTGTAAACTACGACACAACGCATTCCGGTCTCCGGGCTATATACTGTTTCTTGCAAAGCACTTTCCAGGTCTTGGTAGCGCAAACTTGATGACGAGCGAACGAAGAAGAGGAATTAAAATTATAATGGAGAATTATTAATGGAATTCGAAGAATGTCCAAGAAGAAAACGAAGAATAAGAACAAGATGAAGAAGAAGAAAAAGACTTTATACCATAAGTTTTGGCGATCTACTTTTATTTATATCGTGATTTATCAGTTTACATGGTAAAATACCTGGTCTGATGAATAACCCTACTTAGATTTCGACTTTTGTTTCCCTTTTAATCCCAAGGAACACTTAAGCTTATATTCTAATGTAGCATGTTCTGTTATTCAGATGTCTCATGATCAACATGTTCTGTTTTTTAAAGTTTTATAATGTCAGCAGGGTCAGTTAATTCCTTAACAGTTTGGTGAACTGGACACTAATTCGGCTAAGTTACGTGCCCTGTCAGTTTTACAGCAAGTGATCTAACTGATCTGCCACTTGGATGTTTATAATAATTTGGTCACGTTATTCTACCATGTCTGAGTCTGATCTGGGGTACATGCTACAAAACATTACGTCTACTGCAGGATTGTATGACTTGTCCCAGGTTCTGACCAATGACGTCATGATTTTCGTTCACATCTCCCTTAACATCACCATCCGCATCATCATCTCAGCTGTTGGTATTATCACTGACCTCCTCAACATGATCATCTTCTCCAAGCTTGGCCTCAAAGACAGCATGAGCGTTGGGCTCTTCGCTCTCTCCTTCACCGACCTCCTGGCCAATGGAAACCAGTTCGCCAGCTGTGTCAGCTACATAACAGAGATGCTATACCCCAGCATTGCTATTGAATCTGCATATTTTGGATACACTGTATTTAGTTGGGCTGTTTGTACAGGCTACCAGATCTCGTGTTGGATCACGGTCATGATTTCCACAGAAAGATGTTTCTGTGTGGTGTCTCCGTTTAAAGTGAAGCAGATCTTCACAAGAGTTCGTTGTGTCATTGTTATAGTTACCATCTACGTCACCCATATCGGTGCACATATGACTATTCTCGTAACAGACAAAGGAATGGGAGAACGTATGTCATCGCCAGGAAGTAACAGTTCCGCGAGGACTCACACATATACACTGAAGGTAGCACTAGGTCAGGATGTCATCGATTATATCAAGACGATATTCACCATTACTGAGATCCTGTTTATGTGTCTTCTATCTCAGGCTATTATGATTGTATGTGCAGCCTGGATGGGATTTGCTTTAGAAGCATCATCAAAAGTTCGTCATATGTCCTCGAATCTAAATCCTGACCACGGCTCTGCAAAACATGAAATACAGTCCCACAAGAAACATTTAACATTATCAGCTCGCGAGAGACGACTTGTAAAGGTGGTTCTGTCCCTGGCCCTGATCTTGACGGGTTGTAGCCTTCCAAAAACGGCCATGGTGTTTTATATGTTCTTCGGCAAGATGTTTGGGTCGATACTTAACCAGACAATTCGGCTGTGGTCGATCCTGTATACCTTTAGTTTGTTTGGCACCGCATTTAGTTTCTTGGTGTACTTAAAACTGAACACTAGCTACAGACGCATGTGTGCCCACATTTTTAGATGGCGAATGTAAGGGACGTAATCAATAGAAGACAGTGAATGAAATTTTCACGTTTGGTGAAACACGGACAAATAATCGAACAATTAAACAGATCCGATTCATAGATCAAGTATCACAAAACAATGTGAGAATCATATGAACAGAACCAAATATAACCCCATATCAACTAAGATAAGATAATGTATAAATGCTTTTTGATCAATACAAATTATGAGAACACTAAAGAAAAGGAAATCTCCCGGAAAAGACGGGATAACAAACGAAATGCTGATGGGGCTGGGCCAAACAGCGAAGAAGAAACTGCTATCGGTTCTGAACCAAAGCTGGAAAAGGGGAATTGTACCACAGGCATGGAAATATGCAATACTGGTACCAGTACCAAAAACAGGAAAGGACAAAACAGATCCAAATGAATACAGGCCCATAAGCCTACTGAGCTGTGTCGGCAAGCTGATGGAACGGATGATAAACACTAGACTAATGTGGCATCTGGAAGAAAAACGAATACTAATTCCACAGCAAGCCGGCTTTAGGCAGCACAGATCCACTGAGGACCAGGTCATCCTCATAGCCCAAGAGATAGAAGATGCCTACCAGGCACAGAAACACACATTAGCTGTTTGGGTGGATCTGGAAAAGGCATTTGACAAAGTCTGGAAAGATGGACTTAGAGTCAAGCTAAGAAGAAGCGATGTCTGTGGGAAGATGTACAAGTGGATCAACCACTACCTCAAACAAAGAACGGCCAGAGTCCAAGTACAAGGGCAGATGAGCAAAAAGGTGACACTCGAGCAGGGAGTACCCCAAGGGGGAGTATTGTCACCCACACTCTTCCTGGTATATATAAACGATATTACAGAGAATATACCAAGAAGAGTCCATAGCTCAATGTTTGCAGACGATCTGGCTATGTGGACCTCTGAAAAGAATCTCACCATAGCAAGAAATCGGATGCAGACGGCCCTAACATCGCTGGAAGAGTGGGCGAACTCATGGCTGGTCAAAATAACGAGGAGAAAACAACATGCACAATATTCTCGCTTTCATTAAAACCCCAAAGTACCAAATTAAGTCTAAATGGCAAAATCCTGCAGCCAAACGACAACCCAACCTATCTGGGAGTCACATTTGATCGGCGCGTGACATGGAAAAGTCAGATTGAGAGAAACCGAATGAAAGCCAGAGAAAGAATGGCAATCATGAGGAAACTTGCTGGCACAAGCTGGGGAGCAGACGAAGGCATACTAAAGAAACTGTACACTGGAAGAGTGAGACCAGTTCTCGAGTATGGCATTGCGGCATGGACAACAGCAGCGAAGGCGAACTTCGATAAAGTTAACAAACTTCAAAACCAAGCCATGAGAATTATAACAGGTGGCATGAAGTCAACGCCAATTGTAGAACTTGAAAAGATTACAAAACTGCAATCCATGACCGATAGAAGAGACTGCAGAGCCCAGCTGCAGTCAGAGAAACTCCGAAGACTGACCGACCATCCAATGTACCAGAGACTAAACAATTTGGGAAATGGGACACTAAAGCGGAGAAACTTTGCAGAAATAGCCAAAGCAAAGATGCACGAAGATCCCATAAACACACTAACAACACCAAAGCCCATCACTACTGTACGAAAACCTACCTGGAGGCAGGATATATTTCCAGAGGTGGTAGAAAATATACCAGGTATTGCAAACAAAAACTGCCAGACTGAAAAAGAAAGGAGAGACACTACCCTAAGCTTCATAACGAAAAACTACCCAAGCATGGACTGGACCCATGCATACACCGACGGTTCTGTAACAAAACACTACACAGAACGGAGGGGCAGGAGCACTCCTAAACCTACCAAATGGCAGAAAAATAACACTGTCATTCGCTACTGGTAAGTACACAAGCAATTTCAGAGCGGAGGCAGATGCACTGAGGGCGGCAGTGGAAGAAATGGTGACACATAAAGAAAATGAAAGCCATACAGTCCTGCTTACAGATGCTCTGGCCGTAGTCACAGCGCTAAAAAGCCAGAAAAACACCGAGCTTAATGACTTAAGAGCAGTACTCTGTCAACTATGCCAGCAGTCCGCACCAAAAAGGGTAGTGGTACAGTGGGTTCCATCTCACTGCAACATCCAAGGCAACGAGGAGGCAGACAGACTGGCAAAAGAAGGTGCAAGACTACCACAAAAAGATACTAATATGACGTACGAAGAGTCAAAACGGCTTATTAAAGCCAGATACATGACCAAATGGGAAACTGAACATACCAGCTACACCAAAAACGATGCCTATTACCAGTGGAACAGAAGATAGCAGGTCGTTGTCTTCAGACTTCGCACTGGCCACAATAGACTGAGGTACCACCTATTCAACACATTGAAGATAGGTGGTACCGACGAATGCCCGTGTGGTACCGGGAAAATGACCGATGAGCATCTGCTGCAGAAATGTCCGACATACGAGGATCAGAGAGAGCAGATGTGGCCATCACCAGTGGAACCACAAGACAAGCTCTATGGCAGTGTCAACAGCCTCAGGATGATCGCCGCTTTTTTCGAAAAAATAATGGTTACTGTCTGACTGCGTACGAAGAAGAAGAAGAAGAAGAAGAAGAAGGACTCTACCGAAGACGGATGTGTCAGACAGAAAGGTGCAAATATCGCAGTCAAACTGTAAACTAGCGACACAACGCAAATCCGTTCTCCGGACATAGTCCTGCTACTTACAAAGCCCTGTTCAGGGCTTGGTAGCGGGAGATTGAGAACGAACGAAGAAGGAGGAGAAGAAGACTAAATGGACTCGACGATAGCCGAAGCCGAAGAAGAAGAAGAAGAGGTAGAAGAAGAAGAAGAAGAAGAAGAAGAAGAAGAAGAAGAAGAAGAAGAAGTATCTCTTTATACCATAAGGTGTGGGGGTGTACTTTTATTTGTTTTATGATTTACCATTTCTTCATGGTAAAATACCTGGCCCCATACACAACCCTCCTTAGACTTACTGAATTTAGTTGGGCGTCATCTACAATAAGGTCTGAAGGTCTGCTTTATTTTGGATTATGGCTTGTCACAAAATCTTGAAAATTAAATTTTAAGATATCACCGCTAATCTAAAGCCGAATTTTTCGATTCTTCTTCTTCTTTTGCGTTCGTTCTCAATCTCCCACTACCAAACCCTGAAAGGGCTTAAGTAGCAGAATATAGTCCAGAGAACGGAATGCGTTGTGTCGTAGTTTACAGCTTGACTGCGATATTTGCCCCTTTCGGTCCAACACATCCGACTTCAGCAAGCATTTTTTGAGTACCGGGTTAGCATTCCCTCTTCTATCCCTTCTCCTTAGCCAGTCTGCCTTGCTGCAGCCTGTTATCCAGGATCACCGCGTGGAGGTGTAGAAGGGTCTTGGCAGCTCTGGTTCGCTGGCCCTGACGCTAGCAGTCAGCTATGGGTCGCTGACCACTGCAGCTCATGCGCTGCTCAGCATCTTGATCCCAATTTTTCGATTCAAACTACAGCAGATCCAAATGTCAACGCTAGGGCTCAAACCTTCGACAGTGTGGTTATTCCAGCTGCGAGAGGTGGACAGCTGATAGAGAAAGTCTCCGCCTTGCCCATCGACCGATGGAACGAAGAACATTGAAGATTTCCATTCGAGACCAAATCCGCAACGCAGAAATCAGACGTTCGAATTTCCTTCTCTGACTTCAGATGTCGTTCTGTTAGGAACACACAGATGTGCCGGCCATGTTGTGAGCGTGCCGTTTAACTGATCGACAGGTAGAATGAAGTCGAAGTGGCCATACAACTTTAGTCTCCCTCGCGGGAGACCGAAGATGAGGTGGAGAGATGTGGTAATGGCTTCCCTGGGCTCAAACACGGTAGACCTAGGCAATCGATCGAAACGAGTACCTGGCATCAGAGGCACGCACACGTGCCTGATTTTAAAAAAGAATTTCGAAATTTAATTACTCTTTAATTAAATTTAAAAAAAATATTGGTAGATTGAATCGTTAAATGCTTTCTTAACAAAAAGTATGAAGAGTTTTCATTTAAATGCAACTTTTTATTCTTTCCATGTCCTGGTGAATTTTGTCAGTGATGAAGTGTTGAAGTTTTCATTGTAAGAGATCTCAGTTTTCGTGAGGTAAGCCGAGCAGCTATTCCTCTCTGCCTTGCCTTTCCGCCTTTATACTTTTCGAAGGACATAAAGTAGAAGCTTTTGTTGGAGACTTCAATGTACTAAGCCACAGTTTGTATGAAGCAGTTCGCTAGTTCCCTCCCTCGCTGCCTTTACTTTCCTAGCCGGTGGCTGGGTACGCATTTGCAAATACACCAATTGTGGTCGAAGATGCGGCAGTGAGGGAGCTGACAGCAAACAGCGACTCATAGCTAATGCTTGCGTCAGTGTCAGCGAACCATAGCTGACGCTTACCCTATTCCATTTCTAAGTTACGGCCCTGGAAAGAACTTTACCTGCACGCGGTGATCATGGATTACAGGTTGAAATAGAGCAGACTGGATAAGAAGGGATATAAGAAGAAAGGCTAACCAGGTACCATAAAATGCTTGCTGAAATTCGTGCTGAATGTGCCGGACCGAAAAGTGCAAATATTTAAAAAAAACTGTAAACTGCGACACAACGCATTCCGTTTTCCGGGATACATACTGCTAGTTGCAAAGCCCGTTCCAGGTCTTGGTAGCGCGAACTTGATGGCGAACGAACGAAGAAGAACAATCAAAATTATAATGGAGAATTATTATGGAATTCGAAGAACGTCAAAGAATAATAACGAAGAAGAAGAAGAATAAGAAGAAGATGAAGAAGAAGAAAAAGCCTTTATACCATAAGTTTTTGGCGATCTACGTTTATTTATATTGTGATTTATCAGTTTATATGGTAAAATACCTGGTCTGATGAATAACCCTACTTTGATTTCGACTTTTGTTTCCCTTTAATCCCAAGTAACACTTGGGCTTATATTCTAATGTAGCATGTTCTGTTATTCAGATGTCCCATGTTCTGTTTTTCAAGTTTTATAATGTCAGCAGGGTCAGTTAATTCTTTAACAGCTTGGTGTACTGGACACTAATTCTGCTTAGTTACGTGCCCTGTCAGTATTACAGTGAGAAGCAAGCGCTCTAACTGATCTACCACTTAGACGTTCACAATAATTCAACACGTTGTTCTACCATGTCTGAGTCTGGTCTGGGGGACATGCTACAAAACATTACGTCTACTGCAGGATTGTATGACTTGTCCCAGGTTCTGACCAATGACGTCATGATTTACGTTCACATCTCAATAAACATCACCATCCGCATCATCATCTCAGCTGTTGGTATTATCACTAACCTCCTCAACATGATCATCTTCTCCAAGCTTGGCCTCAAAGACAGCATGAGCGTTGGGCTCTTCGCTCTCTCCTTCACCGACCTCCTGGCCAATGGAAACCAGTTCGCCAGCGGTGTCAGCTACATAACAGAGATGCTATACCCCAGCATTGCTATTGAAGCTGCATATTTTGGATACACTGTATTTGGTTGGGCTGTTTGTACAGGCTACCAGATCTCGTGTTGGATCACGGTCATAATTTCCACAGAAAGATGTTTCTGTGTGGTGTCTCCATTTAAAGTGAAGCAGATCTTCACAAGAGTTCGTTGTGTCATTGTAATAGTTACCATCTACGTCACCCATATCGGTGCACATATGACTATTCTCGTAAGAGACAAAGAAATGGGAGAACGTATTTCATCGCCAGGAAGTAACAGTTCCGCGAGGACTCACACATATATACTGAAGGTAGCACTAGGTCAGGATGTCATCGATTATATCAAGTTGATATTCATCATGACTGAGCTCGTGTTTATGTGGCTTCTATCTCAGGTTGTAATGATTGTGTGCGCTGTCTGGATGGGATTTGCTTTAAAAGGGTCATCAAAGGTTCGGCGTCTACCCTCGACTCCAAATCCTGAATACGGCTCTGCCAAACATGAAATACAGTCCAAAAAGAAACATCTGACATTATCAGTTCGCGAGAGACGACTTGTAAAGGTGGTTTTGTCTCTGTCTCTGATCTTGACGGCTTGTAATCTTCCAAAAATGACCTTGGTGTTTTATGTATTCATCGGCAACATTTTTGGAATCAGGCTTATCGAGACAATTCGGTTGTGGTCGATGGCGTATACCTTTAGTTTATTTGGCTTCTCAATGAGTTTCTTGGTGTACTTAAAACTGAACACAAACTACAGACGCATGTGTAGCCACATTTTTAGATGGCGAATGTAAGGGACGTAATCAATAGAAGACAGTAATGAAATGTTCACGTTTGGTGAAACACGGACAAATAATCGAACACTTAAGTAGATCAGATTAATAGATCAAGTATCACAAAACAATGTGAGAATCATATGAACAGAACCAAATATAACCCCATATCAACTAAGATAGGATAATGTATAAACGCTTGTTCATCAATATAAACACTTTAAGCTCCCTTTTGCACACACTTCTAAAAAAAATACACCTCCAAATCGCCCTGTCCTTAATAATTCCTCCAGCTATGTCCCTTTCTCTGATATTGCTGTTATGTTTGTTTTGTAATCTCTTGTTCGTATATTGTATCTGCCCCTACTTCTCCGGCTCTGTGGGTTCCAGAACAGATTGTCGTACCTCACGCTCGTAGCTTCTCCTCATTTCATTAACACTGATATGTCTGGTTTTGTCCAACAATCCCACATTACTAATCTTATCATACGATTTCAATGCTTCTATCCTGCACAGATACCAATTGTAAAATTATATACCTTTTTTGGTTGTTGTTATTGTTGCTCTCCATGCTACAGAGCCATACAATGTCACAGCCTTTACATTAAAGTTGAATATGTTTTATTTTTGTTTTGCATTTACCTTCTTATTGTCATTCTTAACTTCCTGAATACAATGAAAATTATTCCTGCCTTTTGCATTCAGAAACTAATATCTGTATGTGACCCTTCTAATTTGTGTTCATTTCTACTAACACACGAGTATGACTAATATGTTACTTGACGTTATCCTAGGTAATCATACACATAGTTGATTGTTTTAGCACAGCGCATCTGTTATATAATAATGAAAATCCCACCCGTAACACGTTATGACCTCGTCCATTACCCCACCCTTCTCTCTGCCCAATTCTTCCCTTGTCAATGCATAAATCTCTTCACCCCGCCCATCAAAATCTCAACCCACTCAACTCACAAATCTCTTTCGCTCCCTTAATCCACCAATCTCTTTCGTTCCCTCAATCCACCAATCTCTTTCTTCCCCTCAATCCACCAATCTCTTTCTTCCCCCCAGTCCACAAATCTCTTTCGCTCCCTCAATCCTCCAATCTCTTTCGCTCCCTCAATCCACCAATCTCTTTCTTCCCCCCAGTCCACAAATCTCTTTCTTCCCCTCAATCCACCAATCTCTTTCTTCACCTCAATCCACCAATCTCTTTCGCTCCCTCAATCCACCAATCTCTTTCGTTCCCTCAATCCACCAATCTCTTTCTTCCCCTCAATCCACCAATCTCTTTCTTCCCCCCAATCCACCAATCTCTTTCTTCCCCCCAGTCCACAAATCTCTTTCGCTCCCTCAATCCTCCAATCTCTTTCGCTCCCTCAATCCACCAATCTCTTTCTTCCCCTCAATCCACCAATCTCTTTATTCCCCTCAATCCACCAATCTCTTTCTTCCCCCCAATCCACCAATCTCTTTCTTCCCCTCAATCCACCAATCTCTTTCTTCCCCCCAATCCACCAATCTCTTTATTCCCCTCAATCCACCAATCTCTTTCTTCACCTCAATCCACCAATCTCTTTCTTCCCCTCAATCCACCAATCTCTTTCTTCACCTCAATCCACCAATCTCTTTCTTCCCCTCAATCCACCAATCTCTTTCTTCCCCTCAATCCACCAATCTCTTTCTTCACCTCAATCCACCAATCTCTTTCTTCCCCTCAATCCACCAATCTCTTTCTTCCCCCCAATCCACCAATCTCTTTATTCCCCTCAATCCACCAATCTCTTTCTTCACCTCAATCCACCAATCTCTTTCTTCCCCTCAATCCACCAATCTCTTTCTTCCCCCCAATCCACCAATCTCTTTCTTCCCCTCAATCCACCAATCTCTTTCTTCCCCCCAATCCACCAATCTCTTTCTTCCCCTCAATCCACCAATCTCTTTCTTCCCCTCAATCCACCAATCTCTTCTTTATCCCCTTCTACCCTTCCACATCTCCGCTTCACCTAACCTACAATTTTGTCCCCCTTCCATCTACCGTTCTCTTTCCTCCAAGCATTAACGCCCTTCTTCGCTTGATACATAATATAATTTTTGAATGCACACAATTCGTAGTAAATACAAATGAGAAGTCAATAATTTTCATGCATATAGATAAATGGAAATTAAACAAATCATTGTGCCAGTTCACCGTTTCAGTATTCGACGGGAAACAATATGCGTTGTGCAACCATAACTGGTCAAGAAAACGACAACACATATTCTAACATGGTCGAATGTTTGAGGCGATAACTCATCTCCAATGTTCAGTGATAATTTCAACTCGCTTTGTCTTTCCATTCACGGGTTATGTCGTCTTCGAAAAGATTTTCATAAAGTTATGAAACCTCTTCGTCTGTTCATTTATTTTGCTAACCAATTGTCTTTTCATTAATGAAGCCATTTATTTGCAAACATTTTTAATGTTACTTTCTTTGATATTTTTTCTGCATCTTCCTCTGTCTTTTAAATACAAATCAACAATATAATATTTCATGTCTCTTCTGTTCTTATTTTATACTTCCTTCGTGACTTCAATGGCATCATCATCAAGTGCCGTCTCCGCAACGAATATTAAGGGCAATGGATCTCCATCTGTCTTTGTCTCTCGCCAGACTGGTACAGGCAGTCAAACTTTTTCCCTACCACATCCTGATGTTGTTTGTCCATCTGTACCCTGTACCTCTGCCACCCTTTGGCTCTCTTGCCTTTTCTCTGCCCTCCAAAAAAAAACAACCTTTAGCAGAATGTCTTGGTGTTTGACATGATCAAAATATTGAATTTTTCTTATATTTATTTTTTTCAGAAGTGTCTGTTCCACCTGGTTCCAGAACCTCCTTATTGGTTTACCTATCTTTCCAAGAAACTCGTACAAGTCTTTTGAATACCCACATTTCAAAGGCCTCAATACGCTTCTCCATTGTCTTTGTAAGGGTCAAGGTTTCTTCTCTATACAATAAAACTGAATGCACAATCATTTTATGATTCTCATTTTTAAGCTCTGAGATATCTGCTTCGACAGAGATATATTTATCATGCTGTTAAATGTACTTTTAGTCATTGCAATTCTTTTGATGATCTCCCCTTTTGTTGCCATCAGCTGACATGAGTTGGCCAATGTATACATACATACCTTGACACTTGTTCCAGATTGTCTCCGTTGTGTTTATGAAAGCTTTTGGATTTTATTTCTTACTGTGAACACTGTAACTTCAGTCTTTTTTATGTTGATTTCCAATTCATATTGCTGACTTCTGCTGGTGATCTTATCTATTAAGTTCTGCAGATGTACTGGATCCTCTGCTATTAACTTTGTGAAGTGATCGTCAAACTGTATGACGCTTTAGTTATACCTAGATTGGAGTACTGTGTACAGGTGTGGAGTCCTTATCATAGAGGGGACATAAACATGCTGGAAAAAATACAAAAAAGAGCGACAAAGATGATAGTGAGATTCCAGAATTACAGTTATGAGGAACGACTCAGAAAAACCGACCTACAGTGTCTCGAAGAGAGAAGAATTCGTGGTGACTTAATACAGGTTTATAAGATGATCAGAGGAATCGATAAATTAGACTATAACAAGTTTTTTTAAAATACAGCAACCTACAATAACACGAGGGCATAGCTACAAGCTGACAAAAGAGAGGTCCAGATTAGACATTAGGAAATATTTTTTTAGTCAGACAGTGGTGTCTGCTTGGAATGCATTGCCAGAGGAGGTAGTGGAGGCAGGAACAGTTAATGCATTTAAGAATAAGCTGGACGCGCATAGCTTTAAGATCAAGGTGATGTAAATGTAACTGGTTGTATACAGACTCTGCAGGGTCTTCTAGACCAGTATAAAGACGTTAAGTTAAGTTAAGTATCACCAGCATATCAGATATTATTCATGCTACGTATTTCAATATTAAATCTTCCCTGTTTTGTATATGTATGATGCTTTTAGAATAAGTATTACATTTTTTTCTTTATATAAGACGAGGATTAAGGATAAAGTCTGGCCAGCCACGACATACTGGTGCTAATCAGGGTCAGGCGAAATCTACTGACCAATACCATCACATCGGCTTCCTCGCAGCGCTCCATTGAAACGAGATTTTCTCATGGCAGCCTGGCTAACGTGAGAGATCGACCTGATCCCCGCAATAGTTAGCGACACAGAGATGAAGCCAATCAAAGTACAACCGCCTGGAGGACCCTGGTCCAATTTCATTAGCCCGCTCGGTATGTGAGGAAAGCTACTGCAACCTTTTCAGGGCGCACAAAAGAGTAAACCTACTTATTGTGGGCATTCGAAACAACAATAACAACAACAACAATAACAACAACAACAACTCTCTTTATGACGCTTTCAGATTGTTGGTTACATACTGTTTTATATCTTTATGACGCTTTCAGATTGTTGGTTACATACTGTTTTATATCTTTATGACGCTTTCAGATTGTTGGTTACATACTGTTTTATATCTTTATGACGCTTTCAGATTGTTGGTTACATACTTTTTTATATCTTTTTGACTCTTTCAGAAATGTTGGTTACATACTGTTTTATATCTTTATGACGCTTTCAGAATGTTGGTTACGTACTGTTTTATATCGTTATGACACTTTTAGAATGTTGGTTACATACTGTTTATATCTTTATGACAATTTTAGAATATTGACTACATCATGTTTTATGTCTTTATGACGCTATTAGAATATTGGTTACATATTGTTTTAAAACTTTTTGGCTCTTTTAGAGTGTTTTTTTTCTCTTTATGACGCTACTTTATTGCGTTGCTCATTCGTTATTTTCCAATATTATATATTGGATGGCTCTGAATGTCTTCGTAGCTGAAATGGACATCAAACAATAGTAACACTGTAAAACTAATAATCGTATCGCAAGATGCGAGTAAGGATGGTAGAGTGTCATACCGGCTGCATCATACAAGTCAAATCTTCCTCCTGTATCTCTATATTGTTGCTAACGTTTCTACAATTACTCATGCTTTGAATTAATGTTTTCATTTCTCAAAATGGGATCAAGTTGCTGAGCAGCGCATGAGCTGTAGTGGTCAGCTACCCATTGCTGACTGCTAGCGTCAGGACCAGCGAACCAGAGCTGCCAAGACCCTTCTACACCTCCACGCGGTGATCCTGGATAACAGGCTGCAACAGGGCAGACTGGCTAAGGAGAAGGGATCGAAGAGGGAGAGCTAACCCGGTACTCAAAAACTGCTTGCTGAAGTCGGATGTGTTAGACCGAAAGGTGCAAATATCGCAGTCAAGCTGTAAATTATGACACAACGCATTCCGTTCTCTGGACTACATTCTGCTACTTAAGCCCTTTCAGGGCTAGATAGAGGGAGATTGAGAACGAACGAAGCCAAGCCAAGCCATTTCTCAAAATCTTCAACACAAATCTCATTCCATATATTTTTTTTGGGTCTTCTGCGAGGCACATCTTTATCCTCAATTTTGTCTATTTGCTGTAACACACGATACTTATTTGATATCGTAACTTTCCATTTATCTTGCATTTCCCTGGCCATGAACAGTCTCAAATTAAACGTTTGTATGTTGTTATTTATTGGATTACAGGACAACCCCATTTTTCAGCGGCGGTTAAACTGTTGCAGGTTCCAACTTTTCTTCCAATGGTCTCTATCTTAGGCCACGGTGGACCAGTGGATAATGAATCTCCCACATGTGGCATCGTGGATGCTGTTGCTGGATGCAAGGGAGTGTTGGTGGCCGTCCCAGAGTCCGTTTCTTGCATCCGGAGTACTATATTGCAATCGCTGTGCTCCGTCGATCGTTCGTTCTTCGCAGAAAGTGCCCCAAACTATGTTTCATGTTTCCTGCATAAATAACTGCATCTTCCACCAGGGACAATTGACGTATGCCATGTCCGAGTTATGAAGACTTTTTGTGCGCTGGTTATAAAGCGTGAGGATGACCATGCGTCTCTCGTGGGAGGCTTGTGTCACTCTGAACTTCGACTCCATCTCGTTAGTGAGTGTCCATGTTTCCGTCGCATAGCAAATTGCAGGTAATACTGTGGGATTGACTTTAGATATATTAGTTGTGATATCAGGTTAGATCAGGTCATCCCGTAACCGGTGAGGTCGGCCGGGCACACATGAAGACATTGTGTCATCATCGGTGAATCTTGGGCGGTTTGTTGTTATATACAAATAAGGAAATTCAAGAAAGAATTACAACCATAGGGCTTTTTGAAGACCTCTCGGAAAATTTCAACAGAAGAAAAACTCGCTTGGTACGACCACATATCAAGATCAAATGGTCTTGCAAATACAATCCCGCACGGAAAGGTGCAAGGCAGACGATTAAGAGGTCGTTCCAAAAAGTGGTGGAAGAAAACTATCAAAGAATGGACAAATCTCCGACTAGAAGAGGCACAGGTAGCGGCCGTTGACAGAGAATGATGACGTTGATTGTGGGGATGTATTCATGTGTGCCCCAACGACCTCACCGGTTACGGGATGACCCGACCTGATGTTCTTATATTCTATTTATCTTCTTAGTTCCATACGTATTTATGATATCAGAGGGTGGTGGTCTGATACCAAGTCTCAACATGCACATCCGTGTTGCATTGTGTAGATGTGAAGTATTTATTTATTTATGTATAGTCCATCTGGTTTCCGGACCAGTGATCCCGAGACACTGATGGTGTCGTGTGTATTATATGACTTTGGAACGTGTAGCTAGGAATCACCGAGTTAATTTACAACATATCACTCTTGAAGTCTCTACATTTATACTTATCTTGCCCTGATTCGATGCTTTCATGTGCTTTATCTAGTTAGAAGAATCGACCGTCCCACACTGCGATCCAAGGATGTATGCAAGATGGACATGAAGTCATGTGACAACCCATCCGAGGGCTGGGAAGAAATTGTTCAGGATCGAGCTTTCTGGAGACAGTTATAGGGGGCATAGTGGCTGCTGACGCTTGTAGAAGGCTTTGGCTGGAAAGAAAAGAGAAAGACTGAAGAGATCAAGAAACAGCCAGGCAAGCCAGCCTACTCAGCATGGTTGTACGATCTGTGGCAGGGACTGCCACTCGCGGATCGGCTTTTACAGCCATAGCAGACAGTGTCGAAACACAGGTGATATAGCTGGACTAAACTTACAGGGCGCTACGCGCATAGAGACTGAGACACCTATGATGAAGATGGTTAGTGCTGAAAGCATTGCGCATTTTGCTTCTCCTGTGAGTACCCTCTTCTGTCAATGAGGCAGCCGCTCTTAAGCACCCCCCCCCCCCAGCTCCTCCTTACTTGAGTCTTGCGATATGATTGTCCGGTTTACATAATTAATATTATTTGACGTCCAGTTAGGCGCAGACAACACTGGGGCTCATCCTATATATAATATTGGGAACAAACGAGTGAACAACTAAATAAAGTAGAGCCATAAAGAAAGAAAACATGATGCAACCAGCATTCTAAAAACGTAATAACGAGAGAAAACGTGATGCAACTTACATTCTATAAGCGTCATAAAGAGAGAAAACAGGATGCAACATACATTCTAAAATCATCATAAAGAGAGAAAACAAGATGCAACCTACATTCTAAAAGCGTCATAAAGAGAGAGAACAGGATGCAACATACATTCTAAAAGCGTCATAAAGAGAGAAAACAGGATGCAACATACATTCTAAAAGCGTCATAAAGAAAGAAAACAGGATGCAACATACATTCTAAAAGCGTCATAAAGAGAGAAAACAGGATGCAACGTGCATTCTAAAAGCGTCATAAAGAGAGAAAACGGGATGCAACAAACATTCTAAAAGCGTCATAAAGAGAGAAAACAGGATGCAACATACATTCTAAAAGCGTCATAAAGAGAGAAAACAGGATGCAACTAAAATTCTACAAACGTCATAAAGAGAGAAAACATGATACAACTAACATTCTGAAAGCGACATAAAGATAGAAACATGATGCAACCAACATTCTGAAAGCGACAAAAAAAAAAAGAAGAGAAATCATGATGCAGCCAACATTCTAAAAGCGACATAACAAGAGCAAACATGATACAACCAACACTCTAAAAGTGACATAGAGATAGAAAACATGATGAAACCAACATTCTAAAAGCGACATAATGATAGAAAACATGAAGCAACTAACATTCTGAAAGAATACAGTTACATACCGACATAGTCACGAAAGAAAGTAAACGGACAGGATCTGGGGATCTAAGTTTTTATACGTTTCTAGAACTTTCGTCTTTTCCTGATTATTTTATTCATTAGACTTTCAGCTTGTTAGCTCCCCGACTGTTCCCGTGTCCGACCCATGGGTTCGAGTGTTGAGAGGGTCCACAGCGGAGCAAGTAGTAGTATCACTTTTAACCTAAAAAAGAATGTGGTAAGAAGTTAGTTAGAATGCTTGGGCATGGGTAGGTCAACTAAAAGTAAATTTACAATTCAACTATCCAAGACAGATGGAAGTTCTCTGTCATAAAGGGCAAAGGATTAAACGATTTGGACATTGACATCAGATTCATGATTCCAAAATTCGCGGATGACCCACAAATATGCAGTAGTGTCTCATCTAAAGTAGAAGTGAATATATTGAGATAATTTGAGAATAATCTGTTAGCTGGCAAATGAAATTTAATGTAGGTAAAGGTACAGTCATAGAGGTTATAATAAATCATACAGGTAAAGTGAGTGAACAAGTCCTGGTAGCAGTGAATAAGATGGATTTTAATGTAGGTGAAGGTACAATCATAGAGGTTATAATAAATCATACAGGTAAAGTGAGTAAACAAGTCCAGGTAGCAGTGAATAAGACAAATACAATGTGTTAATCAATCAATCAATCAAATCCCGTCGCTCCTCTCGGTGCATAAGCCATTGACAACATCTTGCCAGCACGTACTGCACTGGGCTGCTCTGTCTGCCTCTCTCCAGGTGTCACACGGTCCTGGGCTGCTCTGTCTGCCTCTCTCCAGGTGTCACACGGTCCTGGGCTGCTCTGTCTGCCTCTCTCCAGGTGTCACACGGTCCTGGGCTGCTCTGTCTGCCTCTCTCCAGGTGTCACACGGTCCTGGGCTGCTCTGTCTGCCTCTCTCCAGGTGTCACACGGTCCTGGGCTGCTCTGTCTGCCTCTCTCCAGGTGTCACACGGTCCTGGGCTGCTCTGTCTGCCTCTCTCCAGGTGTCACACGGTCCTGGGCTGCTCTGTCTGCCTCTCTCCAGGTGTCACACGGTCCTGGGCTGCTCTGTCTGCCTCTCTCCAGGTGTCACACGGTCCTGGGCTGCTCTGTCTGCCTCTCTCCAGGTGTCACACGGTCCTGGGCTGCTCTGTCTGCCTCTCTCCAGATGTCATTATTTAATTTTAGCTCCTTCTCACATTCTCTTCTCCACGTACTTTTGGGTCTACCTCTCTCTCTTTTCTCCTGAGGATTCCATGTAAAAGCCTGCCTGGGAATGTTAAACTATGCCTTCTGCAGCGTATGTCTTATCCAGCTTCATTTTCTTTGCTTAATTTGTTTTTCCAATGGCTGTTGATGGCTCCATTCCTCACCATGTCCTGCCACTTAATGAACACAAGTCTTCATTCCTCACCATGTCCTGCCACTTTATGAACACAAGTTTTAATTCCTCCCCATGTCCTGCCACTTTATGCCAATTATCCTTCGTAGGCATCTGTTAACGAAGGACTGGAGTCTTTGTTGTATGACTTTGGTCGTTCTCTATGTCTCTTCTCCACGCCATACAGCAAGACTGACATGACACTTGAGTTGAGTATTCTTGTTTTGGTGTGAATCTTGATATCTCTGGATCTCCATATATTGTTTTGTGTCAAGTTTAGTGCCTTTTCAACTCTGATCCTTACGTCTGTACCTCCTGATGTGTCTATTGCGCTGCCTAAATAGGTCAAGGTATCCACTTCCTCCAACTGCTCTCCCTCCAGCATGATTGGTTCTTTGCTGTTAGTGTTGAGTTTAAGGAGCTTGGTTTTCTCCATGTTGATATTCAGTCCCATTTTGGCCAATTGTTCTTTCACCCTATCAAGTCTCTCTTGCATTTGACTCTGACTGTGTGATAAAAGTACCAGATCATCTGCGTAGTCCAGGTCCTCCAATTGTGACAAAAGTGTCCACTGAATTCCAGTTTTTTCCCTTTAAGTGATGTCTTCATTATCCAATGTATAGCCAATAAGAAGAGGAAACGTGAGAGCAGGCATCCATGTCTCATTCCTGTTTGCACCCTGAAGCTGTCAGTCAGTACTCCTTCATTTACCACACTACTAACTGTCTTTGTACATATTCTGGATGAGGGTTGTGTACTTCTCAAGTATCCCCTAGTGTCTCAACATGTTGTCATAGAGTACTTCGATCCCTACTGTCAAACACCTTTTCATAGTCGAAACAATGTGCGTATAGGGATGCCATTCAATGCTTTGTTATACTATGATGGGTAGCGTAGCTTTATTCAATGTGTTAAGTATGATTAAAAGAAATATTAAACATAGGAGCAAGGAAGTGATCCTCAAACTGCATAAATCATTAGTTAGATCCAGATTAGAGCATTGTTTACATATGTGAAGTCATTATCGTAAAGGAGGTATAAACATGCTGGAAAGGATACAATGAAGAGCGACAAAGCTGATAGTGGGATTCCAGAATTACAGTTATGAGAAAAGACTCAGAAAAAACGTGTCTAGGAAAGAGAAGAATTGTATTTTTCAAAACACAACCACCTACAAGAACAAGGGAGCATAGTTACAAATTAACTAAAGAAAGGTCCAGATTAGATGTCAACAATATTTTTTTTTATCAGAGAGGGGTGAATGCGTGCAATGCAGTGCCACAGAAAGTAGTGGAGACAGGGACAATTGATACAATTTCGAATATGTTGAATGCGCATAGCTTTTAGATCGAGGACATATAAATGAAACTGGTTGTATACAGAGTCTTCTAAACAGTATAAAGACGTCAAGTTAAGTTAAGTTAAGTTAAGTTAAGAGGTGAAAGAGAGAAAACCACATGGAATCTCGTACATAACTGACCCACCTGTTTACGTCTTGTAAAACCACAATATTTGGGAGCTGAAATGTTTGTGCTATGTACAAACAGGTCCTGTTCGTTTGTGACAACGGTAACAAAACAAGTATAAATCTGCACTTACGTACCATACATAACAAGGACAGCTGGCGAATAAAAACGACTATGCATAGAACTAGCAACCTCATCATGTCAAACAAGTGTCCTCAACCATTGGCGAATTTACCTCATGGATAATTTTATAGCTCCAGGAAGAAAATTATGCTTCAATTTAAATAACTAATTATAATACATTTTTTATAAATCAAATGTAAATTTGCACTTAAAAATACACACTGCATTCTACCATGAATGTCAACTGGTCGACATCCTTCAGCTGTTAGAAACCGAATCACCGCGCGCTGATCAAGTCTGGACGGATTCCGTATCACACCCGCCATGTTTTCAACGTTCTGCTGAAGAAATATCAGTCGGAGGATAATGACATTTTACAATATTGACGGTTGGTATGTGCTGTATATATCAGAAGTGACGTCATCATGCGCATCGTATGTATGTTCACTTGGTGCAGTTAGATCCGGTTTCATTTGAACACGCCTAGTGTATCATAGAGGTGTAAGCATGGTTGCTATGTGAAAACACGGCTTAAATATTGATGAAGTATATAATTTTTAGTAAAATACCGTAGAGCCATACTGATATAAAAGTCAAAATACACTTGAAGTTTTAGAAGCCGTCTTCACCATAAATATTTGTACAATCGGATTCAGGAATCGAAACCCATAACTGATGTTTTCGTCGATTTTAATTGCATTAACCAGCACCTCATCTTAAATTCAAATTGATAAAATCCAACATTTTCTGGTGCTTTTAATGTTGAAAAACGACGACACAAAAAACAATTATAATAAATGTGTCATTACTAATATCATCTAGATCCTCATCATCATCAACTGGTTGAACAATAATAAGAAGCTGTAAGATTGTCTGAGCATGTCTCTCCATTTGATCATTTCCTCCAGTGGAACAGGCCTACGACTGGTTGTAAGATTGTCTGAGCATGTCTCTCCATTTGATCATTTCCTCCAGTGGAACAGGCCTACGACTGGTTGTAAGATTGTCTGAGCATGTCTCTCCATTTGATCATTTCCTCCAGTGGAACAGGCCTACGACTGGTTGTAAGATTGTCTGAGCATGTCTCTCCATTTGATCATTTCCTCCAGTGGAACAGGCCTACGACTGGTTGTAAGGTTGTCTGAGCATGTCTCTCCATTTGATCATTTCCTCCAGTGGAACAGGCCTACGACTGGTTGTAAGGTTGTCTGAGCATGTCTCTCCATTTGATCATTTCCTCCAGTGGAACAGGCCTACGACTGGTTGTAAGATTGTCTGAGCATGTCTCTCCATTTGATCATTTCCTCCAGTGGAACAGGCCTACGACTGGTTGTAAGATTGTCTGAGCATGTCTCTCCATTTGATCATATCCTCCAGTGGAACAGGCCTACGACTGGTTGTAAGATTGTCTGAGCATATCTCTCACTTTGATCATTTATTTCCTCTGGTGGAACAGTCCTACGACTGGTTGTAAGGTTGTCTGAGTATGCCTCTCACTTTGACACTATTCTCCTCAACTCTTCATTTTTGGCATAGGTGTGTACTTTAACGTCCCTGCATGTCTGAGATATAAAGGTGAGCCATGGTGGCCCTTGTCTCTCGTCCCATAGACCTTGCCCTCTAGTATCTTCTGTAGAAGACTGTCATGTCTCATATTATCTCAGAGCAAACTCAATCTGCGTTTGGTTCTCATTTTCAGCATATGTCTTTGAGCGCTTACTTGGCTTGGCTTCGTTCGTTCTCAATCTCCCACCACCAAACCCCGAATGCGCTTAAGTAGCAGAATGAAGTCCAGAGAACGGAATGCGTTGTGTCGTAGTTTACAGCTTGACTGCGATATTTGCACCTTTCGGTCCAACATATCCGACTTCAGCAAGCATTTTTTTAGTACCGGATTAGCATGTCTTCTCCTTAGTCAGTCTGCCCTGCTGCAGGATCACCGCGTAGAGGTGTAGAAGGGTCTTGGCAGCTCTGGTTCGCTGGCCTTGACGCTAACAGTCAGCTTATGGGTCGCTGACCACTGCAGCTCATGCGCTACTCAGCATCTCGATCCCGAGCGCTTACTTCAGTGAATACATTGTCATTGGATCAAAAGATCCATCTCACTACTTCTATTATGTAGAGGTTCAGACGTGGTATGAGACCCCAATCTTGTAATATCAACACAGAAAGTATGTAGAGGTTCAGACGTGGTATGAGACCACACTCTTGTAATATCAACACAGAAAGTATGTAAAGGTTCAGACGTGGTATGAGACTCAAATCTTGTAATACCAACACATAAAGTATATAGCGGTTCAGACGTGGTATCAGACCACGGACTTCCGTTGGTTGAAAAGAGCACGAGTCTTCACGGCTCAGAGGGGTGGGAAAACGATCAAGGAGGAGTCTGGGGCTTTTGCGGTGACTCCAATCAGTCTGACCATGGAGATCATGACTGTTACGAAAGAGGCGATGGTCTGGCTTGAAACAATGAGTGGCACACACGTGTGCATCCTCGGTGATTCAATGAGGATGCTCAGGAAGGTGGAATCAGGTTGCGCGCGGCGCCAGTGGTTGGAGTCGGTAGGGCGGCCAAGATTGCAGAGAGTCACTTTAATACTCGTTCCGGGACATGCAGGTATCGAAGGGAACAAGAGAGCTGATAGGTTGGCGAGTGCAGCTATAGTAGAAGGCGGGAGATCAATGGACCGAGCCGATGGGTTGGCGAGAGCAGCTATAGTGGAGGGCGGGAGATCAATGGACCGAGCTGATAGGTTGGCGAGAGCAGCTATAGTGGAGAGCGGGAGATCAATGGACCGAGCTGATAGGTTGGCGAGTACAGCTATAGTGGAGGGCGGGAGATCAATGGACCGAGCTGATAGGTTGGTGAGTACAGCTATAGTGGAGGGCGGGAGATCAATGGGCCGAGCTGATATTCTAAACGCTGTTAGGGAAATTGGCTGGAAGGAAGAATCGGAGTTTATCCAGAATCTACGTCCTTGGCGCGACTGGTTGAACTGGGTGTGAAACGAGGGGCGGCGAGGAAGGAACACCACACGGGGATCCAAAGACGTCTGGTTAACCAGCACAGGAACGGAACGGTCAGTCATCTCGTCCTGGCAGACATATTGAGGATGGGAATTGAGTGAGTATGGACTTGTCCAGAGTGCGATAAAAATGATCCGACCAATAACTAAGCTTTAGATGGCGCCTTACTGGCTGCGGGTCTATTTAGCTTTAGTGTTTGAATTTATTAACATCGACTCGGACATCGGTAAAACCATCCTTCAAAGACGTTAAGTTAAGTTAAGGTGATAAAGATCTGCACTGGCAACAGACTAATACACGGAATGAGAATTTTAATGAAAATTTGCAGAAAATTAAATCCCAATACAAAGAGCACGAATAACAGCAGAAACCATGACAAAGAAAAAATAAGGAAAATATAAAAGGAAAAATTTGAAGAGAACCAACCTCAGAATAATGTATTCAAGATTAGAGAAATATACGCTGAAGCCACCGAAGAAGTATGAAAGGACACCAGAAGAAAAAAGATATATTATGTTGTTGATTTGTTTTATAGCAGAGGAAATTGCAGCAAAAGTTCTATGAAAGTAACAAGAAAGTAAATCCAAACAAATGACTTTATTAAAGATAGGGAAGAATAATTATTAGCAAAATAAATAAGCAGACAAAGAGATGGACAAAACGTTTTGAAAAACATTTGAATAGATTATCTTCACAAGATTCCAATGACATTCAGTGGACACAAACGGAACTGCAAATTAATTACGAGAAATCGAACAAGGAAAACAAGAAAATATATTTCTACCAACTCTGCTCTACCAGAGCCAAATTTTTGCCATGTCCAAATCAAGATCGAAGTGAGATGTCTGTGGATGACCGCAGGCGTCTCCAACATAGACAGATTGAGGAACAAGGGCATTCGTAAAAAGGTCGGTTCCAAGTGTTCCAAGTTCGGTCATCTCATGATTTCGCTTCCTGATCTGGTTTCCCTGTAATCTTTCTGTTTCTGTTTCAGTTTCGATGAATCGACGTCACTGCACTCTGGGCATAACCATAGGTGCCCAGTCTCTTTCATCTAATGGCGTAATGTATAGATGCTGATGGTCCCTGTAGTTCACTGGTTGAACACTCGCCTGTGCCGTCCTCTCATTCCCCACTCCGCTCGAACCTCGTTCAATGTCGAAACTTTGCAGTCTGTGGATTGCTGCTTCATCTATTGCAGTGTCCTCATCCAGCAGGAGGTCATTGATTGATTTCAAAATGTCACTTCTATCCATCACCAATGTGCCCATGATAGGAGCTTGTGAAGCCAAGATGTCAGCTCTTTCATTGCCTTGAACCCCAGCATGAGCAGGACAGTAGATCCATGTAAACGCCTGGAGGTTTAAGGCCTCAACAGCTGCTATCCACTCGTACCTATGCCCTCTCTTCTGTACTTTGTGAAGTACGACTTGCGCGTCTGTCACGATGACTGCCCTTGTTATAGAAGTCTCAGATATCCATTTCAGTGCTGAGGTCACTGCTTCCGTCTCCATTCTCATACTGGAGGTTATTGGCATGCATGCCGTACCGCGCTCAGCAACGACCTCTCCTCTCACTCTAGCCGAGAAACCCCAGCCTGATGTCCCACTGATCCGTCGGTGTATATTTTTGTTTGTTTGTTTTTTTGCGTTCGCCTTATTTCTCTATTCCCCAAGGCGGGTGTGGTTTTTATTTTGCGCCTTTCGGCCCAGTGCATCCGACTTCAGCATGCATTTTATGTAAGGGTCTGCTTCCTCCTGCATTTTCTAAGGGTTTGCTTCCCCGGGGTAACAGCCGGTGCTGTGATGGGGATCGAACCCAGCAACGTTGGTTTGTGAGCCGTGCCACTTAACCACTAGGCCACGCCGTCCCCTAAGTCGGTGTATATGACAGCGTCACTCTCCTGGTTGTTCTCAGTTATCAGCTGATTTACCTTGTGCTCTGCTCCTGTTGCTCCGTTACCTGCATTCCTTGCCCAAGGTTATGATTACTCTCAGGTACTCCATCATTCTATCACCAGTGTGGACCCATCCTGTAATCTTGCAATGTCCGACCATGGCCATCTATAGTTTAGACTATAGATGACCATGGTCCAACGGTCTCGCTTCTGAGCAAGAAGGACACCGAGAGGGACTCGACGTAAAGGCGGTTTTGTAGCTTCTTGGGTTGACTAGTTCAGACACGTCGCCACTGGCCCAGGTGAGGCTACTTGGGCTATGATAACGATTAATAACTTGAACAAGCCAAAATACACACGCAATCAAAGCCCATAATTATTCTTCTTCTTCTTCTTCTTCTTCTTCTTCTTCTTCTTCTTCTTCTTCTTCTTCTTCTTCTTCTTCTTTTTCTTCTGCTTCTTCTTTCTTCCTCTACTTCTTTTTCGTCTTCTTCTTCTTTTTCTTCTTCTTCTTCTTCTTCTTCTTCTCCTCCTTCTTCTTCTTTTTCTTCTTCTTCTTCTTCTTCTTCTTCTTCTCCTTCTTCTGACTTTCTACCTGGTTGTAGTCCAGTGTCGTCTCTACCTTGTTGTAGTCCAGTGTCGTGGTATGTACGAGACTTTCTATCTGGTTGTAGTACAGTGTCGTGGTATGTACGAGACTTTCTACCTGGTTGTAGTCCAGTGTCGTGGTATGTACGAGACTCTCTACCTGGTTGTAGTCCAGTGTCGTCTCTACCTGGTTGTAGTCCCGTGTCGTCTCTACCTGGATGTAGTCCAGTGTAGTGGTATGTACGAGACCTTCTACCTGGTTGTAGTCCAGTGTCGTCTCTACCTGGTTGTAGTCCAGTGTCGTGGTATGTACGAGACTTTCTACCTGGTTGTAGTCCAGTGTCGTCTCTACCTGGTTGTAGTCCAGTATCGTGGTATGTACGAGACTCTCTACCTGGTTGTAGTCCAGTGTCGTCTCTACCTGGTTGTAGTCCAGTGTAGTGGTATGTACGATACTTTCTACCTGGTTGTAGTCTAGTGTCGTGGTATGTTCGAGACTTCTACTTTATAACGTTTCTGACAGGTAAACCAGAAACTAGCGATCCAGCCTCAAGGCTCTCCTCTGTCTCCTGTACTTTTTAATGTGTACACTTGCAAAATTGCACAGATGGAGGTGACTGAATCTAGTACGATTCTCACATATGCGTACGATATTCTGCTTTACAATCAGTGCAAAGACATGACTGACATTGAGGGAAACTATCTGAATGGTGCACAGTCTACAAGGCCGAAATCAATCCATCTAAGGCCAAGATTGTCTGGTTCTACCTAAACAATAGGTTGGTCTCATATACACTACCAGGTTCCACATGCATGGGAACCATCATTGAGAGAGAGAGCACGACATGACATGAAATTTCTGGGTATCACATTCGACAGAAGACTTTCTTTCAATAAACATGTTGACAGTGAGATTCTGAAAGCAAAGAGGGTATAAATGCAATCAAAATCATGGTGGACTCAGACATGCAACAATGGACTCCCTTCCTGTTGATCCAAGCATTGGTTTTGTCCTTTGACAGCCTCCCCACTTCGTTTTTCGCTTCTTCTTCTGATGTTTGTTTATCTTCTTTTTCTTTTCCATCTTCTGCTTTCTCTTCTTCCTTCTTCATCTTTATCATGTACGGGATATTGCTTCTTCAGCTTTCTTTCAAACTCTTACTTACTTACTTTCCGTGTCCGGTAACTTTCCAAAGTATTGGACCAGAAATCAGCTGCACTGGAAGCGCCTTCATTTGCTGACACCAGACCGGCCAAAATACATGGTCCTTTCATTCTATGACAGTTATACAGGGGACGGTCGTGGATGGCTCTCCATTAACATACTTCGTCGTCCGCATATCCCCATTTTTTAAAGTTTGATCTACACCTGGATAATCTATATCGTAATCTGCTCAGGGCTTTCCCCACAGGGAATGGCACCGGCATATCATGCTCTAATCTGTTTAGTGTTTATGATGACGTAAACTGTTCCAAAATTTTAGTTGCTCCTCTTTTGGATTATTTAAAGAAAGGGGAGTTACATATCACAGCACTGCTTTTTTCCTTTCACATAGCATCTTCTGATTTCTAGTTGTGCAGTGTCAGCGATTACATAAACGTGTCCCTTTGATGTTGGCTTAATGCATCCTGTACCAATGGGACATGCCTAATGTACTGTCACATCGACGTGTCCTTTGATGTTGGCTTAAGACATCCTGTACTAATGAGACATGCCTCAATTAATGTCACATCGACGTGTCTCTTTGATGTTGGCTTAAGGCATCCTGTACCAATATGACATGCCTAATTTGCTCTCACATCGACGTGTCCCTTTGATGTTGGCTTAAAGCATCCTGTACCAATGGGACATGCCTCATGTACTGTCACATCGACGAGGCTTATGAGTGCTGACTAGCTCCACACTGACGCGCCGTATCCTGCTGCAGAATTCTCCCATACAAAGGTCGATGTTTAACACCGTTGGTGATGTCCCCATGCCGTGTGTGTTAGCTTACTCAGTATGTATTTGTGTGCCAACTACTTGTTTCACCACCTCACAGTGTTCCTCGTGGAACAATGTGAGATCCATTGCATTTCCCAGGTACTTTGGTGGATCGTTATGTTTAAGTTCATGTCCCTGCTAACTAATCGTTCAGACTCTGAAGGCTGTTCTTACATGCTGTTCCAACCCGCCACTTAAAGCTCTTTACAGGGCAGGCAAACGAGTAATCTTACTTATAGGGGGCATTCAACAGCAACTAATAACATGTTGTTGTGGCTTTTGAAGCTAAGATGTTGGATCTTTCATTGTTAGGAACTATACAGGAGCAAAGATTACAAGAAATGCTATTTTTGGCATGGATCAAGTCACAGACTTAATCTAACATTTGTCATGTAGCCGTAGAAGCGTATTCACCTGTCTGATCTTGCGTACTTACTCTCAACTCTTAAATGGTATTCTCATTACTAACTGTACCTGTGCCTCGCTTAGTCTTATTGAATGAAATGTGGCAACTCTACCTCATAAAAAGCTGCGGCCTAGTACAGTGAAGTCTCTAACACTTCAACCTGGATAGCAGAGAGTGCTTCATGATTACCTTTTCCTTTCCTAGCTAAAATCATTTACCTTGTATTGTTTTTAACACCAATATTAACAGTCATATAACAATATACATCTTTCTATATCTTTATTTCTGGTTTTCCTCTTCTCTCTCTCTCGCTCCCTCGCCTCTCTCTTTACATTGGTCTTAACAAATCAATACAGACTAACAACGAATGTCCGACAAATATGAACTGCTGTGATAATATAAGACATTCCAATGTTCGCCGCGCCCTGCTAGTAAAGAGGCAACACAAAATACAGACGGGAGTAAAGCTTACGAACAAAAACATGGATTGAAAATCTGCCCACCGTTGCGACAATCCGCGAAACAAACTTTTAGTTACGTTATTAAGGAAAGAATGTCAGAATATAAACACAGCCAACTCGCTGTTTATATTCATAGATGTATCAGATAATACAAATATACTGCAGTCGGGGATGTTGTGCTAGAAACTCCAATGTAGAGCTCTCAGCTTTTGTGAGACTTATAATATCACGGATATGTAAATTTATTTCCATATCAGTCATTACCGCCAGGGATGAGGTACAAGAAACTTCATTGTTCGGATACACACACAAATTCATACACTGGCCAATACGTTATGATACCGCAAAAGGTCTGCTGTCTGGGGATGGAAAAGCACAAGCCTTCGCCACATAATCCGGGAAGGCAAACCTCTAATCAAACCAAAAACTTTAGCTTTTGTGAGAACCAATTCCTGTCGATCTCTCATTGTTCCTAACAGTAAATCGGGTATCATTTACAGCTGGTTGGGCTGGAACAAGTTGCAACTGGAAAAAAGCATCCACTCTAACAACGTGGCATCGTACGCTCTACATGTACTGTGGTCTTATAATGTACCCTTTAACGTGTCTCTATAGGAATCACACTTTTTCTTCTGCTAATCTCATGAAATAATCATTCCTTCACGGCTCAAAGATCCTGTTTTCTTGAAAGTCAATGAGCGATTAAAAAAAATTATTATTGCCATCATTATTATCATCATTATCTGTTATCCACTTGTGTCGTTAGAAGGCGTGGGGAGGTGAAGTTTTCTGCGTGTGCCATCTTTGTGGTCGATGTTGTTGACATCGTATTTCTTCAGACATTGCAAGAACAAAACCAAGGGACATAACACCACAAATACAACAAAATTATAAAATTTGGCGTTATCCCATCATAAAAAATTTGCGTGAGAGAATCTGGCTTGGGCGTCTCCCTTCTTTATCCAGGTACAACCTACGAACGAGTGAGCTATGGCCCTACACCAGAACCCCATGGAAGTGTACATATGCATCTGTACACTGAAGGCGATAGGTGTTAATTATCCACCCGACCAAATTTCACACGCTTGTTGTCGTCTTCGTGCACGACATATGGGAAGGAGCAGATCGCAAGAAGGACAAGCTTACTCGTCTCCGTCCTCCTACCCCTCGTCCTTCCTCACCGTCCACTGATTCTCGCCATCAAGTGGTCTGTATCTCCTCTGATCTTCCTCTGACTGAAAGTGAAATATCAGTTCTCAGCAAAGGCCTTAACTTTGTCCCTCTCCAGCCCTCCATTGACCAGTACTCTGTTCTCAAGGATGTGCATGCCTATCATCGCCGCCTACGTTTCGACAATGGTACCAAACCAATCCTAACTCTTTTCCTGACCCCAATGATCCTTTCTCCGGTTATTCCCATCGTAAATCTGACTGGACCCCCTCCTCCTGGACTTTTCGTAGGTCACACTAGTATCTGGTTATGGTAATCTTGCACCTTCTTCTGCCAGTCAGTCTGCCTCCTCGTTGCCTTGAATGTGACAGTGGGATGGAACCTCCCACTGTACCCCAACTCTTTTTGGTGCGGACTGCTGGCATAGTTGACAGAGTCAGGTCAGGTCAGGTCATCCCATAACCGGTGAGGTCGTTGGGGCACACATGAAGACATCCTCACAACTCCACGCCATCCATCTCTGTCAGATGCTGCTGACGAATCGCACCTCAACAACAACCATAAATTCTCAATCAGAGGACACCAGACCTTCCGTCTGGATAGAGAAAGGTGGGGTTCTGATACTGACCCGAAACTGCATACCGAGTAGTTGACATAATGGCTCAAGAAACGAAGATCCGCTTCTTCAACCTGTGCGGACCACCAAATAAAGACCTGTCGATCTCGAGTATGGAAGTCAAAGACTCCAGCTGCATAGTAGTTGGAGACTTCAACAGCCACTCGGAGAGATGGGGATACTCGGACACAGACAGCAGAGGTGACGAATTCGAAGATTGGGAGATAGACACAAATCTCTATCTAATCAATAGGCCGGAGGATAGACCTAGCTTCTATTCTAGAACATGGCATACCACCTCTACTCCAGACTTGGCCTTCTCCACAGTGGACATTCACAATAAAATAGACCGCCAGGTGCTAAACCAATTGGCAGGTAGTGACCACAGGCCAATTAGGCTAGAAGTAGATATTGAAGTAGGCCCACATGAAGCAAAACCGCTCCCACGTTGGAATTACAAACGAGCCGACTGGGACAGATTTGCAAGCCTGACAGATGGGCTGTGTGAAACCATCAACACACGGAACAACAAAATGAAGCCCATTGTAGAAAGCCTAAGCGAAGCAATAATGCAAGCTGTCACTGAAACCATCCCAAGAGGGGCAAGGAAAAATTATAAGCCATATTGGAATGATGATTTGCAGAAAGCGGAAGACGAAATCACAAATGCTAGGAACATGGCAGAGCGAGAACAATCTATGAAGGCAAATATCGCCCTCAAAGCCGCCACGGCGAAATACAAATACACTCTAAACCAAACAGCAAGAGAGAGCTGGAAAAACAAAACAGAAAGCCTCAATCTAGACAAAGAAGGGAACAAACTATAGAAGCTAGTCAGAGCCATGAATGACGAAACTCCATCAAACAAACAAATCACCACCAAGCAGGGCGAAAACTTGCTCACTGGAAAGAAAGCAGCACACGCATTTGTTGAACATTATGCTAGAGCAAACCGCATTGAGGTCCCTGCAGATAGGCATACAGACATTAGGGAAAAGCAAAAGGAGCACGATAACATCAATATGGCTCAAGGAGAGCATATGATGGCACAATTAACAATGAACGAAATGGAAGAGGCCATGAGAACATTAAAGAAAAGGAAATCTCCCGGAAAAGACGGTATAACAAACGAAATGCTGATGGGGCTGGGCCAAACAGCAGAGAAGAAACTGCTATCAGTCCTGAACCAAAGCTGGAAAAGGGGTATTGTACTCCAGGCATGGAAAGATGCAGTACTTGTACCAGTACCAAAGAAAGGAAAAGACAAAACAGATCCAAAGGGATAACGGCCTATCAGCCTACTGAGCTGTGTCGGCAAACTGATGGAACGTATGATAAACGCATATTAATTCCACAGCAAGCAGGCTTTAGACAGCACAGATCCACTGAGGATCAGGTCATCCTCATAGCCCAGGAAATAGAAGATGCCTACCAGGAGCAGAAACACACAGTAGCGGTTTGGGTGGACCTGGAAAAGTCATTTGACAAAGTCTGGAAAGAGGGACTTAGAGTCAAGCTACGAAGAAGTGAATTGTGTGGGAAAATGTACAAATGGATAAGTCACTACCTCATAAACAGAACGGCCAGAGTTCAAGTACAAGGGCAGATGAGCAAAAAGGTGACACTTGAGCAGGGAGTACCCCAAGGGGGAGTACTGTCACCCACACTCTTCCTGGTGTATATAAATAATATAAAAGAGAATATACCATAGCTCAATGTTTGCAGACGATCTGGCTATGTGGACCTCTGAAAAGAATCTCACCATAACAAGAAATCGGATGCAGCAGGCCCTAACATCGCTGGAAGGGTGGGCGAACTCATGGCTAGTCAAAATAAACGAGGACAAAACCACATGTACAATATTCTCGCTATCAAACAAACCCCAAAACACCAAATTAAGTCTTAACGGCACATACCTGCAGCCAAACGACAACCCAAACTACCCGGGAGTCACATTTGACACAATGACATGGAAAAGTCAGATCGAGAGAAACCGAATGAGAAACAGAGAAAGAATGGCAATTATGAGGAAACTTGCTGGCACAAGCTGGGGAGCAGACGAAAGTATACTAAAGAAACTGTACACTGGAAGAGTGAGACCAGTTCTCGAGTATGGCATTGCGGCATGGACAACAACAGCAAAGGCGAACTTCGACAAAATTAGCAAACTCCAAAACCAAACTATGAGAGTTATAACAGGAGGCATGAAGTCAACGCCAATTGTAGAACTTGAAAAGATTACAAAACTGCAACCCATGACCGACAGAAGAGAATGCTGAGCCCAGCTGCAATCAGAGAAACTAAGAAGACTGACAGACCATCAAATGCACCAGAGACTAAACAATTTCGTAAATGGGAAACTAAAGCGGAGAAACTTTGCAGAAATAGCCATCTGGAGGCAGCATTTATTTCCAGAGGTGGTAGAAAATATACCAGGTGTTGGAAACAAAAACTGCCAGACTGAAAAAGAAAGAAGAGATACTACCCTGAGCTACATATCGAAAAACTACCCAAGCATGGACTGGACCCATGAATACACCAACAGCTCTGTAACTAACACTGCACAGAACGGAGGGGCAGGAGCATTTCTGAACCTACCAAATGGCAGAAAAATAACACTGTCATTCGCTACTGGAAAATACACAAACAATTTCAGAGCGGAGGCAGAGGCATTGACGGCGGCAGTGGAAGAAATGGTGACAGGTAAAAGGAATGAAAGCCATATAGTCCTGCTTACCGATGCCTTGGCCGTAGTCACAGCACTGAAAAGCCAGAAAAATACTGAGTTTAATGATTTAAGAGCAGTACTCTGTCAACTTTGCCAGCAGTTCGCACCGAAAAGGGTAGTGGTACAGTGGGTTCCATCTCACTGCAACATCCAAAGCAACGAGGAGGCAGACAGACTGGCAAAAGAAGGTGCAAGACTACTACAGCCAGATACTAGTATGACAAACAAAGAATAAAAACGGCTTTTTAGAGCTAGATGCATGACCAAATGGGAAACCCAACATACTGGCTACACCAAAAACGATGCCTATTACCAGTTGAACAGAAGAGAGCAGGTCGTGGTCTTCAGACCTCGCCCTGACCACAATAGACTTAGGTACCACCTATTCAACAAATTGAAGATAGGTGGCACTGACGAATGCCCGTGTCGTACCGGGAAAATGACCGCTGAACATTTGCTGCAAAACTGCCCGACATACGAGGATCAGATGTGGCCATCCCTAGTGGCAACACTAGACAAGCTCTATGGCAGTGTCGACAGCCTCAGGATGACGGCTGCTTTTTTCGAAAGAATAAAGGTTGATGTCTGACTGCGTACGATGAAGAAGAAGAAGAAGATGCCGCTGCCTGTGACTCTTCTGGTCGGAGACTAGTCCATTCTTTTATGTTGTTTTCCTATCTCTTTTTGAGCCGGCCTCTTCGTCGTCTGCCATGCACCTTCCCGTGGAGGATTGTGTTTGCAAGACCATTTGATCTCGATATGTGACCGTACCAAGTGAGTTTCCTTCTTTTGACAGTTGCCAAGAGATCTTTGAAAGGCCCTATTGCCGTTGTAATTCTATTTCGGATTTCCTCGTTTGTAACTCGATCTTTGTACGTGACGTTTAAAAGTTTTCGGAAACATCTAATCTCCAAGGTCTGTATCCTTCGTTGAAGGTCAGCTGTAACTGTCCATGTCTCACACGCATAGAGGAATATTGACAGGACCAGTTTACGCATTAATCTGATTTTCGTGTATAGTGCTAACCGTTTATCTTGCCAGATTTTGTTAAGCCGTGCAAGCACCGCTATTGTCTTTGCTATTCTGGCCAATACTTCACAATTTGATCCTTCATCACTGACAATCGACCAAAGATATTTAAAACGGTCAACCACTTCGAGTTCCTGATCGTTTGCTTTTATCTTGCTGTTGAAGCCCGTAGCGTTGTTGGTCATTAATTTTGTCTTTCCCGCGTTTATCTCCATACCATAGTCCAGAGCTGTTTCATCGAGCCTTCTGACCCATTGCTAGAGTTCTGCTTCTGAACCCGCCAACCCGTCGATATCATCTGCAAAACGAAGGTTGGTAATCGTTAGGCCCCCTATCTTGACAGTACCGTGACCTCCAAGTGCCTCCCTCATAATTCCTTCAAGGAATATATTGAAAAGAGATGGAGAGAGTGTACACCCCTGTCTCACACCAACTGATGTGCGAAACCAGTCTCCTCGCCTCCCAGTCACAAGAACTGCACTAGACGCCTTGTTATACAGGTGTTCAAGGACCGTTATAATATTTCCGTTGATATTATACATCCTCATGGTTGCCCAAAGCGCTTTATGCCATACCCTATCAAACGCCTTCTTAAAATCCACAAACACATAATACAGTGTGTGTTGATGTTCTAGATATTTCTCGCTTAGCCTGTCTGAAATCTACTTGCTCCTCGGCAATAATGTTCTCTGCTTGGGGTTTCAATCGGTCGAGGATTAATCTAAGCATGACCTTGCTAGGGTGGCTAATGAGGCTTATTGTTCTGTAATTATGGCACAGCTTTAGGTTTCCAGACTTATGTAACGGTATAACTTTAGATTTCGTCCATAAGTCCGGCCAGTTTCCTGTCACCCATATTTTGTTACAGATGTGTGTCAGGCCTTCCACCACTACCTCTCCACCTGCTTGTAACAGCTCTGCTGGTATATTGTCCACGCCGGCCGCCTTCCCTCTTCTCAATGTCTTTACCGCTGCAATGACCTCCTCGTTCGTTATCAGTTGGTTATCCTCTATATTTGTTGGTGTTGGAGGGAATGTTTTTTCAGGTTTGTTTTTATCAGGGATCATAAGGTTCCTGCTTTGTATTGGTGTTACCAGTTCTTTGACCACCTTGTATGCTCCTTTAGGATCATTTCTGTTTAGTCTCTCTTCGATGTTTGCGCATTGCTCACATATCCACGCTTCTTTCGCCTCTCTCATCTTTTGTTGTATAGCTTTCCTGACCTCTTTATAACTGCCGACCTCCTCCGGCGGGTGATTGTGTTTTTTTCAGTTTTTTTCTTCGGTGATTTTTGGGTCCATTAGTTTGTCCAGGTCAATCTTTAGCCTGGTCACATCCTTCTTTGCGACTCCCTTCAATCACAGACGCATGGTCATCATAACCAGATCGTGGTCACATCCTTCTTTGCGACTCCCTTCAATCGCAGACGCATGGTCATCATAACCAGATCGTGGTCACTTCCTATATCAGCTCCGGAGAAACTTCTTGTTTTGTCGGTGTTGATGCTCGATCGGAACCTCCTCTGGACCAGTATATAGTCGATCTGGCTGTGCACTTCCTAGCTTGGGTTATGCCATGTCCAGCGTCTCGACGGCTTGTTTAACCCAAACGTATTTGCCACCAACAGCTGGTTGCATCTTGCAAATTCAAGGAGTCTGAGGCCCCGGTCATTGGTTTCTTTATTTCAGTATAGTCCACATGTTCCCCTCCAGTCGTGGACTGCATCTTCTCCAATTTTTGCATTCCAATCACCCTGGACTACCAATATGTCTTTTTTTGGCGTTTCGTGTATCAGACTTTGAAGTTGATCATAGAATGCCTCTATTTCACAATCTTCGTAGTCTGCATTGGATGCGTAGCACTGTTTTATGGTAATATTAAACGGTGCTGCCTTTAGCCGTAAGATGATGAAACGGCTAGATATTGGGCGGCAACCCAATATGCACCTGGCTGTGTCTTTATGCACCAGTATCCCCACTCCGTGTAAATGTTTGTCCTCCCTGCCACTGAAGTAGAACTTGTGGCCCTCTTCCGGGGTAAACTCTCCAAAGCTTTTCCATCGAGCCTCGCATATACCAAGGATGTTCCACCGGCAGTTCTTCATCTCGTGAGTTAGCTCATTGATTTTGCCACATGGGTTCAGTGTTCTAACATTCCACGTACCTATTGTGAGCTTGTCTTTACTCAGTTTGATGGTTCCACCAGTAGCACACTTATCGCCTCCGACCTGGTGTGGGACTTCAGGCGCGGTCATTGTTAACCCAGGCTGCGATCGAGCCGGTATGTTTGATTGTGGTTGTGTCCTCATGTGTGAATCTTGGGCGGTTTTCTCTTGGCGGAGCCCATCTCCTCTCCAAGCCGGTGCGGGCCAACATCTGCATCTGACCTGGGGGAGCCCATCTCCCCAGGCGAGCCATTGCCTCGTTTGCCTACAGCCTCGCGGCCATAGTTTCCCAGTGTGAACCACTTGGAGGTGAGGTTGACTTGTGTGTTCGCTTTATCGGCAGGCTACTCATTTCACTTTTTGCCCCTCTCAGAAGAAGGACTAGCCGATCCCGACATCGCTGGTTTGCGATGCCGAGCGCAAAACACACCATTGCACACTCGTTGACAGAGTACTGCTCTTAAATCAATAAGTTCTGTATTTTTCTGGCTTTTCAGTGCTGTAACCACGGCCAGGCATCTGTAAACAGGACTATCTGGCTTTCATTGCTTTCGCATGTCAGCATTGCTTTTACTGCAGCCTTCAGTGCCTCTGCCTCCACTCTGAAATTGCTTGAGAATTTTCCAGTTGCCACTGACAGTGTTATTTTTCTACCATTTGTTAGGCTCAGGAATACCCCTCCCCCTCCATTTTGTGTTGCGTTTGTTACAGAACCGTCGGTGTATGCATGGGTCCAGTCCATGCTTGGGTAGTTTTCCGCTATGTATCTCAGGGTTATGTCTCTTCTTTCTTTTTCAGTCTGGCTGTTCTTGTTTTCAATACCTGGTATATTTTCTACTACCTCTGGAATGATATGCTGCTTCCAGGTAGGTTTGCGTACAGTAGGGATGGGATTTGGTGTTGTTATGGTGCTCAGAGGGTCTTCGCTCATCTTTGCTTTTGCTATTTCTGCAAAGTTTCTCCGCTTTAGTTTGCCTTTTCCAAATCTATTTAGTCTCTGATGCATTGGATGGTCTGTCAGTCTTCTTAGTTTCTCTGCTTGCTGCTGGGCTCTGCAGTGTGTTCTGTCTGTCATGGATTGCAGATTTGTAATCTGTTCAAGTTCTACAATTGGCGTTGACTTCATGCCTCTCGTTATAACTCTCATGGCTTGGTTTTGAAGTTTGTTAATTTTGTCAAAGTTCGCCTTTGCTGCTGTTGTCCATGCCGCAATGCCATACTCGAGAACTAGTCTCACTTTTCCAGTGTACAGTTTCTTTAGTATACTTTCGTCTACTCCCCAGCTTGTGCCAGCAAGTTTCCTCATGATTGCCATTCTTTTTCTGGCTCTCATTCGGTTTCTCTCAATCTGACTTTTCCATGTCATGCGCCGATCACATTGTTCATTTTCTAACATCCCCTGGGTACCGTGGGAACAAGGTTCGTCCTTCAAGCACTAGAATATGCTGAACAGTGTAGATCTGATCTTATTCAAGTATTTCTAGATGTTGACCACATTAACGCCTTCGATGTCATCAACATGATCATACAGTGGATTCATGGACACTAAACACACCTGACAATGACAAGGCAGTCAGACTGGCGATCAAGACAAGAACAGACACACGCAGAAACAGCTCTACAAACAGCAAAATAGCTAATAAGAACAGCAAACAGAGATATGTGAATGGACAGATGGACCATGGACAACACGAGGATGGAGGTCTATAGGCAAATGACAAGCGCCAATCCCAATGACTGTATCAATCAACTCACAAGAAGGACCAGAGCACCTTTTTTGGCTGAGAGCCCAACACATTCTACATAACACGCACCTGAACATAATCCAACTATCACACACGCTCTCTTGAGCCATATAAGTAAAATATACGCGAAGATCCTTGAAAACAGAAAGAAGACCAATTGTCGAAAGGCAATTAATTGACACACAATTTGGTTTTAGAAATTGAAGGGGTGGCACAGACGCCCTATTTACTCTAAGATAGATTTGTCAACAAACGATTGAATTTAATCAGGAACAGAACATCGTCTTTGTAGCACAGGAGAAAGCTTCTGACCGAGTGGATAGAAACAAGTTATGTGAGATCCTGGAAAACTATGGAGTGCAAGGACGATTATTGAGAAATATAATAACAAAGTATAAAAACAAAGTACTGTAAGAACACCAAGCAGGCTCGCTTGTTGGTTTGCAGTTAAGACAGGGGTAAGACAGGAATGTATACTATCATGACTTTTGTTTATTGTATAAATAACAACTGAAGCAAAACAAGAAAGCATTACAATGAGCGAGCTCCTTTTTGTCAGAGGATTATAGTCATTCAGATGAACAAAACCTCCAAGAACATCTTAATGCCATTGACCACGCCTGAGATAGATATAATATGATGATTAGTTCAGCAAGGACTGAGACAATAAAAATCAGCAGAATATAGAAAGCACTAAATAAACACACATAAAAAGTACATTACTTAAACAAGTCAATGAATTCAAATACTTTGGCAGCGTATTTACACAAGATGGAAGGCTGGATGGAGAGCTGGAATCAAAAACTAAGAAAGCTAATGTGGTTTCCTTTCAGCTTTCACCGATACTAAGGCACAAACACATTCCCACGAAGACAAAGAGTCAACTGATAAATAATATTTTTGTACCACCTTTATGCCACCAGTGTCAGACACGGACTTTCACCAAAGCACAAGAAAGAAAAATCATGGTTTGCGAGATGTTTCAGAAAGACTGTCGGGGTCACACAGCTAGACAGAGTAGGAAACGAAGTAATCAGACAGACGGTGGGTGCTACACTATTATCGAAATACATAGAAAATCAGAGAATAAAATGGCTCAGACACCTGACAAGAATACAACCAAAGTTACCAGCTGCTCGTATCTACAATACCAGACATCAGGGTTGAAGAGGAAGAGGAAGAACACGTAAACTATAGACAGATGGTGTTTGTGAGCCCATGAAGAAACACGGAATGACAACAATTTAAGTGACAAAGATGGCGCACGACAGAAAGATGCACCTCCCCACGTGTGCCAGCTGTGTACAAAAACCAGAGAGCCAGCTGTGTATACACACCAGAGTGCCAGCTGCGTACACACCAGAGTGTCAGCTGTGTACACACACCACAGTTCCAGCTGTGTACACACACCAGAGTGCCAGCTAGGAATTCACACAAGAGTGCCAGCTGTGTACACACAGAAGTGCCAGCTGTGTACACACAGATATGCCATCTGTGTACCCACACCAGAGTGCCAGCTGTGTACACACACAGGAGTGTCAGCTGTGTACACATAAAGAGGTGCCAGCTGAGTACACACACCAGATTGCCAGCTGTGTACACACACCAGAGTGCCAGCTGTGTACACACACCAGAGTACCAGCTATGTACTTACACTATAGTGTTAGCTGTGTACACACACCAGAGTGCCAGCTGGGGAAAACACCTTAGTGCCAGCTTGGAATAAACACCTTAGTGCCAGCTGTGAACACACACCGGAATGCCAGCTGGGAACGTTGAACTTGAGTGCCAGCTGGACACACACACGAGTGTGCCAGCTGGGAACACAAAACCAGAGTGCTAGTTGTGTACACTTACAAAAGGGCCAGCTGTGTACACACACCAGAGCGCCAGCTGTGTACCCACACGAGAGTGACAGCTGGGAACATACACACTAGAGTCCCAGCTGTGTACTCACACCAGAGTGCCAGTTGTGTACACACACGAGAGTGCCTGCTGTGTACACACACCAGAGTGCCAGCTGTGTACACACACCAGAGTGCCAGCTGGGAATACACATACCAGAGTGCCAGCTAGGAATACACATACCAGAGTGCCAGCTAAGAATATACATCAGAGTGCCAGCTGGGAATACACATCAGAGTGTCACCTCGGAATACACACCAGAGTGCCAGCTATGTAAGCACACCACAGTGCCAGCTGTGTACACAAATCAGAGTGCCAGTTGCGTACACACACGAGAGTGTCAGCTGGAATCACACACCAGAGTTCCAGCTGTGTACAAACACCAGAGTGCCAGAAGTGTACAAACACCAGAGTACCAGCTGTGTACACACCAGAGTGTTTGATGTGTTCACAAATCAGAGTGCCAGCTGTTTACACACACGAGAGTGCTTGCTGTTTACACACACCCGAGTGCCAGCTGTGTACACTCACTAAGTGCCAGCTATGTACACACTAGAGTGCCAGCTAGTTACACACATCAGAGTACCAGCTATGTACACACTAGAGTGCCAGCTAGTTACACACATCAGAGTACCAGCTGTGTACCCACACAAGAGTGCCAGCTGTGCACACACCCAAGAGTGCCAGCTGGTAATACACACCAGAGTGCTAGCTGTGTACACTCACCAAAGTGCCAGCTATAGACACACACCAGAGTGCCAGCTGTGTGCACACTCCAGAGTGACAGCTGTGTACACACACTAGAGTGCCAGCTGTGAACACACAACATAGTGCCAGCTGGAATCACACAGCAAAGTGCCAGCTGGGAACACACCCATACGAAACCATTGGTCATCATATCGTTGAGTGTTCGGCACTCATCGGTGTTAGGAAAATGCTTCTTCCTCCGAGGCCAGATAAATGAGAACACTTTGGATGGCACTAAACATCAACTTACAATCACGTGCAGATACCATTACATGTCGTTTGGCTGAAGAGGGAGATCCTCGATGCTTCTGGATCGGTAGCAAAATCTGATCAAGCAAAACATACTGATCAGGCATGTTAGTCAGGGTCAGGTAAAATAACAGTAAAACGACAAGAAATCATTAGAAATGATTAAAATGAGCCAGCCGATGTTCCACATTGGATCCACTACCAAGGGATTGCATGTATACATTTTGATTCGCATTATTGTTTTATATGTTTAGCGATATTGCGAGCTTAATAGCTGAGTAGCAACATGTCACTTTGTTGCTGCGTGCATTCACAATAAAAAACAACTATGATCTTCTGTATAAGCCAAATCTGACCTCTAACCTACTGCATGGTCGATGTATTACAGTAACATTCCGAGTAGTCCGCCGGAGTCTTTATATATGACAAGGTGAAGAATAGCACCACTGCCTTACGAAAAGCATGTAGTATGAGGCGACTAACTGTTTGGAATGGCATAACACCGGCCATGGTTAGATGGTTTGTAAAAAGCAGCATAGATGGCACCTAACAGGCTGGGGGTCTACATCCCTCTAGTGTTTGAGTCTATTAAGATGTATTTGCATATCGTTTAACCACCCACCGCGGCACTTGTCCCAAACGCAGCGGAGTAGTAAGCTGTTCGAGCCTAACCCGCCAAGCAGGAAATCCTTATGTCGGCTACATCCAGCTCCCACCAGACCTGAGACTTACACAGGGGCGTCTGCTTCTGTAGAAGTACAGGCCGACTAAGTGGGACCTGTACATGCGCGTCTGCGGCTGTAGAAGTCAGGCCGACTAAGTGGGACCTGCACAGGGGCATCTGCTTCTGTAGAAGTACAGGCCGACTACGTGGGACCTGTACAGGGGCGTCTGCGGCTGTAGAAGTCAATCGGACTAAGTTGGACCTGTACAGGGGCGTCTGCTTCTGTAGAAGTACAGGTCGACTAAGTGGGACCTGCACAGGGGCATCTGCTTCTGTAGAAGTACAGGCCGACTAAGTGGGACCTGTACATGCGCGTCTGCGGCTGTAGAAGTCAGGCCGACTAAGTGGGACCTGCACAGGGGCATCTGCTTCTGTAGAAGTACAGGCCGACTACGTGGGACCTGTACAGGGGCGTCTGCGGCTGTAGAAGTCAATCGGACTAAGTTGGACCTGTACAGGGGCGTCTGCTTCTGTAGAAGTACAGGTCGACTAAGTGGGACCTGTACAGGGGCGTCTGCTTCTGTAGAAGTACAGGTCGACTAAGACTAAGGCTGCAGTAAACACACAATCTGACAAATAATATTTCTTTTGTTGCAGGTTGTGCACTTTTTACACCATACGAAACACAAGACCTCATCACTAATGGATTCGTCCGCGAGGTTGCCTGGAGAAGACCTGGCTGAGACATTTCGTCACTACTCCCTCTCTCCTCTCCGCTGCCCGGGACTCATCAGCCGTTGTGGTGGACGATGAACGCGAAAGGCACTGGTTGGGTATGAGGATTACATGACTTGACTTAAAACACAAGGCAACAACTCTAGCTGATCATCTATCTTCTCGGCACAGCCACCATGATAACGGACCACATTTTGCAGTCCTGCCCATCGTATACCCACAAAAGAAGTATCATTTGGCAACAAGCAGTGTCCTTCCATGAGAAGATGTACGGAAGTGCACAATCCCAAAAGTCAACTGCTGCCTTTGTTAGGGTCATTGAAGATGAACGAGGACGATCTACCTTCTTGTCTTTTTTCGCTCCAGTCGGAGCACAACAGTACCAGCACAGTCGACATTCACCAAGAAGAACTTTGCATGCTCTTGCAGAAGGAGTTTCTATAACAAATTTCTTACTTGATGAAGTTTCTAGCCTCACGTACACGATTCTTTAGTCCCGCCTTTCAATGCATGCATGGAGTCCAATCAATCAAATCAAAATCCCTTCTCTCCCTTTGTTGAATCACTGGTCCAGGACTGTATTTGACTTACTATAACGAGCTTTTAGGAAAGACTTTATCCAGTAATGTGCAGTACAGTAGTAATAACTTTTACATTATGAGATTGCCACATCTTTGTACAACCTTTGTCACCTCTTGCAAAGTGCAATGGGTGAAATAATTTATTCTTTTGTCTACACCACTCAGGAGAAATAAATACATCGTCCACCTTAACATGTTTTATAATTTACTTACTGGGGGCAGGATTCTGTAGCGGTTATATTCTGTCATTCCCAGCAAGGAGCCCCGGGATCCACTGGGGGAGTTCATGTTGTTGGCAGATGGGAAACAAGCAGCGACAACGATAGCAATGATATGAATTTGAATTGCATGTATGAAGCTTATTATATAAAAGGCCTCATTAGTGGCGGAGAGGCTACCATGGCTCACAAACAAAACATGTCTATTTTCAGATTCCCGAAATGTCAAGGTCGTACACCTATCCGATGTGAGATCATTAAAAATGCGTGCTAAATATGTATTCCCGAGGCAGTTAGGTACAAAGTGCAGTACAATGTACTTCGTCTTAGGAAACACAATGAACGAGATAACAAAAATTTGTGATCTTCTAAAGGCCGTCATTTAATTCATAAATAAGATCTGGAGCAACTTTTTTAATTAAACTGCATGTTAGAAACAAATGATTTTTTCCATGCAGTCATATAATGTCCATGACGTTATGGAAATACTTTTTCTTTAAGGATGTTGATGTATTTAGAAAAAATTATGAATTAATCTACATTAAAAGCAGCCTCAGTGAATTGGACATAATTTTAACATGTTTAAGCTTCACAGAAGTGCTATTTTAAAGATATATATTTGACCTTCAAATACGCTCAGTTAATACACATTCCTGATTTTCCAGTGCACTAATTAGACACTTTGTCGACTGGGAAAAACAACAAACGTCCTTCATGCAAAATTGTAATTGTTATAGGCGTATACGCCAGGGCTGGGGTGAGGGGGTGCATCACAAGACATGGGAAACGCAAACATAATCACCTTTTACAAGAAAAAAAAGACGTAGTATACTGCAATAATGACAGGGGATTATCGCTCCTCAACATCGTAGGCAAAGTGTATGCTTGCATCATCCTGAGCAGGCTACGAAAGCTGGCCGACAGGGTGCACAAGGAGTCTCAGTATGGTTTTCCCGCAGAAAGGTCCACCGTTGATATGGCCTTTTCACTGAGATAATTGCAAGAGAAATGTTACGTTCATCGACTTCACCAGGGCATTCGACCGGCTAAACAGAGAGGCTTTTTAAAGTATTGTCTAAAGTTGGCAGCCCACCTAAACTACTGAGCATGATTAGGTCTTTTCATGTGGGCATGAAAGGTACAGTGCTGCATGACGGTCAGGAATCTGTGGTGTTTGAGTTAAACAAGGTTAAGTCCTGGCTCCGACTCTATTCAGCATTTTCTTTGCCATCGTGCTTAAACACGCCTTTGGTACTGCCACAGAAGGGGTCTTTCTGCATACTGGGTCAGATGGGAGACTATTCAATCTAACCAGACTACGAGCAAAAAGTAAGGTAAGGGAGACTGTCATCCGGGATAAGCCCTTTGCAAACGATGCTCCCTTGGTCGCCCCCACGGAAGCCGAATTACAGTTCCTCATTAATAGGTTGGCAAAATCGTGTGATCTGGTTGGAGTCGTCATCAGCGTACACAAAAATAAAAGTGGGGGCTCAGGTTGCAGTTCCTCCAGACATTGTCTTGAACGATACAATTCTGGAAGTAGTACATCACTTTAACTACCTTGGATCTATCGTCACCGACAACAATGTACTTGACGCGGAGCTGCAGACGCGTTAGGTCTGGTCTTATCAGCACTTGCCACTCTCTCACAGAGAGAGTGGAGTAACATCATGCTGACCATCTCCACACAGGTTGATTTGAACAGATCATGTGTGATTAGTAATCTGCTCTATGGCAGTGAAACATGGACTATGTCTCTCATAAAAAAGCTTAAATGCTTTTCATATTCGCTGACTGAGACGCATTCTTGGAATTTCATGGAGATACAGAGTGACTAACAACGAAGTGTTGGACCGTGCAAAGATTGCCAGTTTAGCTACGGTCCTCCGCCAGCGCCGCTTGCGCTTGCTTGGTCACGTGTGCAGAATGGAGGATGGGCGAATACCAAAAGATATCCTATATGGAGAGCTGCTTACCACGGGCAAGCGAAACAAAGGTAGACCGTTTCTCTACTACAAAGATGTTTGCAAGCGTGACCTGAAGAAGTTGGAAATGAACATCTGCAGCTGGGAGGAACTTGCAAAAGATGGACCTGGCTGAAGGTAGGCTTTGTGTGTTGGTCTGCAGGCAGGGGAAAACAACATGCGTCAAGATGCAAACTCCAAACGTGTGCGGCAAAAGCAAAGATAATAACTGACTTCTCTAGCGTGTAGTGCATTGTCTCTCGAGACTGACATGATGCCAAAAAATACATTAATGGTTTGAGGTATGATTATTGTGGCATAAAGTTGCTTTTTCAAAACTTGATTTCAATTTCAAAATGAGTTTGAAGTGTACATTTACCATTAAAAAAAAAATCAAAAAAAATCCAGAAGGTTATTGTTTTACTATAAAAGTTTTTCCTCAGGGAATCTTCTTCTTCTTCTTCTGCGTACACAGTCAGACAGTAACCATTATTTTCTCGAAAAAAGCGGCGGTCATCCTGAGACTCTCGCCACTACCATAGAGCTTGTCTTGCAGTTCCACTGGCAATGGCCACATCTGCTCTCTCTGATCCTCGTATGTCGGGCAGTTCTGCAGCAGATGTTCAGTGGTCATTTTACCAGTACCGCACGGGCATTCGTCGGTACACCCTATCTTCAATTTGTTGAATAGGTGGTACCTCAGTCTGTTGTGGCCAGTGCGAAGTCTGAAGACAACGACCTGCTCTCTTCGGTTCAACTGGTAATAGGCATCGTTTTTGGTGTAACCAGTATGTTCGGTTTCCCATTTGGTCATGTATCTGGCTTTGATAAGCCGTTTTGACTCTTCGTACGTCATACTGGTATCTGTTTGTGGTAGCCTTGCACCTTCTTTTGCCAGTCTGTCTGCCTCCTCGTTTCCTTGGATGTTGCAGTGTGACGGAACCCACTGTACCACTACCCTTTTTGGTGCGGACTGCTGGCACAGTTTGCAGAGTGCTGCTCTTAAGTCATTAAGCTCAGTGTTTTTCTGGCTTTTTAGCGCTGTGACTACTTCGAGAGCATCTGTCAGCAGGACTATATGGCTCTCATTTTCACTGTGTGTTACCATTTCTTCCACTGCCGCCCTCAGTGCCTCTGCCTCTGCTCTGAAATTGCTTGTGTACTTACCAGTAGCGAATGACAGTGTTATTTTTCTGCCATTTGGTAGGTTCAGGAATGCTCCTGCCCCTCCGTTCTGTGTGGTGTTTGTTACAGAACCGTCGGTGTATGCATGGGTCCAGTCCATGCTTGGGTAGCTTTTCGTTATGAAGCTTAGGGTAGTGTCTCTCCTTTCTTTTTCACTCTGGCAGTTTTAGTTTGCAATACCTGGTATATTTTCTACCACCTCTGGAAATATATCCTGCCTCCAAGTAGGTTTTCGTACAGTAGTGATGGGTTTTGGTGTTGTTAGTGCGTTTATGGGATCTTCGTGCATCTTTGCTTTGGCTATTTCTGCAAAGTTTCTCCGCTTTAGTTTCCCATTTCCCAAATTGTTTAGTCTCTGGTACATTGGATGGTCCGTCAGTCTTCTGAGTTTCTCTGACTGCAGCTGGGCTCTGCAGTCTCTTCTATCGGTCATGGATTGCAATTTTGTAATCTTTTCAAGTTCTACAATTGGCGTTGACTTCATGCCACCTGTTATAATTCTCATGGCTTGGTTTTGAAGTTTGTTAACTTTATCGAAGTTCGCCTTCGCTGCGGTTGTCCATGCCGCAATGCCATACTCGAGAACTGGTCTCACTCTTCCAGTGTACAGTTTCTTTAGTATGCCTTCGTCTGCTCCCCAGCTTGTGCCAGCAAGTTTCCTCATGATCGCCATTCTTTCTCTGGCTTTCATTCGGTTTCTCTCAATCTGACTTTTCCATGTCATGCGCCGATCAAATGTGACTGCCAGATAGGTTGGGTTGTCGTTTGGCTGCAGGATTTTGCCATTCAGACTTAATTTGGTACTTTGGGGTTTTAATGAGAGCGAGAATATTGTGCACGTGGTTTTCTCCTCGTTTATTTTGACCAGCCATGAGTTCGCCCACTCTTCCAGCGATGTTAGGGCCGTCTGCATCCGATTTCTTGCTATGGTGAGATTCTTTTCAGAGGTCCACATAGCCAGATCGTCTGCAAACATTGAGCTATGGACTCTTCTTGGTATATTCTCTGTAATATCGTTTATATATACCAGGAAGAGTGTGGGTGACAATACTCCCCCTTGGGGTACTCCCTGCTCGAGTGTCACCTTTTTGCTCATCTGCCCTTGTACTTGGACTCTGGCCGTTCTTTGTTTGAGGTAGTGGTTGATCCACTTGTACATCTTCCCACAGACATCACTTCTTCTTAGCTTGACTCTAAGTCCATCCTTCCAGACTTTGTCAAATGCCTTTTCCAGATCCACCCAAACAGCTACTGTGTGTTTCTGTGCCTGGTAGGCATCTTCTATCTCCTGGGCTATGAGGATGACCTGGTCCTCAGTGGATCTGTGCTGTCTAAAGCCGGCTTGCTGTGGAATTAGTATTCGTTTTTCTTCCAGATGCCACATCAGTCTGGTGTTTATCATCCGTTCCATCAGCTTGCCGACACAGCTCAGTAGGCTTATGGGCCTGTATCCATTTGGATCTGTTTTGTCCTTGCCTGTTTTTGGTACTGGTACCAGTATTGCATCTTTCCATGCCTGGGGTACAATACCCCTTTTCCAGCTTTGGTTCAGGACTGATAGTAGTTTCTTCTTCGCTGTTTGGCCCAGCCCCATCAGCATTTCGTTTGTTATCCCGTCTTTTCCGGGAGATTTCCTTTTCTTTAGTGTTCTCATAGCCTCTTCCATTTCGCGCATTGTTAGTTTGGCCATCATGTGCTCTTCAGGAGCCGTATTTATGTTTTCGTGTCCCTTTAGCTCTTCGCTAATGTCTGTATGCTTATCTGCAGGGACCTCGATGTGGTTTGCTCTGGCATAGTGATCGACAAAGGCGTTTGCGGCTTTCTTACCTGTGATCAAGTTCTCGCCCTGCTTGATAGTAATTTGTTTATTTGACGGGGTTTCGTCATTCATGGCTCTGACTAGCTTCCATAGCTTGTTCCCTTCTTTGTCCAGGTTCAGACTTTCCGTTTTATTTTTCCAACTTTCTCTTGCTGTTTGCTTGAGAGTGTGTTTGTACTTCGCCGCGGCGGCTTTGAGGGCGATGTTTGCCTCCATGGATTTTTCTCGTTCTGCCATGTTCCTAGCATTTGTTACTGCATCTTCCACTTTCTGCAACTCATCATTCCAGTAGGGCTTATAGTTTTTCCTAGCTCCTCTTGGGATGGTTTCAGTGGCGGCTTGCATTATTGCCTTGCTTAGGCTCTCCACCATGGGCTTCATTTTGGTGTTTCGTGTGTTGATGGTTTCACACAGCCCATCTGTCAGGATTGCAAATCTGTCCCAGTCGGCTCGTTTGTAATTCCAACGTGGGAGCGGTTTTGTTTCCTGTGGGCCTACTTCCATGTCAATGGTTAGCCTGATCGGCCTGTGGTCGCTACCTGCCAGTTGGTTTAGCACCTGGCGGTCTATTTTATAGTGTATGTCCTGTGTGGAGAAGGCCAAATCTGGAGTCGAGGTGGTATGCCATGTTCTTGAATAGAAGCTAGGGCTATCCTCCGGCCTATTGATTAGGGAGAGATTTGCATCTATCTCCCAATCTTCCACTTCGTCACCTCTACTGTCTGTGTCAGAGTATCCCCATCTCTCCGAGTGGCTGTTGAAATCTCCAACTACTATGCAGTTGGAGTCTCTGACCTCCATACTCGAGAGCGATAGGTCTCTGTTTGGTGGTCCGTACAGATTGAAAATGCGGAGCTTCGTCTCTTGAGCCATTATGTCAACTCCTACAATTTCTGCTTGTCCGGTGTGATTGACAGGTACCGCGCTACTCGGTATGCTGTTTCTGGTCAGTATCAGGACCCCTCCTTTGTGGCCTTCTCTATCTAGACGGAAGGTTTGGTATCCTCTGATTGAGAATTTATGGTTATTGTTGAGGTGCGTTTCCTGGATACATGCCACGTCAATCTTACCTTCATGCAGGTGGTGTGTTAGGGAAAGTTTTTTGTTAATGACTCCCTCCGCATTCCACTGAAGTATTTTGAGGGTCTTGAGGTTTTGGCCAATAGACGTTGCCCCATAGCCATGTGCCTTGACTCCACGACACATGGGTGGGTGACCACCAGTAGTCAAGGGTGGGCCCCTTCGAGGCGTGAGGCCCGGCGCTATCGCTGCCTGGCGGGTCTCCTCAGGATGAGCGCCATACGTTTTTCTAATAGGTTGTACTGCCATCATACTGTGATTTACGTTGCACTGTTTTGTTAGGCTTGCGGCCCCGTGCATCCGATTTCAACAGGCGTTTCTGTAGGGATGCCCTCCTTAGCCTTTGGCTGTCCCCAGCTTATCTGCAAGGCAGCAGTTGTTTACGATCAGAGTTTTCTCTCTTATGGAAGTTGTCTTACCAGACTATCGAGTCTTCACTACTCGTGTCTATAGGGTGCAATGATGATATGTGATGATATATGAGATGGACTGGTTTACCCGGAAGAGAGGCAGTCCAGTGTGTCTGTATCCCAGGATCGTCACGTCCTGCCAGAAACGTAGCATTTGCATGTGAGTGGGGTACCTCTTTTTCCCTTTATTTTCTTGGCTTCTATGCAGGGATGGTACGCCTAGCATTCCCCGCCACCTGGGGTGTTGACACAGTGGGGCAGGTGTGCAATGTCCGCTGGTCTGCATCTCTTCTGCGTCCAGCATGATAGTTATATGGCTGATAACGTACAGAGGTAGATATCGTAGCCGGAGTGCATTCAGTCAGGGGACAAGCCTGGTAATGTCACAGAGATGTTGTTCGCCTGGTGTGCGGACAACTCTCATGGTCAGTGGTTGAGTCTTGACAGTTCACAGTGAGGTGGCTGCTCTACTGTTTTCGACACCCCGACCAGGTACTAAGTCTTTGGTTGGTGTTTTCGCACCCCATCGCCGTTTAGGGTGAGTATCAAGCAGTTGTCCGCCCGCTTTGATTGGCGGGCGGCAAGGACCTCTTACTGTGGCTCTACCTGATAGGGCTGGGGCGCAAGCCCCAGGTCCCGAGCATGTAGGAGCCTCCCATTGCAGTGGTGCTGAGATTTTGGGCGGGATTGCGGCTTACAAGGGTTCGGCCGTAATCCCCCACATGGTAGCCTCGCGCCCTTGGCTTATCAGCCTGGTACGTGGACCAAAGTTTCTGCGGCTTCTCTCGATTTGAGCTGGTTTTCCGTAGCAACGCCCTGTCATTTGTAGGGTAAAACTGACCTGTCTTCAGATGATCTATTTCCAGCACCCGTTCACTATTTTGTCAGACGAATTTATTGAGGGCTTTTGTTTGTCAATGACCAGGTATTTGAAATCTGCGGTTTCTGCGGAGTTAAACACGATTTCCGTAGCGTTCTTTCATTTGAGTGTTTGAGAGCTGACTTGTCATCCGTGAGTCTAATACCAGCGTACGTTCATTATTAGACACAAACGGCAGTGCTCTCGATTTGTCAGTTGTTCTACAGTATTGGCGTGTTCAGTCAAATTAAGCCGCAGGTTCCACACCTGGTGGTGCCCTTCCGTCAATTCCCTTAGCGAGACAATCAAGTTTCTTAGGGGGTAGTCCCAGATTTTCGAGGGTCTAATTCCAGCACATGTTCTCTATCAGACCCCACGAAGGTGTACTTTTTGATAGTCATTCTGCAGTATTGGCGTGTTAAATTAACTTAGGTCTCAGGCTCCACTCCTGATAGTGCTCTTCCGTCAATTCCTTTATCAAACACTGGATGCATGACAAAACCGGGCCACAGGGGGCATAACCCCAGAATTTCTGGGTGTCTAAGTCCAGCACCAGTTCAATATTAGACCCCAGCAGGGTGGTCTCGGCATGTCAATCATTTCAGTGTTGGCCGTGTTGAGTCAAATTAAGCCACAGGCTCCACTCCTGGTGGTGCCCTTCCGTCAATTCCTTTAAGTTTCAGCTTTGCAACCATACTTCCCCCGTAACCCAAACACTTTGGTTTCCCGGAAGCTGCCCGCAGAGTCATCGAAGCAACTCCTGCGGATCGCTAGTCGGCATCGTTTATGGTCAGAACTACGACGGTATCTGATCGTCTTCGCGCCTCTGACTTTCGTTCTTGATTAATGAAAACATTCTTGACAAATGCTTTCGCAGTAGCTCGTCTTGCGGCGATCCAAGAATTTCACCTCTAACGCCGCAATACGAATGCCCCCGTTTGTCCTCAGGGAATCTAACATTTGTCATTTATATTTGCGATATTCATGACCCAGAGAAACTAACGCAATTGGCGTTTGGTCTCGATACAAGTGCATTCATATCAAGCACGGAAGGAAAAGGCAATTTGAAGATTTCTACAGATATGTAATAAAACTGGAGATATTGAAACTGTTGACGAAAAATCAACTTGTTACCTTCCGGAAACTAAAATTAACATTAAAGTTTGTGTGGGCTAAAATCAAAGGACAAGTTGCCGAACAGAACCGGACATTTAAAATGTTAAATGTTGAATTGCTGTGTACCTTTTAAAATTAGACATTCAGTTCTGGAAAAAGTGTGTTGAACATGTGCTCTGGGAAGAACAGTATTGGCAACGAGATGTATTACAATTTGTCCAGCCAGTAACAATTTTCACCCTACTTGAATCGACAGATTCGAATGATTAATATAATATTTTCGGGACATACTGATTAGCAGATTTGGATGAATTAGAGTATGCTTATCAAAACAATTAGGTGTACATACAATAGCAATAAATACATTTCAATATTCAAATGCGTTGCAGAATATAACATTAACTGCGCAGTTGTTACAAGCTTGGGGGTCTAAGGGTGACCGAATGACTGTACTAACTATTGAATATTGGTGCCATTTTTAAGATTATACATAAAGGCCTTGGAGATGAGATGTTTCCTAAAACTTTTAAACGTCACGTACAAAGATCGAGTTACAAATGAGGAAATACGAGATAGAATTACAATAACAATATGGCTTTTCAAAGACCTCTTGGCAACTGTCAAAGGAAGGAATCTCATTTGGTATGGTCACATATCGAGATCAAATGGTCTTGAAAATACAATCGTCTACGGAAATGTGCATGGCCGACGACGAAGAGACCGACCCAAAAAGAGATGGGAGGACAACATAAAAGAATGGACCAGTCTCCGAACAGAAGAGTCACATGCAGCGGCATCTGACAAAGAGGGGTGGCGTGGGTTTGTGAGGATGTTTTCATGTGTGCCCCAACGACCTCACCGGTTACGGGATGATCTGACCTGACCTGACATAAAGGGCAACACAAACAACCAATTGATCTATCAAGACATTAAAGCGATACACCTATGAACAAAATGCTGATAAATTCAGCTGCGTACTGTAACATTTAAAATTTAATGTCATTTCTTTGCACTGGTCCTAAAAGATCAAGATAATTCCCTGATGTGCAAATGTCTTGACATCTATGGACTAATTAATATCAATGTTTTAGCGCCATGGACATTCTAAGGCTACATGCAAAAAATCGGACATTCAGTTTAGTAGAAAATTGCTTCGGAACTTGTTCATGACTTAAAAGACGGACTATAATAGTGTTTTCTCAAGTATTTCATTCAATTTTTAAAAATGAAATGATTTAAACGAGGAAAGTCAGTAATTAGGTAACACACTTATATGGAATAGCTAATAAATTTAGTTGGTAGTTTCTAAAGGTGACAATAACGGGGCAGCAACATCCAGTTTTCTGATTACTTAGGTAGTAGATGGTAGGTGTCGCATGCACACTCGCAGCTTAACTACAAAAAGACATCCGTACTTGTAGAGTGTACAACAAAAGGAGCATGTTGTTGTGTAATGGGTTTTATTGGAAGGGGGAGGGAGGCAAAACTACTTCAAAGAATATTCAAAAGGAAATGCTTACTCTTTTCCGTGAGAAGTGTTTTCCACGTGCAGCTGTGTATAACTGGATACATTTACAAACAAACCACACAAAAATTGCTGATGCTGCCCGACCTGGTCGTCCTGTTAAGATTGCAATAGAGGGATTTGTGCGGCGGATGTAGGAGATGAATCGAACTGATAGACGAGCAACGAATGATAGTGTAGCACAAACAATAGGGTGTTTGCATTGTTTAGTATACACCTTAATGCATGATCGATTCAATTTCCGAAATGTGGGCTCACTCTGGGCATATAGATTATTGACTGACAAACACAAAATGAACCGAGTCGGGTGTTTTTCTTGCGCTGATAAAAAAAAAATTGAATAAGTTTATCAATGTTTGCGCAAATTATGTTGAGAAATAAAGGACACTGTAATTGCATCGGTAAATGATTTTAAAGTTCATACAAGTATCTCATTGTTTTGTTCGTTAAAGTATCAAATTGTGACATATTTGCTAACTTGCACTCGTATGACGGGGGCATTTTTCTCCAAGACTGTCAAGTTGAGAGGAGCAGAATAATTGCACAGTCCTCCTGCATCCATCTGAGGAATAAACTGCACGATGATCACAGAAGCCAGAGATAGACCACCAAGTTCGGAGAGAGATGTACAGTAGACCTGAGACAGACCATCAAGTTTGGAGAGAGATATACAGTAGACCCGAGACAGACCATCAAGTTTGGAGAGAGATACACAGTAGACCCGAGACAGATCATCAAGTTTGGAGAGAGATGTACAGTAGACCCGAGACAGACCATCAAGTTTGGAGAGAGATATACAGTAGATACGAGACAGACCATCAAGTTTGGAGAGAGATATACAGTAGATACGAGACAGACCATCAAGTTTGGAGAGAGATATACAGTAGACCCGAGACAGACCATCAAGTTTGAAGAGAGATATACAGTAGATACGAGACAGACCATTAAGTTTGTAGAGAGATGCACAATAGACCCGAGACAAAAACTAGTTGAAAGGTGATCATTTGGAACATGTCCTACACCTTTGACAAGGCAAATGATTTGTTCACATTTATTTCCATGTTGTATTTTCAAAAGTTGAACACCATTTTTTGAAAGTTTCCTTGTGCTCTAACAAAAGTTAATCAAATTACTTTGTTGTTACATTTTGCATGATTTGTCCGGGTCACCTTGTGTGTGCAAATTCTTAATCTTCTTCTTCTTCTTCTTCTTCTTCTTCTTCTTCTTCTTCTTCTTCTTCTTCTTCTTCTTCTTCTTCTTCTTCTTCTTCTTCTTCTTCTTTTTCTTCTTCTTCTTCTTTTTCTTCTTCTTCTTCTTTTTCTTCTTCTTCTTCTTCTGCTTCTTCTTCTTCTCCACACTCTCCACACCTCCTCTTCCTTCATTTCCTATCCCCCCCCCACCCCTCAGCTTTCATCTCTTTGCTTGCCTCAACAAGGGGGGCAAGGGGAGGGGGTAGGGCAGAAGTGTGTAAGGCATAGTACCTCACAGTGAGAGGCAGTCACTTCCTAGCAGCATAGGATGACCTGGAACCTATTTGGTTTCCACATTCCTGCCTAGCTCACGTACGGCAGCCACCCTCGGCGAAACAGCTTTGACTGGCTGGCTAAACTACGCTAGCAAACGCGGTAGAAAAACCAGGGGAGCAAATCCTGGAAGGAGGAGATTGACAGTACCTAGAGGGTGGAAAACTGGAAGAAACCCGGGAAGAAAAAACTCGATAGTCCTGCAAGATAATTTGCTTAAGAGAGACAACTCTGACCTCAAACAACTGCTGCCTTGCAGATGGGCTGGGGACAGTCAAGGACTAAGGACGGGAACCCTACAGAAACGCCTGTTGAAATCGGATGCACTGGGCCACAGGCCTAACGAAACAGTGCAACGTAAATCGCTGTATGATGACGTCACAATTCTAAAAAAAAATAGGGGTGGGGAGGGGGGGGGGGGAGCTGGATTAACTGAGATCAGCACCCACCTTCACTTTCGAAATGGAAACAACTACTGTGATATATACCCAGAGAAGAGGAAGTCGACATCGTCGGACTGAAAAGTGGGCATAATAGACTCATGGGTCATCATTAGAAGAAAATGGGAATTTGAACAGATGAGAGATGTGCAGATGGGGAGATTACCTTGCTCACGCCTGACGAGAGCAAGACTGACCTCGCGAGATAGACATGGGACAAAAGCTTTATGGAGATAAAACAGCCTTACATAAAACGGAGTCCTTTCTTAGAAAAAATCGGGACCTTGATCTGAGAATGAAAAAAGAGGAAGAATAGACGCATACTGTAACCCGACCATTTATATACGATCTTTACTACTGCCTGGATCACACAGAAATCAAAGTGTTTCCGTTGACCGTTGATTGTATGGGTGTCCCTGCTGACTCCTCCTCCTTCTTCTTCTTCTTTATTTTTTTTATCTTCTTCTTCTTCTTCTTCTTCTTCCTCCTCTTCTTCTTTTTCTTCTTCTTTTTCATATTCTTGTTCTTCTTCTTCTTCTTCTTCTTCTTCTTCTTCTTCTTCTTCTTCTTCATCTTCTTCTTCTTCTTCTTCTTCCTGTTCTTCCTTTTCTTCTTCTTGTTATTGTTCTGCTTCTTGTTCTTCTTTTTTGTTCTTTTTCTTCTTTTTCTTCAGCGATCGTCTAATGAAACTAGTTCTTGTCCTTCTACTACTTTCGTTCTCAATCTCCCGCTACCAAGGCCTGAACGTTCTCAATCTCCCGCTACCAAGGCCTGAACACGGATTTACAAGTAGCAGGATGTAGTCCGGAGAACGGAATGCGCTGTGTCGCTAATTTGCAGATTGACTGCGATATTTACACCTATCGGTCCGATACATCCGGCTTCTGCAGCAATGCAATCAGTAATCTTCCACTTTCATTTTGACTCACCAATTCCGGTTTACCCATGCTCTCTTCAAAATCGATGTTAGTGGTTCCCAACCTCAGCATTTAGGTATACTTCTAAAATCGCAGCGTCATTCTTTGTGCCTTAGTACAATCAATTCTTTAACACTTCATCCTCGACAACAGTTTCTGCTATTCAGCTTTAGAAAACAAGCTTAAAACTGGAAGACAAAGCAGCAAGGAATGAGGCTGGTCAGACTACTTCACAAAAGCTGAGACCTCTTATAATGAAGACTTTAACACTTCATCTTAAACGGCAATATGTGTTAAAGGGCACCTTTACTTACTAATAAATACCAACACTCAAACATTCACAGACAACAAACTGTATCCAGCCTGTAATGACAGAGAAGGAGTACTAATTACGTCCATGCACCACGTCATCAAAGTACGCAGGAATTGTTATCCAAGACTCATCCCAAGTAACCGTACAGGTATTACATGAACGACAACTTTTTAGATGTGACCAATGCTATATTTTAGACCATTTCCAAATACCCGTTCAGACGGTAGTTACCCCATCAATTTAGACTTTCAACTTCTTCTGATGTCGCTGTAAACAGCTGATATTTATTGATGTATTATTGTAAATGTTTTTTGTGTCATTTCGAAACTAACGTATACTTATTTGTCTGTTTACCTTCGTTTGTTATTCCGTTTGGCTGCGTCTCTCTGTGATTTATTTGTATGAATATTTCGAGAAAGCTTGTTCTAACCACTGAAGATTATATTCTAAATTCAAGGAGGACTTAGATCTTGCTTTTGAATGGAATATATAATTAGAATTCAATTTGCTGTAATATAATCTCACTTTAAATGTAAGGACACGGTTCTAATATTTATTTTGTTAGCTTTTACTTAGGGACTCTGATGTATAATTGTATAATTTCAGGAGAACTCGAACAGTCAAATAGTTAATGATTTTTCATTTGAAATCGTAAATATTAGAACATTTTAAAATATTATTATCTGCTATGTAATTTTATTTTTCGGAATATTGAGAGCTAAGACTTTACTGAAGATCAAAGGTGAGTGAATAACTGAATGCTCATTTTATATTTCTCCTTTAAATGCAACGTATTTACTTATTTTCCGTGTACTGGGCGGCACGTCAAGGATGAAGTGTTAAAGTCTTTATTGTAATATGTCTCAGTTTTTATGAAGCAGGCTGACCAGTCATTCCTCTTTGCCTTCCCGCTTTTACATTTTGTTTTATCCGGTAGAGGTAAATTCAGAAATGAAATGGTCTGATAGCTGGCAGATGGAGTTTAATCTAGAGAAATGTGCAGTCATCCACGTGGGGAGATCCCGTAAGGATTATAAGTAAAAATGATAGAACAATTTGACAATTAAAAAGGAAAGGGACCTATGTGTTATAATAGATCATACAGGTAAGGTGGAGGAGCAAGTCCAGGTGGCAGTGAACAAAGTTAATGGTGTGATTAAAACCAACATTGCACATACGAACAAGAAAATAATCATCACACTGTATAAATCATTAGTTACACATAGATGAAGTAAAGTGTACAGGTGTGGAGTCCTTACTCGTAGAGGGGATATAAACATGCTGTGAATGATACAAAGAAGAGAGAAGAACTGAGACGTTAGTCGAATCAGGCACAACATACTGACCATAACCACAATCTCTCTTCCAGGTAACGTTCTATTGAAACAGGTTCTTTTCAAGGTAGTCTGGCTGGCGAGATGTGGGATCGATGTGATCCACATGGTAGTGAGCGCCATGCAGATGGAGCCAATCATAGCACAACTGCCTGGAGGACCGCGGTCACTTCATCAGCGGGCTAGGGATGTGAGGAGAGCTACAACAACCCGTCACGTAATGCCCTTTTCATGCGCTCAATAGAGTAAATTGACTTAATGTGGGCATTCAATCATAACAACAACAAAACAATTAGAAAGACAAAACGGATAGTGGGATTGTAGAATTACAGTTATGAGGAAAATCTCAGTTAAAGTGAAAAGAGAATAATTCGAGGTGACAATACAGGTCTAGTTTCTAGAAAAGAGAAGAATTCGAGGTGACAATACACGTTTAGTGTCTAGAAAAGAGAATAATTCGAGGTGACAATACAGGTTTTAAGATAATTAATAGAAAGGATACATTAAACTATATTGGTAAGAAAACAACCACCTCACAAGAACAGGAGGGCAGAGCCCCAAATTAATGAAAAATAATTAACCAGAGCATGGCGAATGCTTAGAATGCATTGTCACGGGAAATATCGGAGGCAGAGTCAATTAATGCATTAAAGAATATAATTGATGCGCATAGGTTTTAGATCAAAGAAATGTAAAAAGTAAGAGCATGTAAAATGGCCGGGTCTGACAATCTGCGCTTTCTTCTCGCTACCGTGTTTGTGTCCTTTTCTGTTGTTTGCTAGTTTCTGTTCTGATTATAATTCACGACTCCTTCAACAGATGGTATCAAGAACTTTATTTTGTTGAATGCATGTGCTTTATGCTGTTGTTATGCTGCTTCTAGCTGTGGCTGTGTCTGGCTTAAACCTTGAGAAAACAGTCCAGGACGACTCTGAACGTTCCGCGTGAATGCACCACAGAATACAACCCAGGTTTTCACTACTCAAGAACCTTCCTACTTGAACAGAAGCCGACTTCCTTCTACACCCGTCTACCTTAGGTTACACCATATCTCTCCCAACCCCGTATTCTCAGAAACAGCAAGAGTCACGCTGACCCGAAGGTGAACAAAATCCAGAGGCCACGGGGGCGGAACCTCGAAAAAACAGGGAGTCAGACACAGACAGATTAGGAAAGCCGACGCATAGATTGGTTTAACACACACTCCTCACGGCCCTCATCACGAGGCTGCGGAGTACTGGGCTCCACATGGAGAGTCTGTAGGGATTTTGGTCGACACACTATGCATGAACAACTCTCAGCAGTTGGACTTGGTTATGTTCGATCGTCACAACGAGCCTTTGGTGCCTAAGCGAACATTATTATTATTAATATTATTTTTAATTATCATTATTATTTTTATTAAATGTTAAAAAAAATAAAATAGCTGTAATCAGAATCAGAAAAGACTTTTAAACAAGCAAAAGGACGTTAAGTTCAGTCTCTGAAAATGATGAACGGTGGGCTTACCGAATCCCTTAAGTTTCCCACAAGCAACCCCTGATCTCCAGGGAGATAAAACCAGTATACCTGCATCCCGAGTTACCTCCAGTCGTCGAGACTGTCGTCTTGCCACTGTTATCTTGGGACCAGAGAGTCAGGATTATTCTTTCTCACTATAATCCAAATACAGCGCAAGTTACATCGTCAGGAGAAAGACCCACTATCACTTGCGTTGGGCAACTATGTCTGGGACCTACAGCGGCACCACGTTAAACAAATAGATGCAGATACCAGTACTGGAGGAGAAATAAATTGTGATTAGATAATGGATTCCAAAAATGGCGAACGTAACGAAATGGAAAGAAGCTAGTTCTTATAGTGTCAACGACATATGAGTAGAAGATAAAAGAAACGCCAAGAGTTAACTGCAATCAGCACGAGCAAGTACAAAGTTGATAAAAACAAATATGGATAATATCTTAGTGACATCACCTGGACACATACAGAACGATAGCTACATTACGGCCACAAAGATTCACCAAGGATAAAAACAATGAACAAAAGCAACTAATAAATAATATTTAAAAAAGACATGATATAAAATAAGTTGTTCAAGTTCCCGGCAATGGCATGGTCAGTTCTTTCTTTGCATTCAGGATCTTTAGTCCTGCCATATCTGCTGGCCTGTAGTCTGTAGTCTTCATCACGTCGGAGTGACTGCCCCACATCTTTTGTCTCAATTGCGCACCCTCTGTCCTGGTGGGATATCTAACTTCCCTATGTGTTCAGGGTTCTGGCCCATTGTTCTATATAGGCATTCATCGGTGTGGGAGATCTTCAGTCGGTATAGATGGTCTAGTAGTTTGCAGTGACCAATTATCCGGTGAAATATAGTTGTTGTTGTTGTAACTCGTTCATACGGAGAATTCTATATCCTGGCACAAAACCGAGGTGAGTGGATGAAACTGATCTAACGGTCTGCAGTATTGGTGCCACATCAGTTGGTGTGAGACAGGGGTGTACACTCTCTGCAACTCTTTTCAATATATTCCTTGAGGGAATTATGAGTGAGGCCACATTGGTACTGTCAAGATATGAGGCCGAACGATTATTAACCTTCGGTTTACAGATGACACAGACGGGTTGGCGGGTTCAGAAGCAGAACTCCGGGTCAGAAGACTCGATGAAACAACTCTTGACTATGGTATGGAGATAAACTCTGGGAAGCAAAAAAATAATGCCCAACAAAGCAGAAGGCTTCAGCAGCAGGATAAAAGCTAATGGCCAAGAACTCGAAGTGGTTGACTGTTCTAAATGTTTGAGTTCAGTTGTCAGTGATGAAGAATCACAATGTGAGGGAGATCAAGATGCAGAGCATGAATGAGCTGCAGTGGTAAGCGACCCATAGCTGACTGCTAGCGTCAGGGCCAGTAAACCATAGCTGAGCAGCGCATGAGCTGCAGTGGTCAGCGACCGATAGCTGACTGCTAGCGTCAGGGCCAGCGAACCATAGCTGAGCATCGCATGAGCTGCAGTGGCCAGCGACCCATAGCTGACTGCTAGCGTCAGGGCCAGCGAACCAAAGCTGCCAAGACTCTTCTACACCTCCACGTGGTGATCATGGATACATAGCAGACTGGTTAAGCAGAAGGGATCGAAGAGGGAATGCTAACCTGGTACTCAAAAAATGCTTGCTGAAGTCGGATGTGTTGGACCGAAAGGTGCAAATATTGCAGTCAAGCTATAAACTACGACCCAACGCATTCCGTTCTCTGGACTACATTCTGCTACTTAAGCGCTTTCAGGGTTTGGTAGTGGGAGATCGAGAACGAACGAAGCCAAGGCAAGCCACAATGTGAAGTGTTGGCCAGAATAGCACAGACTATAGCGGCGCTTGCACGGCTTAACAAAATCTGGCAAGATAAACGGTTAGCACTATACACGAAAATCAGATTAATGCGTACACTGGTCCTGTCAATATTCCTTTATGCTAGTGAGACATGGACAGTTACAGCTGACTTTCAACAAAGGATTCAGGCCTTGGAGATGAAATGTTTCCGAAGACTTTTAAACGTCACGTACAAAAACCGTTACAAATGAGGAAATACGAGATATAATTATAACAGCAATAGGTCCTTTTGAAAACCCCTTGGCAGCTGTCAAAAAAAGGAAACTCGATTGGTTTGGTCACATATCGAGATCAAATGGTCTTGCAAATACGTTCCTCCATGGAAAGGTGCAAGGCAGATGACGAAGAGGCCGGCCCAAAAAGGGGTGAGAGGACAACATAAAAGAATGGACCAATCTCCGACCAGAAGAGGCACAGGGAGCGGCAGCTGACAGAGAAAGGTGGCGTGAGTTGAGAGGATGTCTTCATGTGTGCCCCAATGACTTCACAGGTTACGGAATGACCTGACCTAACCTGAATGATCTTTCGGGTTACGGGTCTAATGATGATGAATACACAGCCAATATTATAACGTAACATGATTGGTTCAGCCTTTCAAGTATGAGATAAAGTTGAAGGCACAGGGTTTTTTGAGGACGTACAACTTCCAACTTCGAAACAAATGAATGCAGACAAAAAACAATTTTAAAAGACATAACTTGTGATAAAATAAAGGCTTCCAAAAGTTGTGTCCAACCTCAACGAATGGGAGAAAAATAATTTGAGTGTGAACGACGAATGAGAAGACGATACAAGAAACATTGACAAAAGTTAAACCTACCCCAGCACAAGAAACTTCGAATAATAACGAAACGGGATGGATGACCCTATGACTCAGTTTAGTTGTTCCTTTTCTGCCATAGGGTGTAGCGACTTAATTTTTTACTTTTTTAGTTTAAAGTTTCTACATGATGAATTAGATGTCCCATGTACAACTCGTCTTACTCGCTAGATGGGCTGCAGTGTTATTATTCTCTAAAGGTTATATGCGAAGGCTAGACTTCATCGCGGCAGGTCGCGTCATATGGCTCGGTCTATCTCCTCAGAATGATATTCCGCCTGCCGAAAACATCGAACAAAACAGGAGCTCAGTAGCTCCAGCGATAAACCCAGGGATCTCCAGCGATGAACCCAGGGATCTTCAACGATGAACCCAGGTTTCTCCAGCGATTAACCTAGGGATCTCCAGCGATGAACCCAGGGATCTTCAGCGATGAACCCAGGGATCTGCAGCGATGAACCCAGGCATCTCCAGCGATGAACCCAGGGATCTGCAGCGATGAACCCAGGGATCTCCAGCGATGAACCTAGGGATCTCCATAGATGAACCAGGAAACAATTGCTATCATGAACCGACCTCCGCAGGTCGAATTAGAATTCGAGGCAAACTGGTTGACCTCTTCACCACTTAGACACCCTATTACTCTTTGCTCCATACAGACACATTCTGAAAGTCCCCGTATCGAGAGATAACACGATTGATGCAGGCCCCAGAGATAGACTTTAGGAAATAACCTGCTCCTGGACATCACCTACCATACACAACATGGAAGTCGCTGAACAGACTCCGAGCTGGTGCATCACGGTGCAAGAGAAATATGTAGCGATGGGGATTCACATATGATGACACATGTGACTGTGGCGCAATACAGAGCACAGACCATCTGATGACCTGCCCCAGCCTCCAGCAAACATACACTAGGTGCGACATGCTGAAGGCAAATGATAGGGCAATCCATGTCAATGAATACTGGATGCACACTATATAACGTGGTACTTGGATACGGAAAGTAAAAAGGTAAGTACAATCTGCTTGCCTTGTTGGCCCTAGTAATACTTGGACCTATGTTCTAACAAATCCATTAACATGTTCTGTTTTTCGCATTTTCCTAACTTCATCAGGGAAAGTTAACTCTATAACATCTGTTAAACTGGACATTAATGCGACAAATGTACGTGCTCTGTCAGTTTTACAGTTCAAGGCAAGCGATCTAACTGAACTGCCCGTTGGAAGTTCATAATAATTTACCACGTTGTTCTGCCATGTCTGAGTCTAGTCTGGGAGACATGCTACAAAACATTACGTCCACTGCAGGATTGTATGACTTGTCCCAGGTTCTGACTGATGACGTCATGATTTACGTTCACATCTCCCTAAACATCACCATCCGCATCATCATCTCAGCTGTTGGTATTATCACTAACCTCCTCAACATGATAATCTTCTCCAAGCTTGGCCTCAAAGACAGCATGAGCGTTGGGCTCTTCGCTCTCTCCTTCACCGACCTCCTGGTCAACGGAAACCAGCTCGCCAGCTGTGTCTGCTACATAACAGAGATGCTATACCCCAGCATTGCTCCTCATGCTGCATATTTTGGATACATCGTATTTGGTTGGGCTGTTTGTACAGGCTACCAGATCTCGTGTTGGATCACGGTCATGATTTCCACAGAAAGATGTTTCTGTGTGGTTTCTCCATTTACAGTTAAGCAGATCTTCACAAGAGTTCGTTGTGCCATTGTTATAGTTACCATCTACGTCACCCATATCGGTGCACATATGACTATTCTCGTAACAGACAAAGGAATGGGAGAACTTATCTCAACGCCAGGAAGTAACAGTTCCGCGAGGACTCACACATATACACTGAAGGTAGCACTAAGACAGGATGTCATCAATTATATCAAGTTGATATTCACCATTACTGAGCTCGTGTTTATGTGGCTTCTATCTCAGGCTATAGTGATTGTATGTGCAGTCTGGATGGGATATGCTTTAGAAGCATCATCAAAAGTTCGGCATATACCTTCGACTCTAAATCCTGACCACGGCTCTGCCAAACATGAAATACAGTCACAGAAGAAAGAACTGACATTATCAAGTCGCGAGAGACGACTTGTAAAGGTGGTTCTCTCCCTGGCCTTGATCCTGACAGTTTGTAATTTTCCCAAAGTGGCCTGGTCGTGCTATATATTCAGCCGTGTGAAAGCTGCCGATCAACCCAATCTAACGTCAACGCTGTGGTTGGTCGTATTTGGGTTCAGCTTATTGGGCTGCTCAGTCAGTATGGTTGTGTACTTCCAGCTCAACACAAACTACAGACGAATGTGTAATCACATTTTTAGATGGTCAATGAAAGGAACGTAATCAATAGAAAACTAGACTTAAGAGTGACAACCTTTTTAGATGGTGAATGAAAGGGACGTAATCAAAGCAAAACTAGACTTAAGAGTGACTGCATTTTTAGATGGATGGTGAAGGTCACATAATCAATACAATACAATGACTAAACGTACACTTTTGATAGAAGCACGGACAAATAACTGAACAATTTAGATCAGACTCACAAATGAAGTATCACAAAAACATGTCAAAATCATATGAACAGATACAAATACTACTCTAGATAAACTGTGGGAGGATAATGTACAAAGAATGTTTATAAATGAAATTCTTCTCAGAATCCGTTTGAGCACAGGTCTCCAACAAATACTCACCAAATCCTACTGCTCTGAATCATCCCCTCCATTTCTTTCATTTCTCCTTTATGTTCGTTTCGATATATCTTTTCTGTGTGTATTTTAGGTTGCCTCTAACTTGTATAGCCCTGCGGACTCCAAAACAGAGACTGCCTTGTAATTCTTTCATTTAACGTGTGTTTTACTCTAATCTTTGTACTTCATTTCACCTATGTTACTTTGAAATCTGTCTGGTTCTTTCCAACAGTTCCACATTACCGACTTTATCATATAATTTCAATACTTCTATTCTAAATCCATTTTTGAAGGTTTCTATCTATTTAAGCAATGAAACGGAGCGTACTACAAATTTTGAAATGGGATAAGATCCAAAGCGAAGAAATTCTACTTTAAACTTTAATTCGGGACGAAATTGAAGCAGCGATATTACTCCGACAATGTTGGGCTGGACACGTGGTACGCATGCCTGACAACAAATGATCTCGCAGAACAACGTTTTGGTGGCCATTTGCCTGCACACGTCCACGTGGTCACCCACCTATGTGATATGACATGATGGACTGACCAAAGACGTAAGTCTGCATTTGTATAGCGTTGCAAAAAATCGGGACTCACAAAGAATCTTCTTCTGTTAATTCTTTGCGTTCGATTTCGTATGTTCGTTTTATGCTACCAGATAGGTCGTCTCCATGAAGTGACACGTCAGTCGCAGGTCCTCAATGGTTCCCCACAGTTTCTCTTATATGTTTCGTTCCTCGGGCCAGGTCTTCTCACGGAAGCCTTGGTGTAGTGGGCATGTTTGCAGGATGTGTTATGGAGTCTTCGGGTTCGGCTCTTTGTCATGTTTTCATTTTATGCATGTGTGCATTTAGTCTGCAATGACCTGGTCTGAAGCGGAACATTGTGGTATACTATTTCCTATTCAGTCTATTGATAGGGTCATGTGGGCATTTGCTGTTTGTTCTCGCTATCCTCATTGTTTGTTAATATTTTTTATAAAATGTGTGTCATACATTCTATTGTTGGCTTTCTCTCATATAGCACCTCTGCTAGACTGACGCCGATAATGCGATGTATATCGAGTTTTTGTTGTTCTCAATGTTTCAGAGCTATACAAAAGCACAGACATTACATGGGAGTTGAATATTATTATTTTTGTGTCTCATTTAGCTTCCTATGATTCTCATAATTTTCTGAATGCAATGAAAGCCCTTATTTATTTTTGTATTCTAATACTGATATTTGTATATGTACCTCTTACTTTGTGTATATTGATGCCAAAATATATAAATAATTTTGCATTTTGTATGAGTGTATCTCCCAACATAATCTGATTGTCGCTTATTATTATACTCTCAAAATTTTAGATATTGAGTTTGTTAATCAATTGTTCTTCTTTATATTTAATAATTCTGTTTGTTTGCATCCATTTTCTTATTAATTTATTTGTGCTTCTGTACAGTTCTTTAATATTTTCTTTAGCTGCACCTTTCTCTGCTTGATAATAAAAATCATCAACGTAATATCTCTTGTAGCTTCTCCTGTTTTCCCTAGTTCCTTGGTGATTTTGTTGTATATTTTCCCAATATAAGATCAAGTTAGATCAATCTAAGATCCCGGTGGCAAAAGTACAGATGTGGAATGTGGGGCACCATACATATACTTTAGAACAATATTATTTTAACTAAAATGATACAAAGTGGTGCTCAAAATAGCGAATAGGAAAATGCAGATATCATACGAGCACTGGATATCGATGGAAATTGGTTAGTAACCAATATCTTGTCCAGAAAGCTGAAATATATTGGCCGTATCAACCGTAATAATGGCCTAGAGAGAGCGATACTGGAGGGTATAGTGCATAGAAAGCGGAGCAGAGACAGACCGCGAAGAAGATGGACAAAAGATATCACGGAGGTCCTGAAAAGGCGGAAGTTCTGGCTAGAGATTGAGTGTCTTACAGATCAGCTGCTGTTAGAGCGACGTTCTGCAAAGGACATGCTACATGATGATGATGAAGATCAAGTCATTCTGATTGTTGTTCTGTACAGATATTCCTTCTTCATTCTTCTGTAATTTATTGTTGCTATGGTTTCTGCTGTTAATCGTGCTTTGTATTGGGATTTACTTTTCTCCAAATCTTCACAATTCTCGTTTTAAATATTTGTGTCTGTTGCCAGTAGACATATTTATTATCAGTTTTGTCTAGCTACTGTAACATACAATACTTATTTGATAGCATACATTTACATTTATCTTGCATTTCCATGTCTCTGAGAAATCCCACATTAAACGTTTCTCTGTTGTTACATGATGTGCGTCTTGTTAGTTTCATATTTATTTAGGATATCGGAAGATGGAAGTCTGATGACGTCTTCACCTCTTTATTTTTTTTTTGGGTATGGGGTTGATTCTAAATGTTGTATAGCCAGGAGTGGGGTTGAGGATGAAGTCTAAACACCAACTAAATGCTCCCATGGCGTGCGTCTCATATACCCTCTGATAACAAAGTACATCTCCAGGCCTTCGCGAGACAGAACTGTTTTGATTAAGAGAAGGGGCAGAAGGCGAGCCACCGGCGCCTTACAACTAGTAGTTTCGGACAGTTGGGGCTTGAAAGTCTAGGAAGGTAGCTCATCTAGGAGAAGGAAAACTCTGATTTCAAACCATCTGAAGTCTTGTAGGTAAGATACTGGCGTATCTTGACGCGGTTTGTCAGAAATTGCTGTGCAACCTGTTTTCTGATAACTCTGAAAGCTGGTCACCGTCTACCAAACATGACAACCGACGTTTTGCGAAGGAGCACACGCAAGAGGATACAATGCCTTATCCTAGAGCGAAAAAAGACAACCTCTACTGTGTGTTGTGGCAGGTCAGAACAGGACCTTAGCCTTGGTTGGCGGCTGGTCTAGGAGTGAAACCACGACAGGCGAAAAGATAGATCATTGCTCTGCTGATCCGGCAACTTCTGTGGCTTGCCTTGTTCTAAATGAGTTGATATCACCTTTCCCTTGGAGCAAACAAGGCAGACCGAGAGAGGGACCATACTGCATGGGCAACACATGGTCTCTATCTTTCTGCCCGGGCCTTGTGCTAAAATTACTATACTATACAATTACTATCGTCTGAAAAGACGATAAGCGCCAATGATGATGGAGTAAGGATGTTATGAACATTTTTTTAGATGGACGGTGAAGGACGAATTTTATACCAGGCGTTAAAATAACATAAACATAAGGAAAAAGATAGGTGCAACAAAATTAAGAATAGATAAATACGTAGATTATTTACATAAAAATATTTGCGAGTTAAAACACGTTCTTATAGTAGACCTTGTTATAATTTAGTTTAATTACAGTTTGCTTGGATTTCAGCAATCAGGTTTGAATTTATCGCTTTTCCAAGAGCAATTTAATGAGTTAGCTGAAAGCATTCACACAGTAAAGTTGACCATATTTGAGAGAGAGAGACGACAGCTAACGAGTGAACATTAAACCGCTCATAAGCGTATCAACTAGTTTAAAGTTGGAACTGAAAACGGTAAGAGACCACTTTTCTGCAGTTATGTAGGACCCAGCAGGGCTTAAGTGTAGTGAAACTTGTGTTGATACAGTGTACATTCTACAGTCCAGATTCACAATGTAAAACTGCCGACAAAGTTCGGTATAACAAACAACGTGTCTGGATAACATACAATAAGGTACGCAACTACACTTGTTCTTGCAAGGCAGCGTGCTGTGGTGGTCAGTTTGTTAGTTTTCAGTCGGCGTCTAACCAAATGGTAACGCAAGTTTTTTTGTTCGCGTATGTATGAGAGGATTAACGGTTAAAGGCAATGGCGGTTAAAGGCAATGGAGGTTAAAGGCAATGGAGGTTAAAGGCAATGGAGGTTATAGGCAATGGAGGATAAAGGCAATAGAGGTTAAAGGCAATGGACCGACTTCATCGCCGCGGGTCTCCCCATATGACTCTGTCTCTCAGAACAGTATCCCCGCCTGCTGAGAGCATCGCATAAAGCACGAACTCCGTAGCTCCAACGATGAACGCAATGATCGCAGCATTGCTATCATGACCCGACCGTAGCAGCTCAAATTCGAACCTCGACCGTCTGAACACGATGCAAAAGGCTTGACCACTATACCACAGAGACCCCCCACCCCGACTGAATGACAATCAATATTACCCACACGCACGAAGGATAGGTAGATGTTCTCATATACAGATGAGGTATGAGTATGTAAAGTCAGATCTAGTCTAACTCTATCAGATGGGTATCGGTGGAACGGGAGATAATGACCTCACGCTGAAGAGCAGAGGTAGGGAATGACTTCATGATAGAGGCGCTGACTGAACAAGTCCAGCATCTCACGGCCTTATGGAGACAATCTTGGCCATCCTGGCATAAACGACAACGACGTAGAAGCTGAACAAAACGGCAATGAGTCCCATTAAGATTGATGATGAGAAGTCTGAAGGAGATGCTTGTGTGTGTCAATAGGTTTCTGGTAGACGTGGGTGGAGATGCAAGAAGGTCAGATAGAGACAGTCAGTTCAAGGACGTTTAAAGATGAAAAGAGATATAGAAGCCAACCGTTTTGATGGATCAAAATTATTGATAAAATTGGCGTAGTAGCGAACACAATCAAAAATACAACGTACAACAACAAACTGTGTCTCCATGATTGTTGTCACTACTAACATACTGTATCTCTATGATTATTGTCGTTACTTCGTCTGCATGATTGTTGGCGCTAATAACATACTTCGTGTCCATGATTGTCGTCGCTAGTAACATACTTTGTCGGTATGATTGTTTTCGCTACTAACATACTTTGTCTGTATGATTGTCGTCGAGAAATTGTAGGAGTTGACATAATGGCTCAAGAGACGAAGATCCGCATCTTCAACCTGTACGGACCACCAAATAGAGACCTGTCGCTCTCGAGTATGGAAGTCAAAGACTCCAACTGCATAGTAGTTGGAGACTTCAACAGCCACTCGGAGAGATGGGGATACTCGGACACAGACAGCAGAGGTGACGAAGTGGAAGATTGGGAGATAGACACAAATCTCCATCTAATCAATAGGCCGGAGGATAGCCCTAGCTTCTATACTAGAACATGGCATACCATCTCGACTCCAGATTTGGCCTTCTCCACAGTGGACATTCACCATAAAATAGACCGCCAGGTGCTAAACCAATTGGCAGGTAGCGACCACAGGCCAATTAGGCTAGAAATTGATATGGAAGTAGGCCCACATGAAACAAAACCGCTCCCACGTTGGAATTACAAACGAGCCGACTGGGACAGATTTGCAAACCTGACAGATAGGCTGTGTGAAACCATCAACACACGGAACAACAAAATGAAGCCCATGGTGGAAAGCCTAAGCAAAGCAATTATGCAAGCTGCCACTGAAACCATCCCAAGATAGGCCAAGGAAAAACTATAAGCCATATTGGAATGATGAGTTGCAGAAAGCGGAAGACGCAGTCACAAATGCTAGGAACATGGCAGAGCGAGAACAATCTATGGAGGCAAATATCGCCCCCAAAGCCGCCACTGCGAAATACAAATACACTCTAAACAAAACAGAAAGAGAAAGCTGGAAAAACAAAACAGAAAGCCTCAACTTAGACAAAGAAGGGAACAAACTATGGAAGCTAGTCAGAGCCATGAATGACGAAACTCCGTCGAACAAAGAAATTACCATCAAGCAGGGCGAAAACTTGCTCACTGGAAAAAAAAAGCCGCAAACGCTTTTGTCGAACACTATGCCAGAGCGAATCACATAGATGTCCCTGCAGATAGGCATACAGACATTAATGAAGAGCAAAAGGGGCACGACAACATCAATATGGCACCAGAAGAGCATATGATGGCAAAATTAACAATGAACGAAATGGAAGAGGCCATGAGAACATTAAAGAAAAGGACATCTCCCGGAAAAAAACGGGATAACAAACGAAATGCTGATGGGGCTGGGCCAAACAGCAAAGAGGAAACTGCTATCAGTCTTGAACCAAAGCTGGAAAAGGGGTATTGTACCCCAGGCATGGAAAGATGCATCTTCATAGCCCAGGAAATAGAAGATGCCTACCAGGAACAGAAACACACAGTAGCGGTTTGGGTGGACCTGGAAAAGGCATTTGACAAAGTCTGGAAAGATAGACTTAGAGTCAAGCTAAGAAGAAGTGAAGTTTGTGGGAAAATGTACAAGTGGATCAACTACTACCTCAAAAACAGAACGGCCAGAGTTCAAGTACAAGGGCAGATGAGCAAAAAGGTGACACTTGAGCAGGGAGTACCCCAAGGGGGAGTACTGTCACCCACACTCTTCCTGGTGTATATAAATGACATTACATAAAATATACCAAGAAGAGTCCATAGCTCAATGTTTGCAAACGATCTGGCTTGTGGACCTCTGAAAAGATTCTCTCCATAGCAAGAAATCGGATGCAGCAGGCCCTAACATGTGAACTCATGGCTGGTCAAAATAAACGAGGAAAAAACTACATGTACAATATTCTCGCTATCAATAAAACCCTAAAACACCAAATTAAGTCTAAACGGCAAATACCTGCAGCCAAACGACAACCCAAACTACATGGGAGTCACATTTGATCGGCGCATGACATGGAAAAGTCAGATCGAGAGAAACCGAATGAGAGCCAGAGAAAGAATGGCAATCATGAGGAAACTTGCTGGCACAAGCTGGGGAGCAGACGAAAGTATACTAAAGAAACTGTACACTGGAAGAGTGAGACCAGTTCTCGAGTATGGTATTGCGGCATGGACAACCGCAGCAAAGGCGAACTTCGATAACATTAGCAAACTCCAAAAGCAAGAAATGAGAGTTATAACAGGAGGCATGGATTAAACGTCAATTGTAGAACTTGAAAAGATTACAAAACTGCAATCCATGACCGACAGAAGAGACTGCAGAGCCCAGCTGCAATCAGAGAAACTCAGAAGGTTCGACTGACCATCCAATGCACCAGAGACTAAACAATTTCGGAAATGGGAAGCTAAAGCGAAGAAACTTTGCAGAAATAGCCAAAGCAAAGATGCACGAAGACCCTATGAACGCACTAACCACACCAAAGCCCATCCCTACTGTACGAAAACCTACCTGGAGGCAGCATATATTTCCAGAGGTGGTAGAAAATATACCAGGTATTGGAAACAAAAACTGCCAGTCTGAAAAAGAAAGAAGAGATACTACCCTGAGTTATATAACGGAAAACTATCCAAGCATGGACTGGACCCATGCATACACCGACGGTTCCGTAACAAATACAACACAGAACGCTATTGGAAAATACACAAGCAATTTCAGAGCGGAGGCAGAGGCACTGAGGGCGGCAGTGGAAAAAATGGTGACAGGTAAAAGGAATGAAAGCCACATAGTCCTGCTTACAGATGCTCTGGCCGTAGTCACAGCACTAGAAAGCCAGAAAAATACTGAACTTAATGATTTAAGAGCAGTACTCTTCCAAATATGCCAGCAGTCCGCACTAAAAAGGGTTGTGGTGCAGTGGGTTCCATCTCACTGCAACATCTAAGGCAACGAGGAGGCAGACAGACTGGCAAACAAAGGTGCAAAACTACCACAACCAGATACTAGTATGACATACGAAGAGTCAAAACGTCTTATTAGAGCTAGATACATGACCAAATGGGAAACCGAACATACTGGCTACACCAAAAACGATGCCTATTACCAGCTGAACAGAAGAGAGCAGGTCGTGGTCTTCAGACTTCGCACTGGTCACAATAGAACAAATATTGAAGATAGGTGGCACCGATGAATGCCCTTGTGGTACCGGTAAAATGACCGCTGAGCATTTGCTGCAAAACTGACAGACATACGAGGATCAGAGAGAGCAGATGTGGCCATCACCAGTGGCAACACTAGACAAGCTCTATAGCAGTGTCGACAGCCTTTTTTCGAAAAAATAATGTTTAATGTCTGACTGCGTACGAAGAAGAAGAAGAAGAAGAAGAAGAAGAAGAAGATTGTCGTCGTTACTAACATACTTTGTCTGTATGATTGTTGTCGCTACTTACATACTTTGTCTGTATGATTGTTGTCGCTACTAACATACTTTGTTTATATGATTGTTGTCGCTACTAACATACTTTGTGTCCATGATTGTTGTCGCTACTAACATACTTTGTGTCCATGATTGTTGTCGCTACTAACATACTTTGTGTCCATGATTGTCGTCGCTACTAACATACTTTGTCTGTATGATTGTTGTCACTACTAACATACTTTGTGTCCATGATTGTTGTCGCTACTAACATACTTTGTGTCCATGATTGTTGTCGCTACTAACATACTTTGTTTATATGATTGTTGTCGCTACTAACATACTTTGTGTCCATGATTGTTGTCGCTACTAACATACTTTGTGTCCATGATTGTTGTCGCTACTAACATACTTTGTGTCCATGATTGTCGTCGCTACTAACATACTTTGTCTGTATGATTGTTGTCACTACTAACATACTTTGTCTGTATGATTGTTGTCGCTACTAACATACTTTGTTTATATGATTGTTTTCGCTACTAACATACTTTGTGTCCATGATTGTTGTCGCTACTAACATACTTTGTGTCCATGATTGTTGTCGCTACTAACATACTTTGTGTCCATGATTGTCGTCGCTACTAACATACTTTGTCTGTATGATTGTTGTCACTACTAACATACTTTGTCTGTATGATTGTTGTCGCTACTAACATACTTTGTGTCCATGATTGTTGTCGCTACTAACATACTTTGTTTATATGATTGTTGTCACTACTAACATACTTTGTGTCCATGATTGTCGTCGCTACTAACATACTTTGTCTGTATGATTGTTGTCACTACTAACAAACTTTGTCTGTATGATTGTTGTCGCTACTAACATACTTTGTGTCCATGATTGTTGTCGCTACTAACATACTTTGTTTATATGATTGTCGTCGCTACTAACATACTTTGTTTATATGATTGTTGTCACTACTAACATACTTAGTATATATGATTGTTATCGTTAATAACATACTTTGTCTTTGTGATTGAGAATGCTACTAACATTCTTTATCTATATCACTGTGAACTCTACTAACAGTTGTTATCTTTATGACTGTGAACTCTACTAACAATTGTTATCTATATGACTGTGAACTCTACTAACAGTTGTTATCTTTATGACTGTGAACTCTACTAACAATTGTTATCTATATGACTGTGAACTCTACTAACAATTGTTATCTTTATGACTGTGAACTCTACTAACAATTGTTATCTATATGACTGTGAACTCTACTAACAATCGTCACCTTCATGATTGTGAACTCTACTAACAATTGTTATCTTTATGACTGTGAACTCTACTAACAATTGTTATCTATATGACTGTGAACTCTACTAACAATCGTCACCTTCATGATTGTGAACTCTACTAACAATTGTTATCTTTATGACTGTGAACTCTACTAACAATTGTTATCTATATGACTGTGAACTCTACTAACAATTGTTATCTATATGACTGTGAACTCTACTAACAATTGTTATCTTTATGACTGTGAACTCTACTAACAATCGTCACCTTCATGATTGTGAACTCTACTAACAATCGTCACCTTCATGATTGTGAACTCTACTAACAATTGTTATCTTTATGACTGTGAACTCTACTAACAATCGTTATGTTTATGATTGTGAATACTACTAACATTATGCTTCTTGTTATTTTCTATTTCTGCTAATATACATTATCTCAACCGTTTGCTGCTGTTAAAATTAACAAAGCACTCTTCAGGGCATAAAGAACAGACTTCGCTTGCTTCGTCCAATGACAAGGGCTCTCGAGAACAGATGTAAAGTGCAGCAAGCTCTTATCATTGTACGCTCCTCTGTTGTCCTCGATTCATCTAACACTGATCGCACTGCTAGACCTTTCCTGAGGCTGCTTCAAGAGTGCATTATAATCATGCACGATTCCACGTTCGCATATCTTTGCAATAATGATCGGATCTCTGATTTCAAATGATGAATCTTGTTATGTGTATTTCAACCTTTCTCAACAAACACTGCGCTTGTAATATCTGTTGTGAAGTGAGGGCATGTGTGGGAGTTGACACGCCCTGTTCATCATCATCGTAGAATCGTGTCTATCCGTCAAGGCGTATTATTTATTTAAAAAATATCATCATCATCATGAAGCATGTCCTTTATAGAACGTCACTCCCATCACAGTCTGTCTGAAAGAAAATCTTTCCCTTGCAAAAACTCCAGCCTCCGCCACAGTCATACCCAAGAGTTCTTGGATATCTTTGTGCCATCGTCTTCTTGTTTTCCCTCTGCCTTTTTGGCTTGCACCATACCTTCCATTACTGTTCTCTCAAGTCCGTTGTGTCTCTTTATGTGACCAAAGTATTTACATTTTCTGGCCAACACTGAATTGATAAACCAATTCTCCTCTATGCTCAACTCTTGCTGAATGTCTATATCTGTCTTTTTCTCTGTCCAGCATATTCTGAGGATCTTTCTGGAACATTTTGACTAGAAGGATTCGATTCTTTGTCTAGAAGTTTTGGTAATTGTCCATGATTCGCAGCCATAAGCTGCCACACTTCTCTCAAGACTTTTGCTTTTGTCCTTTTGTTGGTACTCTACCATAATGTCTTCAGGCTGTTCAGTCTATGCATTGTCATGGCTAATCTTCTTCTGATTTCTTTCGAGCAGTCGCCATTGTTTTCAATTCTAGAGCCAAGAAGCTCAAAATGCGTGACCTTATCAATTTCCTCACCACCCACTGTAAATTTGTGTTGAGACGTTAACAAAATATACGTTTCCGTAATCTGATATGTTTATTAGTATGGTCAAAGATACGGGGTTCAACTTCTACCGCCATCCAGTTACAGTTGACCCAGCTGTAAATGAGTACCTGACTTACCGTTTGCCAATTAAACGGCAGATAGGAACAGAACTGGCCATTCCATCTTACATTAGCTGGGGCTTAGGACGCATAATTCGCTAACACTTCATTCCCAATCAGCGGTTAAGTCTGTTGAAAAATGCCTTTTACCTTTCTCCTTGTCGGAACACAATAAAGTTATGTACTTACTTCCCCTGGTATGTGCCCTACGTCATATATTTTGTTTTCAATGTTCGACCACAGTGAATTGCCTTATTATTCCCCCTCAACATGTAATTGGTATTGCATGTTTCCAGACGGTCTAGGCAGATCACCAGGTGGTCTAGGTCTTCCATTGCTCCACAACCTCATGCATCATCATTTCTGCACCACTTTAAGTTCTTCCTGTTTCGTGATACACCAGCTCAGAGTCTATTTAGTGATTTTCATATTGTGGTGTCTATGCGCAGTTTCCTCCAGCAGTTTGACCCTGCGTGTTTATTTCATTTTTCGATGCGGCGTTTACCGGGATTAGTATAACTAAACTCAACTCAACTCAACTTAACTTAACTTAACTTAACTGAACTTAACTTATCTTAACGTAACTTAACTTAACTTAACTTATTGACGTTGTTGTTATTGTTGTTTCGAATGCCCACAATGGGTACGTTCACTCTTTTGTGTGCCCTGAAAAGGAGGTTAAGTGACGGGTTGCAGTAGCTTTCCTTACATTCCGAGCGTGCTGATGGTGGTGGATCAGGGTCCTCCAGGCTTCATCTGTGTATCGCTCAATACTGCGGGTATCATGTCGATCCCTTTCCCCGTTAGCCAGGCTGCCATGAAAACAGCCCGTTTCCATGGAGGGCTTTAAGGACGACGAGGTGAGGGTCTTGGTTAGTATATTTTGCCTAACCCTGACTAACATGTCTGATCAGTATGTTGTGCTTAACCGGACGTTAGTCTTTTTAGCTTAACTTAACTTAACGCTTTTAACGTAATTTAACTTAACGTCATTATTCTGGTTTAGAAGACTCTGCTGAGTCTTGTCGTTTCCCTAACCGCAAGAAGCCGTAGGGACTTAGCGTGTGTAGGATGTGCTTTAGGCATCTTGTTAACCTGGCAGGGCTCAATCTCTTCCGGGCGATGTATGGTGCACTGTCTTTGCATGTAATAATAATAATAGCTGTCCATCGTTGTCGATGAGGACCGCCGACATCATCCTTGTTACAGATTTCCCTGTTGGGTGTGGGTGCGCATGTGGCTGAACAGGCCAATGCGAGCACGAAAACATCTGCTACATTTCGGGAACACGAGATGTGTAGAAGGAGATTGTGTTCCCGCTGCTCTTAATTTCCGCGTCTCGCGTCTGCTCCGGGCTTTCACAACACGGTCGTCTTCATCGGCAGCTACACCCGATTTGACTGCGCTTCTCCAGTCAGATCTGTTTTGCGCAAGACATTCCCAGGTGTCGATGTCTATCTGGCAACTTTTTAGTGAGTCCTTCAGACCGTCTTTAAAACGTTTCTTTGGGCGCCCTCTCTCGCGCCATCCCTCTCTCAGCTCGCCGTAGAGAAGCTTCTTTGGGAGCCGCTCGTCTGACATACGGACAAGGTGTCCGGCCCATCCTAGTCGTGCTTTTTCTAGCAGTGCATAGATGCTGGGCATGTTAGCCATCGAGAGAACCTCGATGTCAGTGACACGATCTTGCCATCGGATGTGGAATATTCGCCTCAGGCAACCTGTGTGGAAGTGGTTTAACCTCCTTGCATGTCCATAGTATACAGTCCAGCTTTCGCAAGCGTATAGTAGGGTTGGAATGATGGTTGCACGGTAGACTTTGAGTTTGGCCTTGACGCTGATGCCACGACGTGCCCAGACCATCGAGCGCATTCTACCAAAAGCTGTGCTGGCCTTTGCTATTCTGCTTGCCACCTCATCGTCTAGGCTGAGAGATCAGGACAGCGTGCTGCCCAGATATGTGAATTTGTCTACGGCATTCAACATCTGCCCGCTGACTGTAGTCTCTGGTTTTGTGTACGGCATGCCTGGTGCTGGCTGGTACATGACCTCTTTTTTTTGGCATTTATGGTCAGGCCCAAATTTTCGCATGCGGCAGAAAACTGGTCCATTCCAACCTGCATGTTCAGTTCTGAGTTGCTTATTAGAGCGCAGTCGTCAGGTAATACAAGTTCCCTGATTATGTCGCCAGCCACTTTGGTTTTGGCCTTCATTCTTCTGGAATTGAGTAATTTGCCATCTGTGCGGTACTTTATGGATATTCCAAGCTCCAATGATCTGAAGGCGTCTGTCATCATGGCCGCGAACATCATGCTGAACAAAGTCGGGGCGAGTACACATCCTTGTTTTACTCCGTTTGATACTAGAAACGTTTTAGAGATTGCACCGCTGTCCAGTACACGAGCACACATGCCTTCGTGTAGCTGTTTTACCATTGTTATGAACTTGTTGGGGCAGCCAAACTTAGACATTATCATCCACAGCCCTCCTCTGTTAACGGTATCAAATGCCTTTGTCAAATCAATAAATGTGGTGTACAAGGCCTGATTTTGTTCTCGACCCTTCCCTTGTACTTGGCGAGCGGCAAAAATTATGTCCACTGTTCCTCTTCCGGCTCTGAATCCACATTGGCTTTCTGGGAGGTGGTGGCTTTGTTCAAGGTGTTTGTTGAGCCTGTTTAGCAGTAAGCGAGCTAGGATCTTGCTTGCTACGGAGAGTAGCGATATTCCACGATGATTGTCGCATTCCTGACGGTTGCCTTTATTTTGTACAGGTGAACGATTGAGGCGTCCTTTAGCTCCTGCGGAATTTTTCCTTCAGCCCACATGTGACAGAAGAGTTCAGTGATCCTTCTGGTGAGGGTTGGGCCAGCTGTCTTATATACCTCTGCTGGTATTGCATCCGAACCTGGAGCTTTTCTTATAGATAGTGAACTGATTGCCCTGTCGACTTCCTCCTCAGTAATGACTTCATCCAACGCCAGCTTCAGTTCCACCTGCGGCATTCGCCGGATGGCCTCTTCATTTATGGACGATGGGTGGTTTAGTATTTTGCAGAAGTGGTCTGCCCATCTGTCAAGAATCTGAACCTTATCTGTTAGCAGTACCCCATCCGCACTGCGAACTGGAGTATTACTAGAGGGCTGCGGGCCGTAGAGAGCTTTCAGTGCCTCGTAAAACCGTTTGGTGTCATGACGCTCGGCGAACATCTCAATTTCGTCAGCTCTTTAGCTGAGCCAGGAGTCTTGCATCTCTATAAGCCTGGTCAGGACAGCTTTGCGAGCAGTATTGAAGGCAGCTTTTGCTGCCGGAGATGGTGTGTCCCTCTGGTATTCCCTGTGCGCTTCATGTTTTGCATCGAGAGGCCCTGTATTTCTAGATCGTTCTCATCAAACCAGTTCTTATGCTTGCGAGTGAGTGGGCCAATGTGTTTAACAGCAATATCGTAGAGTGTGTTTTTCAATGATGCCCAGTTCTCTTCGATGTCGTTCTTTTCAAAACGAAGCTCAGATAGTCTGCCCTCAAGCTCTTCCTGGAAGCCTCCTCTCGTGGGCTCGTATTTCAGCTGTGAGACATTTTGCCTACTCGGTGGCTTCTTTCCCTGGGGGCGCATTTTGGGCTGGATCTTGAAGTTTAACTTGGCAATGACAAGTCGATGGTTGGTCCAACATTCTGCACCACACATGCTCTTCGTTACCATAACATCCGCTCGATCCCTACGTCTGATGATAATGTAGTCAATGAGGTGCCAGTGGCGGGACTTTGGGTGCATCCATGTGGTTCTATTTCGGACAGGAAGTCGGAAGGCTGTGTTTGAAATGAGTAGTTCATTTGCGGCACATGTCCTCAGAAGGAGCAGTCCGTTACTATTGCATTTTCCGATACCATTTCTGCCAATGGCCTCCTCCCAGGCTGTATGGTCTGTGCCAACCCTAGCGTTAAAATCACCGAGGATGACCAGTTTGTCAGATTCAGGGACTGCAGCGATGAGCGCCTCTAGGTCCTCATAAAACTTATCTTTTGTTTCCTGAGGATTTGTCATTGTGGGTGCGTATGCACTGATAAGTGCTGCATGGCGCCCTCCTATTAGGGGGAGACGCAGTGTAATCAGGCGGTCATAAATTCCTCTGGGCATGCTTGTGAGCTTGTCGACCATGTTGGTCTTGATGGCAAAGCCAACTCCAGCTTCACGGCGTTTTTATTGCTGTGGCCGCTCCAGAAGAAAGTATAACCAGCGCCTTCTTCTATGATCTGCCCTTCCTCTGCCAGTCGTGTCTCGCTCAGGGCAGCTATACAGATTTTATATCTAGCCAGTTCCCTGGCGATCAGTGCTGTCCGTCGTTCGGGTCTGTTTGCTCTGGTGTTGTCCAGTAGCGTGCGGACATTCCATGTTGCAAGCGTGATGGGTAGTTTTCGTGATCGCTTTCTGCCTGTTCCGCCGCTGCAGTTTGGGGGCCCTGCCAGTTGCGAGCTGCTAGTCAGGGTGTGATCTGTAGGGTGATGTCGTGAGTTGCGCAAATGTGTTTATAGTGAGGGAGATGTGCGCAGGATCTTCCTCACTCTCTCGTCCGGACTAAACATGTTCTAGAGGCAAGACATTGTCAAGACTTCTAGTGAAAGGTTCGGATACAGACAGTATGGTGTCAGCGTGTGCCTCATTTTCTCGGTAGCCCTTCCCTTCTCTTTTATCGCTGGGGTGGAGCTTTGAGGTATCTGTTTCTGAGTGCATTTGTTTGTGTATTCTTCTTCCACCTCTCGTTCCTCTGGTCTTTCGCATTGATTGTATACTTGTGAGTTCCGATGCGTCCTCGGTTAAGTGTATTTTCAGCACACGCAACAGATGTAGATCTGAGTTTGAAGGGACGTAGTGTGCTGATCGAAACGCGATGAGCTCCTTTCTGAAGTACCGTATGTTTGACGGGGTCAGAATGACCTCCTTCGTTTCAGTATTCATGCTTCGTTATCTGGGTCACGATACAGCACGTAGCGACACTAGCTTTTGACTGGGTCAAGTTTCGGCCACGCTTTGTCCCATCAAAACTGTACACATTAGTCTACCTTTCACGACTAAAAATACACTGTTATATACTTCGTTGCATCACTTCTTTCACATTAGTATTCTTAATTCACAAGTCGGCCCATTTATATCCAGGAATCACGTTAATAGTCCGAGAGTTATCATAGAAAACACAAACAAAACACCGTTTTATCAAGAGGGAAATCTACTGCGACCATGTCCGGCGCCATCTTTTTCCCTTTTTCTGTGCATGTACCTGGTCTTCAAACATGAAATGACTATGGTAGTGAGTCACAAGAAGCTTTGACAAATCTGCATCCTTGAAAACGATTGAATTCCGAGAAAATCTCTTGAGTTTTCATATTTACCCACATTTACGTACACATGACATGACATTAACGTTAGTTTACGCATTTAGCCTATACAATAGGAAAAAAAGATGTAAAACATACAATAAGCAGGGAGTGTCTGAGTAGCAGAGTTAGACAACACTTTTTTATATTGGTAGTAGTCTGGGTTCGATCCCCGATATCGACTGGCTGAAGTCTATCAAGCTGCAAATGAGTACCTGGTGTTGAGTTAGAGCTGGTAAGGATGTGGAAATAAGAAACAGTTCACCACACCTGATAGGCGACTTAGGCATTTTCCACTAACATTCTTTAACATGTATTCATTTCATCAATGGCCGCTATGGAACTATTTTGTTATATTATTTCCCTCTTCTCTCAAAATACGACTTGTTCCCAATCCTGTGGTAGTCGAGGGGTTTTGGGCTTAGGACTACAGGCCGCGCTGGGCGAGCTGCAGAGGAATTAGATGTGTCGCAAGGGACAGCGCAAATGGTGGTTAGCAAGAAACTGAAGTATTGCTACCCATTGCGAATTTTAATCGTTCAATTTCTTGCTAACCAACATTTGAACTGTCCCTAGCGACACATCGAATTCGTCTGCTAGCGAACGTAATCTTCTGCGACTGTCGAACTGAAGTGACGTCATCATCCGCATGGTTCGTCTGTTCACTTTGTGCAGTTAGGTCCGTTTTCATTTGAACATGCCTGGTACTTTTCTTTGTTCCCCATTTTCACAGAGCCATTCACCATAACGGAATTGAAATTGGAGGTGAAGATCTGTATTCTTAATTTCTTTCGATCTTCACAAATTCTTTAAAGCAATAAAAACTCTCTCTTAAGCAATCTTAATTGTATATCTTTATCAGTACTTTCGACCTTGTTCATATTCATCATCATCAGTCCCGTAACCTAGAAGTTCGTTGAGGCACCGTTTTTGCAGTTTGTCGAACCAGTTCACGCCATATCTCTCGATTTTTCACCATGGTATTTGTTTCACCTATAGACCTTCCCGTTCACTCTTTTACATTGTCCTCCCATCTCTTTTTTCATCTCCCTCTTCATCGTCTGCTTTGCACCTTTCCGTGCAGGATCGGATTTGCAAGATGGCTTGAACGATATATGACCGTACCAAGTCAGTTCCGTCCTATGACTGTTGCCAAGACGTCTTCAAAAGGCCCTATTGCTGTTGTAATTCTATCTGGTATTTCCTCATTTGTAATTTGATCTTTGTGCGTGACGTTTATGATTCATAAACATAGATGAATGTTGACAGGACCAATGATCTGATCTGATCCTCGTGCATATTGCTAACCGTTTATCTTGCCAGATTTTGTTAAGCCGTGCAAGCGCCGCTTGCTATTCTAGCACCTCACATTTGAATCTTTCATCACTGACAGTCGAACTCGGATATTGAAAACAGTTTATCCCTTCGAGTTCCTGGCCAATAACGTTTAGCTCTCTGTTAAAGCCCTCGGCGTTGTTGGTAACTAATTCTGTCTTTCCAGGGTTAATCTCTAAACCATAGTCAGGAGCTGTTTCATCGAGCCTTCTGACCAATTCCAGGAGTTCCGCTTCTGTGCCTGCCAACCCGTCCATGTCATCTGCAAATTAATCGGTCAGCTCCATATCTTGACAGTACCAACGTGATCTTCAAGTGCCTCACTCATAATTCCCTCCAGAAATCTTATGTTGATTAGCACAAAACATACAATCGATAAAATAAAACTTATTCCTTCATTGGTGAACCTTATTTTCTGTCCGCTCCCGCCCGTGAAAATATGCTAAAAAAACCAAATGCCCCTCCTACTGAAAAGTTTGGAGAGCCCTGACGTAGACAAATTGTGAACGAGGAAAGTGGGAAGTAACATTTGATGGTTAGAAGTCTCGATTAAAGCTGATTTTGGAAAAGTCTGGAAAAATCTGGTAGCTATTTTCTTTATTGTGGAGAAAAGGCACGTGGACGACAATTATTGGTTGCGGCTCATCAGATCTGTCTTCGATACAATTCGTGATGTAGCGAGAGACTCGGTGCCAATTAGCATTAAGTTCAGTTTACACTCTATATATTTCAACTAGTGAACCGTTTCTGTTAGATTCAGCTAGGCGCACATTGGAAGGTTAGTAGAAACTTATTTTGGATACAGAACTCATGTAGTTAAATAAAAAATCTAAGTTGAATAGAGAGATAGTTTGAAACTTTCTGGGCTATAACTTATTGCAGCAGAGCAGGGAAAATAATTCAGCATCTGCAAGTTCTGTTTGGTGACAACAAACTCGTTTTGTCTAGCTCCGAGATACATCACTTTTGTGAATAAAGATAGGTAAGACTCATCATCATCATGTAGGGTGTCTTTGATAGAACTTTTCTCTCATCACAGCCATTCGATAGGGATTTCGATCAGGAGTTAGTATACACGCCTGCTCCATGTTCATGTGTAGGGTGTCATTGATGTCCTGTGTCCATCTACGCCTTGATGGGCATCTGCCTCGTCTTCCTAGAACAATCCTCTCCAGATCTGCCTTTTCCAATCCATCATCGCGCTTGATGTGGTCGGACAACCTCAGTTTACGCGACATAACGTGGTTAAAATCTAGTTCTCTTTGACGCCCAGATCTTGCAGGGTGGCTTTATTTATGATTTTCTTTACCCAAGGTATTTTTATGATTCCTCTGCAGCATTTTGCCTCGAAAGCACCTCTTTCTTAATATCGGTGTGATGCCTCATGTCTTGCATCCGTACACTGCCACCTGGAATAAGCATGTTCTGAGGATCTTCAATTTTCAATCTTTGTTAGTAGGTTGTTGCTAAATGCCAACAATGCATAATTATACCCTTTTGTGCGCCCTAAAGAGGACGTTAAGTTGAGGGTTGTAGTAGCTTTCTTCACATCCCGGGCTTGCTGATGAAGGTGAACCGCGGTCTTCCAGGCTGTTGTTCCATGCTTGACTTCATCTGCGTGTTATCATTCATGTTATCTTGGAGTCACACAAAACATAATAATAATAAAACAATTTAATATTCAATTTTCTGGCCGTATTTAAATAATATATTTATTAGGCAGGAAGACTAACGTCTGACATTGTGATCAGACATGTTAGTCATGGTCAGGCAAAATATACTGATCAGACATGTTAGTCATGGTAAGACAAAATGTACTGATCAGACATGTTAGTCATGGTAAGACAAAATATACTGATCAGACATGTTAGTCATGGTAAGACAAAATATACTGATCAGACATGTTAGTCATGGTAAGACAAAATATACTGATCAGACATGTTAGTCATGGTAAGACAAAATATACTGATCAGACATGTTAGTCATGGTAAGACAACATATACTGATCAGACATGTTAGTCATGGTCAGGCAAAATATACTGATCAGACATGTTAGTCATGGTAACACAAAATATACTGATCAGACATGTTAATCATGGTAAGACAAAATATACTGATCAGACATGTTAGTCATGGTAAGACAAAATATACTGATCAGACATGAAAGTCATGGTAAGACAAAATATACTGATCAGACATGTTAGTCATGGTAAGACAAAATATACTGATCAGACATGTTAGTCATTGTAAGACAAAATATACTGATCAGACATGTTAGTCATGGTAAGACAAAATATACTGATCAGACATGTTAGTCATGGTAAGACAAAATATACTGATCAGACATGTTAGTCATGGTAAGACAAAATATACTGATCAGACATGTTAGTCATGGTAAGACAAAATATACTGATCAGACATGTTAGTCATGGTAAGACAAAATATACTGATCAGACATGTTAGTCATGGTGAGACAAAATATACGGACCAAGAGCCTCACCTTGACTTCTTGCCGTCCTTCCTGGAAACGGGAAGTTAGTCTGGCTAACGAGGTGGGGGATCGATGCGATTCCCGTATCAATGAGCAACACATAAATGAAGCAAATCATAGTACAACTGCCCGGACGGTCGCGTTCACCTTCATTAGCCCACTCGGAATGTCAGGGACCTTCTGCAGCCGTCCACGTTATGCCCTTTTCAGGGCGCACGAAAGCACATTCTCATTGCGGGATGAAAAGGAGTATACACGGCTGAGAAGTAGATTATACAGAGATGAGAAGTAGATCATACAGAGATGAAGATCATACAGAGATGAGAAGAAGATTATTCAGAGATGAGAAGTAGAGTTTACATAAATTAAAAGTAGAGGATATATGGGTGAGAAGTAGAGTATACTGCGTTGAGATGTAGCATATACTGGGTTGAGAAGGGGAGTATATAGGGGTCAGAAGTAGGGTATACTGTGATGAGAAGTAGATTATATAGGGGTAAGAAGTAGAGTATACTTGGTTGAGAAGTAGAGCTTACAGGGTTGGGACGTATAATATATTTGCTTGAGAAGTAAAGTATACTGGGTTGAGAAGTAGAATATACAGAGGTGAAAAGTAGAGTTTACTGGGTTGATAAGTAGAGTATATAGAGGTGAGAAATAGATTATATCGGGATACGAAGTAGACTATACAGAGATGAAAAGAAGTAGAGTAAGGTTGAGAACTAGAGTAAATAGGGATACAAAATAGAGTATATAGATTTGATGAAGTAGAGCAAGGTTGAGAAATGGATTATATAGGTTTGAGAAGTAGAGCATATAGGGATTAGAAGTATATATATGATTGAGATGTAGATTATATAGGGATTAGAAGTATATATATGATTGAGATGTAGATTATATAGGGATTAGAAGTATATATATGATTGAGATGTAGATTATATAGGGATTAGAAGTATATATATGATTGAGATGTAGATTATATAGGGAATAGAAGTATATATATGATTGAGATGTAGATTATATAGGGATTAGAAGTATATATATGATTGAGATGTAGATTATATAGGGATTAGAAGTATATATATGATTGAGATGTAGATTATATAGGGATTAGAAGTATATATATGATTGAGATGTAGATTATATAGGGATTAGAAGTATATATATGATTGAGATGTAGATTATATAGGGATTAGAAGTATATATATGATTGAGATGTAGATTATATAGGGAATAGAAGTATATATATGATTGAGATGTAGATTATATAGGGATTAGAAGTATATATATGATTGAGATGTAGATTATATAGGGATTAGAAGTATATATATGATTGAGATGTAGATTATATAGGGATTAGAAGTATATATATGATTGAGATGTAGATTATTTAGGGATTAGAAATATATATATGATTGAGATGTAGATTTTATAGGGATTAGAAGTATATATATGATTGAGATGTAGATTATATAGGGATTAGAAGTATATATATGATTGAGATGTAGATTATATAGGGATGAGAAAAAGTAGAGTAGGGTTGAGAAGTAGAGTAAATAAGGATGAGAATTAGAGTATATAGGGTTAAAAAGTACGTAGAGTATATAGGTTTGAGATGTAGAGTATATAGGTTTGAGATGTAGATAATATATATTTATGGATGAGAAGTATATTATACAGAGAGGGCTGGAAAGTCGTGCAGTCTATATGGCTGTGAAGTGATGGGAGAGTCTATATGGGTGTGAAGTGAATATAGTCTATTGAAACTCTTTGGCAACTTTACCTTAAGTATGTACGACCAATGCTGTACTATAACCTTCCAATTCAGACCACTGTCAGTATCAATATTATCTCAAACATTGACCGGGTGCAGTATCAAGCTCTTATACTAATTTGTGCAGGGGTGAGATCAACATCTACAGCGGCGTGCGAGACAGGCCAATTCAGAACTATTTTATATCAGGAGAAACGGGACACTGACTGAAGCGGTAGAGAGCTTAGAAGAGACAATAAAATGGCCAGCCAAATAGGGTAGAAATAAATACTTGGAAACAAACGAAAAGACTTAAGCAACTATTGGCACTGGATATAGCAGAAGAGAAAAGCCATATTCACTATTACCAGGGGAGAGAAAAAAAGAGAACGTTTATTTGCACTACACCCTTGGGAAAATCTTTACCTGTCAGTCATTAAAATGCATCTGATAGAAAAGGTGGCCTCTGTGGAGGCTACACCTACTATCCTGAAGACATGTGGCTTGGAGACAGTCTCTAGCTATATCCTGTAGACATGTGGCTTGGAGACAGTCTCTAGCTATATCCTGATGACATATGGCTTGGAGACAGTCTCTAGCTATATCCTGAAGACATGTGGCTTGGAGACAGTCTCTAGCTATATCCTGAAGACATGTAGCTTGGAGACAGTCTCTAGCTATATCCTGAAGACACGTGGCTTGGAGACAGTCTCTAGCTATATCCTGAAGACACGTGGCTTGGAGACAGTCTATCTATATCCTGAAGACACGTGGCTTGGAGACAGTCTCTAGCTATATCCTGAAGACATGTGGCTTGGAGACAGTCTCTAGCTACCCACAATTGGCATTCCTGGTCTTTGCGGATGGATCAGCATTAAAATCAACCGATTTTGCAGGGTATATTATCTATATCTTCTTCTTCTTCTTCTTCTGCGTTCGTTCTCAATCTCCGGCTACCAAACCCTGAAAGGGCTTAAGTAGCAGAATGTAGTCCAGAGAACGGAATGCATTGTGCGTAGTTTACAGCTTGACTGCGATATTTGCCCCTTTCGGTCCAACACATTCAACTTCAGAAAGCATTTTTTGAGTCCCGGGTTAGCATTCCCTCTTCTTCTTCTACTTCTTCTTCTTCTTCTTCTTCTGCGTACACAGTCAGACAGTAACCATTATTTTTTCGAAAAAAGCGGCGGTCATCCTGAGGCTCTCGCCACTGCCATAGAGCTTGTCTTGCAGTTCCACTGGTAATGGCCACATCTGCTCTCTCTGATCCTCGTATGTCGGGCAGTTCTGCAGCAGATGTTCAGTGGTCATTTTACCAGTACCGCACGGACATTCGTCGGTACACCCTATCTTCAATTTGTTGAATAGGTGGTACCTCAGTCTGTTGTGGCCAGTGCGAAGTCTGAAGACAACGACCTGCTCTCTTCGGTTCAACTGGTAATAGGCATCGTTTTTGGTGTAACCAGTATGTTCGGTTTCCCATTTGGTCATGTATCTGGCTTTGATAAGCCGTTTTGACTCTTCGTACGTCATACTGGTATCTGTTTGTGGTAGTCTTGCACCTTCTTTTGCCAGTCTGTATGCCTCCTCGTTGCCTTGGATGTTGCAGTGTGACGGAACCCACTGTACCACTACCCTTTTTGGTGCGGACTGCTGGCACAGTTTGCAGAGTGCTGCTCTTAAGTCATTAAGCTCAGTGTTTTTCTGGCTTTTTAGCGCTGTGACTACGGCGAGAGCATCTGTCAGCAGGACTATATGGCTCTCATTTTCACTGTGTGTCACCATTTCTTCCACTGCCGCCCTCAGTGCCTCTCCCTCCGCTCTGAAATTGCTTGTGTACTTACCAGTAGCGAATGACAGTGTTATTTTTCTGCCATTTGGTAGGTTCAGGAATGCTCCTGCCCCTCCGTTCTGTGTAGTGCTTGTTACAGAACCGTCGGTGTATGCATGGGTCCAGTCCATGCTTGGGTAGCTTTTCGTTATGAAGCTTAGGGTAGTGTCTCTCCTTTATTTTTCAGTCTGGCAGTTTTTGTTTGCAATACCTGGTATATTTTCTACCACCTCTGGAAATATATCCTGCCTCCAGGTAGGTTTTCGTACAGTAGTGATGGGTTTTGGTGTTGTTAGTGCGTTTATGGGATCTTCGTGCATCTTTGCTTTGGCTATTTCTGCAAAGTTTCTCCGCTTTAGTTTCCCATTTCCCAAATTGTTTAGTCTCTGGTACATTGGATGGTCCGTCAGTCTTCGGAGTTTCTCTGACTGCAGCTGGGCTCTGCAGTCTCTTCTATCGGTCATGGATTGCAGTTTTGTAATCTTTTCAAGTTCTACAATTGGCGTTGACTTCCTGCCACCTGTTATAATTCTCATGGCTTGGTTTTGAAGTTTGTTAACTTTATCGAAGTTCGCCTTCGCTGCTGTTGTCCATGCCGCAATGCCATACTCGAGAACTGGTCTCACTCTTCCAGTGTACAGTTTCTTTAGTATGCCTTCGTCTGCTCCCCAGCTTGTGCCAGCAAGTTTCCTCATGATTGCCATTCTTTCTCTGGCTTTCATTCGGTTTCTCTCAATCTGACTTTTCCATGTCATGCGCCGATCAAATGTGACTCCCAGATAGGTTGGGTTGTCGTTTGGCTGCAGGATTTTGCCATTTAGACTTAATTTGGTACTTTGGGGTTTTAATGAAAGCGAGAATATTGTGCATGTGGTTTTCTCCTCGTTTATTTTGACCAGCCATGAGTTCGCCCACTCTTCCAGCGATGTTAGGGCCGTCTGCATCCAATTTCTTGCTATGGTGAGATTCTTTTCAGAGGTCCACATAGCCAGATCGTCTGCAAACATTGAGCTATGGACTCTTCTTGGTATATTCTCTGTAATATCGTTTATATATACCAGGAAGAGTGTGGGTGACAATACTCCCCCTTGGGGTACTCCCTGCTCGAGTGTCACCTTTTTGCTCATCTGCCCTTGTACTTGGACTCTGGCCGTTCTTTGTTTGAGGTAGTGGTTGATCCACTTGTACATCTTCCCACAGACATCACTTCTTCTTAGCTTGACTCTAAGTCCGTCCTTCCAGACTTTGTCAAATGCCTTTTCCAGATCCACCCAAACAGCTACTGTGTGTTTCTGTGCCTGGTAGGCATCTTCTATCTCCTGGGCTATGAGGATGACCTGGTCCTCAGTGGATCTGTGCTGTCTAAAGCCGGCTTGCTGTGGAATTAGTATTCGTTTTTCTTCCAGATGCCACATCAGTCTGGTGTTTATCATCCGTTCCATCAGCTTGCCGACACAGCTCAGTAGGCTGATGGGCCTGTATCCATTTGGATCTGTTTTATCCTTTCCTGTTTTTGGTACTGGTACCAGTATTGCGTCTTTCCATGCCTGGGGTACAATACCCCTTTTCCAGCTTTGGTTCAGGACTGATAGTAGTTTCCTCTTCGCTGTTTGGCCCAGCCCCATCAGCATTTCGTTTGTTATCCCGTCTTTTCCGGGAGGTTTCCTTTTCTTTAGTGTTCTCATAGCCTCTTCCATTTCGCGCATTGTTAGTTTGGCCATCATGTGCTCTTCGGGAGCCGTATTTATGTTTTCGTGTCTTTTTAGCTCTTCGCTAATGTCTGTATGCTTATCTGCAGGGACCTCGATGTGGTTTGCTCTGGCATAGTGATCGACAAAGGCGTTTGCGGCTTTCTTACCTGTGATCAAGTTCTCGCCCTGCTTGATAGTAATTTGTTTATTTGACGGGGTTTCGTCGTTCATGGCTCTGACTAGCTTCCATAGCTTGTTCCCGTCTTTGTCCAGGTTTAGATTTTCCGTTTTATTTTTCCAGCTTTCTCTTGCTGTTTGCTTGAGAGTGTGTTTGTACTTCGCCGCGGTGGCTTTGAGGGCGATGTTTGCCTCCATGGATTTTTCTCGCTCTGCCATGTTCCTAGCATTTGTTACTGCATCTTCCACTTTCTGCAACTCATCATTCCAGTAGGGCTTATAGTTTTTCCTAGCTCCTCTTGGGATGGTTTCAGTGGCGGCTTGCATTATTGCCTTGCTTAGGCTCTCTACCATGGGCTTCATTTTGGTGTTTCGTGTGTTGATGGTTTCACACAGCCCATCTGTCAGGATTGCAAATCTGTCCCAGTCGGCTCGTTTGTAATTCCGACGTGGGAGCGGTTTTGTTTCCTGTGGGCCTACTTCCATGTCAATGGTTAGCCTGATCGGCCTGTGGTCGCTACCTGCCAGTTGGTTTAGCACCTGGCGGTCTATTTTATGGTGTATGTCCTGTGTGGAGAAGGCCAAATCTGGAGTCGAGGTGGTATGCCATGTTCTTGAATAGAAGCTAGGGCTATCCTCCGGCCTATTGATTAGGGAGAGATTTGCATCTATCTCCCAATCTTCCACTTCGTCACCTCTGCTGTCTGTGTCAGAGTATCCCCATCTCTCCGAGTGGCTGTTGAAATCTCCAACTACTATGCAGTTGGAGTCTCTGACCTCCATACTGGACAGCGATAGGTCTCTGTTTGGTGGTCCGTACAGATTGATAATGCGGAGCTTCGTCTCTTGAGCCATTATGTCAACTCCTACAATTTCTGCTTGTCCGGTGTGATTGACAGATACCGCGCTACTCGGTATGCAGTTTCTGGTCAGTATCAGGACCCCTCCTTTGTGGCCTTCTCTATCTAGACGGAAGGTCTGATATCCTCTGATTGAGAATTTATGGTTATTGTTGAGGTGCGTTTCCTGGATACATGCCACGTCAATCTTACCTTCATGCAGGTGGTGTGTTAGGGAAAGTTTTTTGTTAATGACTCCCTCCGCATTCCACTGTAGTATTTTGAGGGTCTTGAGGTTTTGGCCAATAGAAGTTGCACCATAGCCATGTGCCTTAACTCCACGACACATGGGTGGGTGACCACCAGTAGTCAAGGGTGGGCCCCTTCGAGGCGTGAGGCCCGGCACTATCGCTGCCTGGCGGGACTCCGCAGGATGAGCGCCATGCGTTTTTCTAATAGGTTGTACTGCCATCATACTGTGATTTACGTTGCACTGTTTTGTTAGGCTTGCGGCCCTTGTGCATCCGATTTCAACAGGCGTTTCTGTAGGGATGCCCTCCTTAGCCTTTGGCTGTCCCCAGCCTATCTGCAGGGCAGCAGTTGTTTATGATCAGACATTCCCTCTTCAATCCCTTCTCCTTAGCCAGTCTGCCCTGTTGCAGCCTGTTATCCAGGATCACCACGTGAAGGTGTAGAAGGGTCTTTGCAGCTCTGGTTCGCTGGCCCTGACACTAGCAGTCAGCTATGGGTCGCTGACCACTGCAGCTCATGCGCCTTGCAATGGATCCCTGGACATATCGGACTAACAGAAAACGGTATGGCTGATAGATTGGCAAAAACATGAGCCTCGAAACAACAATTGGGTAGACCCTGCAGTAGCCACGCAGTAAAACGAATAATACCATGGAAATCTGGATGAACAGGTAGGCGACCGGAAGAACGGGTCGCAGTGTATTTAGCGAAATGCCACAGCTAAAAAGTAAATGATGCCATAAATACACTAGATAAAAAAGATCAAATTCTCATCTTAAAGTTCCGAACAGGAAACACCAGAGTTAATAACCACTTGAACCCCATCAATCCCTAACACCTGCCCGTGTGCAAACATTGCTCTAACCCTGATGAAACAGTTCGAAACCAACTCATTGAGTGCAAGGCGCTTGTGGACATTAGGATAAGATTTTTACAAGCACAGCCCACAATTTGCCAACACACTGTGCGGAGCAGTGAAACAACTGAAGAAGACATGTATCTTTATAAGAATGGCATTGGGCTTCAAAGAGCAGGCTTGCTCAGCATTTTTGGGATAAAAACAACAACAACAACAATCACATGTGTTTATTTTATTCTAACTTCTGCCTTTCTTGTTTCAGCGTATCCAAAAGTATTTGTTTCTATTAGAGCCGCCATTGCAAATCTCATATACGGACTTCCTGTAAGGTGATGAGCTGTAGCTGTGACTCTATGCTTCTAAGGGAGGGAAAAGGTAAATCAATCAATCAGGATATCGATCTTGTATTTTCTAGTTTCTGCTAATACAAGTACAAATCAAAAGGTAAATCAATCAATCAGGATATCGATCTTGTATTTTCTAGTTTCTGCTAATACAAGTACAAATCAAAAGGTAAATCAATCAATCAGGATATCGATCTTGTATTTTCTAGTTTCTGCTAATACAAGTACAAATCAAAAGGTAAATCAATCAATCAGGATATCGATCTTGTATTTTCTAGTTTCTGCTAATACAAGTACAAATCAAAAGGTAAATCAATCAATCAGGATATCGATCTTGTATTTTCTAGTTTCTGCTAATACAAGTACAAATCTGTCATGTTCGTAGATTGTAAGAAGGTTCCAATATCAACATTCTGAGATTTTCCTAGAATAAAACAGGTAAGTGAAATGGCAAGATTCCTGGCGGCTTTCTCTGCATCAAGTCATTAGCGCATTTGACATAGGACCGTCGTCAGTTTTAGATGGATGAGTTGTATTGTTTTTGTTAGTTGATGTGCCCAAATTTGTTGAAGTTTCTCAACTGAAAAATGTCTGCAGGATGAGGTAATCAAGCTGGTGTCCAACTCTCATTAGTCACGCTATACGAGAAACGTGTCAGGTTACTATTCTATGCTCCCCTTTCGGGCCCTAAAACTGACTAATATCCGTTGTTATGGATACATGTCAATATATAAAATAAATGATTTAGTCTTGTCATGGAATACAACCTGACTAAATACTACTCTGTGCTTACAAAGCAGAAGAGCTGAAGACAAGGGAGACGGCTGGTTGATGGATAAATGACGTCAGATAATTCTTACAAACAACACGGACATAAAAAAACTGATGCAACATACTTGACCTTTGACATCCAGATTAAGCTCTCCACGGGGCTTAACGACACAAGGGAGTTAAGTAAGTAAATAAAGGCCAATAAATAATGGTAACATCTACAACAAGACGTTGTAGACCAGATTCATATTCTCAAAACTAATTTTCTCACAATCCTGGAGCGAGCAATGCCAATTTGAATGGTGTGGCCATCTCTAGAGTGCACAATGCAGGATAAACGATATACGGTGCTGCACATACATCTCAGGGATGCAGAGACATTAAAGTACGAACCTTTGATGAAATGAAGTTGCAGACGATAGAAACAAAATAAAGAGAAATCATCAAACAACATTACAACCAGTCTTAGGAATGATCAACCAGAGGATATGAACAAATGGAGAGACATGTTCAGACAACCTTACAACCAGTCTTAGGAATGATCAACCAGAGGATAATGATGACGATATTAACAGCGCCCTTTTTGTTCTATTTCAGAAGATCTGAACCTCAGAAGACACATTTCAACACTTCATATCTTCAAACATTTAGACGAACACTCCAGTCGACGAAAGTAGCGATGTCGCTGGACACAACCGTTGAAAACTCACTACCCATCTCTCCTTCACCTTCTGCACAGCTCAGTAATGATCTTGTTGATAAAATTTACTGGGCATTTCAGTGCGTGATATTTCCCAGCCTCGGTATATTGGGAGCAGCTGGTAACTTGACCAGCCTTGTAAAACTGTATCGACAAGGACTCCAGAGATCCTCAAACATACTTCTCTTTGTCTTGGCTGTTTCTAACATTTTATTTGTCTTTGGAATAAACAACATTTCTACGTTCATCCTTTTAAAAAAATTTCCTCATGCGTTTATGTTCTCAGAAAGAACAAACTACGTGTTTTTTGTGATACTTCTGCTGTTTTCTGGGATGTATCAATTCGGTAGCAACATGTCTATGATGATTCCTGTACTGATAACTGGAGATCGCTTATTCGCCATTTTTCTCCCCTTAAGAGCCAAGTTCATAGTAACACCTACAAGAACATTGTTTATACTCTCTTGTTTTGCCCTAGAAAGTGGAGCCGGCTGCTTGTACCACTATGTATTTCACTTTCAGCTCAAGCATATTGTAGTACAAGGTACACTTCTTGGCATACCTGTGCAGTCAGAGCGGTTTTACCAAGACGAGAGTAATGTCGTTTACCTGCTGTATGGTGTAATACATAACCATTTGATTGGGGTCGTACCAATCTCTCTGGTGACTTTGGGCTGTGCTGCTATTGGAGTCCGTATCAAGGTCATTACAAAGAGGAGACACAAAATGACCTCTGGTCAAGCCAGACCAATTCCCCAGAAAACCATATCCAGAACAGATAAAACCTTACTCCTTATTTGCCTACTGCATATTGTGTGTGCCGGTTTCGTTTTCGCAGTTGGATACATCTCCAAATTGTCTGTAGTTGCCAATGATTTCATGTTGCATAAAGTGGTGGGAATATTTTACATCCTCTTACAATATGTGAACTGCATTGGAGACTTCATTATTTACGGGAGTATTAACAAAACATTCAAAAACATAAGCCTCAGAATATTTTGTTTGTCTGCTTATAAATCTATTTGTGGCTAGGACAACATTATTGACCACCTGTTGCTTATGTGTCCCCTTATCTCTTCAAATAAACGTACTCCGTTGTGATCATTCCCCACAATATGTAGAAAGTTGTTACAATATTTGACTTTGGTTATTTAATAGCGTTGAAAGGAATAGTGTTTCACTGTTGACGATAGAGTGGACAGAGAGATCACGAAAAGAATTCAGAAGGCGAGCAGTGTCCACTATCAAATTGCAGCGATTTTGAAAGACCATAGAGAATGAGTCTGATGTTATTCTCCTACTTAAAACGTTGTCTGCCTCTTGAACGAATGCCTTCCATCCTACCTTCCAGTATGATCTTCAACAATAAGGTATGCCTTGTTAAATGGCCAAAATAAGTTAATTGTCTAGCCCTAATTTTTATCATTAATTCTTTTTTCACCTACAATTTTTTTCCATACTTTCAAATTTGTTTTCTTCTCTTTCCAAGAAATGCGACCAAATCTTTTATATACCCACATTTCGAAGGCTTCAATACTCTTTCTCAACTTGTTTTTCAGCGTCCATGTTTCCTCGTCATACGATAATAATAGAAGAAGTAAGTAAGTAAAGTAAAGTATCCCATAGCATTACTGCCGTAGGGGTGTGAGGTGTTAGCGATCTCACATTTCAAAGGCTTGGCTATATGAGGGAGGTAGCCATCTCCTCTCCCTCGCCGCTGCTATTTCCCGGACTGAACCGGTACTCATTTAAGGCTGGGTCGACCCTGGAGCCATTGCGGTCTGAAAAAAACATTACCGCCTCAACTGGGGAATGAACCCAGGACCACTCAGGTAGAAGAAGGCAGCTTTGAAAAAGAAATCAGAAAGAGAATACGTATAGCCAAGCTGGTATTCGGCAACATGCGACACATACTGACATCCAAACAGATAAATGAGAATTTGAAAATGAGAATTGTCAGGTTATGTATACTCGTCACTACTTTATGGCGCAGAAACATGGACAATGAATAACACGTTGTAAAAGAGTATTGAAGCCTTAAAAATGTGGGTATATAGACGATTGGGTTGCATTTCTTGGAAAGAGAAGAAAATTTTGAAGGTAAAGAAAAAGTTGGGGATGAAAAGAGAATTAACGACCGAAATCAGGCTTAGGCAGTTACGTTATTTTGGTCATGTAACAAGGCATACCTCCTTGTTGTAGACCATAGCAGAGGGTAGGGTGGAAGGAAGTCGTTCAAGAGGCATACAACGTTTTAAGTAGGAGAATAACATCAGGAGATGGACTAGAAAAAAGCGTGTCAGATTGCACCATTACGGCAAGAGATAGAGTAGACTGGAGAAACATTGCAGCCGACCTACGATGCGGAGATTGCACTTGAACGGAACTGAATTTCATGATGAATTGTTCAACTACACTTGTTACCAATAGTCCAACTAGACACTTATCGACAAGCTAGAGAGCTAAGTTCCCTATATAACTATTATATTTTAATATTAACAATATTTCACATTTAAAAAAACAAAAGCGGATCAAATAAAACAAACACAATTATTTTAATGATTTTATTCATAAACGTTTTAAAAAGTATACAATAGTTCCGTTCTTTTAACTTAATTATTTTCACTACTACATCTTTTCCAATCACTGATCATGTTTCATGAGAAACATGAAATAAAAACGTATGACGTTGAATGCTTTCTTCAAGTGAGAACTTGCATTTGTATACACACACAAATATATATATATCTTGATCTCGATGACCTGTTCTTCAGCGTAGCTGCCGGTCCCAAATTCGTCTCCTGTCTTGGGCCACAAAAGTCTATTGCATGGTAAATGCTTCTCTAGAATATCTAGAACGTTGCATCGTACAGCAAGGAGTCTGACCAACGCATTGGAGGTTTTCCCGCTGACTCTTTTTGCCTCGGGGGTACCAGACTGCTGTCGCTGTGCTCCACCGACCATCGTTTCGTCGTAACATGTTCCAAGCGACTACTGGTGTCACATGAGGTAATACCCGAGTTCCTGCATCCCGAGTTACCCCCAGTCATCTCGGCCGATAGTCTTGCCATTGATCAAAGGTAACTTGGGAAAAGAGTTAGATTGATGACCAGCGCATTCACTCCCTCACTATAATCCAAATACAACGCACATTACAATATTAAGACACAACCGTCTGATGTTGTAGCCATCATCGTTTGCGATTGGCAATAATTTAAAAGAAAATGTTTTAGTTGATGAATGCCTGCAATGAGTAAGTTTATTCTTTTGTGCGCGATGAAAAGGACATTAAGTGGCGGGTTAAAGTAGGTTTACGCATAACCCGAGCGTGCTGTAGAAGGTGAAACGCGGTTCTCCTCACAGTTGTGCAATGCTTGGCTTTCACTACTCGTTAGCCCAACTGCCTGAAAACAGCCTGTTCCTAGAGGACGCTGCATTGAAGAGAGATTGTGGTCTTGGTCCTTGTATTGGGCCTGACCCTGATGCGGCGTTCTGGTCAGTGTATTGGGCCTGACCCTGATGCGGCGTTCTGGTCAGTGTATTGTGCCTGACCCTCATGCGGCGTTCTGGTCAGTGTATTGGGCCTGACCCTGATTCGGCGTTCTGGTCAGTGTATTGGGCCTGACCCTGATGCGGCGTTCTGGTCAGTGTATTGGGCCTGACCCTGATGCGGCGTTCTGGTCAGTGTATTGGGCCTGACCCTGATGCGGCGTTCTGGTCAGTTTATTGGGCCTGACCCTGATGCGGCGTTCTGGTCAGTGAATTGGGCCTGACCCTGATGCGGCGTTATGATCAACATGTTGTGCCTGACCGGACTAGCGTCTCAGTCCCCATGTATATAACCGTGTGGCATGGCATAACACAGTCCATGGTTCGGTGGTTTGTTAAAAACAGCATAGATGGCACCTAACTGGCTGCGGGTCTTCTTTGCACTAGTGTATGAGTCTATTAAGATGGACACGCACATGAGTTAAACAAACTGTGCCAGCAGTCCGCACCAAAAAGGGTAGTGGTACAGTGGGTCCCATCACACTGCAACATCCAAGGCAACGAGGAGGCAGACAGACTGGCAAAAGAAGGTGCAAGACTACCACAAATAGATACTAGTATGACGTACGAAGAGTCAAAACGGCTTATCAAAGCCAGATACATGACCAAATGGGAAACCGAACATAATGGTTACACCAAAAACGATGCTTATTACCAGTTGAAACGAAGAGAGCAGGTCGTTGTCTTAAGACTTCGCACTGGCCCCAATAGACTGAGGTACCACCTATTCAACAAATTGAAGATAGGTGGTACCGACGAATGCCCGTGCGGTACTGGTAAAATGACCGCTGAACATCTGCTGCAGAACTGCCCGACATACGAGGATCAGAGAGAGCAGATGTGGCCATCACCAGTGGAACTGCAAGACAAGCTCTATGGCAGTGGCGACAGCCTCAGGATGACCGCCGCTTTTTTCGAAAAAATAATGGTTACTGTCTGACTGCGTACGAAGAAAAAGAAGAAGAAGAAGAAGAAGAAGTTAACCATCCTCCATAGTGGATTACAAAACTGCTCGAGCCTAGCCCACTAAGCAGGAAATCCTCCTCCTGGCTACATCCAGCTCACAGCAGAGATGACCGTGCACAGGAGCCTATGGTCATGTAGACGTGCAGATCAAATATATCAATATCATCATGTAGCATGTCCTTTGTAGAACGTCGCTCCCATCACAGTCTGTCTGAAAGAAACTCGTTCCCTTGCCAAAACACCAGCTTCCGCCACTGTCATACTCAGGCACTCCTGGATATCTTTGTGCCATCGTCTTCTTGGTCTACCCCTTCCTCTTTTGCCTGGCACCATACCTTCCATCACCGTCTTCTCAAGACCGTTGTGTCTCTTGATGTGACCAAAGTATTTGTATTTTCTAGCCAAAATGGAATTGATAAACCAGTTTTCCTCTATGCTCAACTCTTGCCGAATGTCTACATTTGTTCTTTTCTCTGTCCAGGGTATTCTGAGGATCTTTCTGTAACATTTTGACTCGAAGGATTCGATTCTTTGTCTAGAAGTTTTGGTAATCGTCCATGCTTCACAGCCATAAGCTGCCACAGGAAAAACACAGTCTCTCAAGACTTTTACTTTTATCGTTTTGTTGGTGCCCTACCATAATTTCTTCAGGCTGTTCAGTCTCTGCATTGCCATTGCTAGTCTTCTTCTGATTTCTTTCGAGCAGTCACCATTTTTGTCGATTCTGGAGCCCAGATATTCAAAATGTGTAACCTGATCTTTTTCCTCACCACGCACTGTAAATTTATGCTGACATTGTGTTTTGTCGGTGGTCATTATCTTTGTTTTATTTATGTTTATGAACAGATTTTGATCTTTACTATGTCCATTAACGGCTGAAAGTAGCTGCTCTAGCCCTTCCGAATTTCTTGATAGTATCACTGTGTATCTCTTCCGATCATGAATAACTTGCCCTGGTATAGGCTCCTGACGTTCCAGGTGCCTATTCTTAGTTTTGTTTTTAGTCCCATTTCAGAGTTGTCCACTGTAATGCAGTCAGGTTTTAGGCCGTCATCTCTATTACTTGTACTGACTCTGAAATTGGCCTCCTCCCCAGTTGGCGTCGATGATCTGCCTGGTCTGAGGGCCTCACCATCAGATCTTTGAGTTTCGTTTCTCTCGACTGTCATAGGTTTCTTGGCATTTTACATCCAGTAGTTTGCCATTGCTTTCTGGACGTTGTTCTGGCCGCTTACCAACTATGGTCTCTGGTGTGCCCTTAGCCCGATAACAGGCGTTTCCAGCTCCCGCTTTTAGAGTCGTTGTCGCACAGGTCGATCTTTCGCCTCTTCCACCAGCAGCTGTGTGTACTTGTCAGGGGTGGACTCCCCTTCTTGTCATTTCACCCACGTAGTTTAGCCGGCCAGCCAAAGCCGTTGCCCGGGATGTGGCGCCTCCGTACACAGGCAGACTCTAAGAGCCATACGTGAGCTAGACAAAAGTGGGGGAACCAAATAAGATCCTGGCCATCAAGGATGTGGCTGCCTCTCACCGTGAGGTGCTATCCCTTACACACTTCTGCCCTACCCCACCCCCCCATCCCATATATATATATATATATATATATATATATATATATATATATATATATATATACCAGAGACAGCAGCTAAAACAGATGTCAGATTAAAAATTACTTACTTATACAATGTTCAAAGCTCAATATAAACTTCAAAAAGAACTGTTTTATGAATAAAAAACAATTCGTGTTACTGTTGTGCTATTTGTGATATATGGAAAGTCATTCTCTCTTTTTGATTTTAGTATTGTTATCAATTATCTGTTCATTCCTGCTTGCCAATTTAACATCAATTACATTGTTTCCTATTTGAAAGTTTGTTACTATAGCTTCTTTGTTTGATTTCATGTTGCGTAATAAAATTGTTATATTTCATAGACAGAGTATATAGTTTGTAATATATCGTTGTTAATGTTATGTATCCAGCAGCATCCGGGCTTTCGGCCATTCGGTCCAATTCCATGTTCATGGTATCTGAATGTGTTTACCAGTTATGGTCTAATGCTATACAAAGTGTTTCTTTTATTTGGCCTTTGAGGAAGAGAAAACAAGAGATGATGATCAATGGTTTCATATGGGTGTGTACACAGCTGGCACTCAGGAATGTTTTTTGGTTGGATTCTGTTCAGGTCGAGAGATAATGATCAATGGTTTCATATGAGTGTGTACACAGCTGGCACTCAGGAACGTTTTGTTGTTGGATTCTGTTAAGGTGTTTGTTTAGTGGGATGTGTTGGGTTCTGTTCAGGTGTTGTCAAGTGGGATGTGTTGGGTTCTGTTCAGGTGTTGTCAAGTGGGATGTGTTATGTTCTGTTCAGGTGTTGTCAAGTGGGATGTGTTTGGTTCTCAGTTGAAACATGTTGCTCTGGTCCTTCCTTGTGAGTTGATTGATTCTGTCATTTGGACTGGGGTTTGCCATATGCATGTTTATCTCTCTCCATATCATTAAAGCTTCGTATAGCCTAACTGGTCTATTTTAGTTTGACTCCAAACTATTTCTATCGTGTCTTCACCCTGTCGAGGTAGAGGAGAATATGTGGACCCGTGACTTTGAAAGCTATGCCCCCGGTAGTACAGCTACAAACATGGCCTACCAAAGTAAGACATGTCGAATGGTATTGATCAGACGACGCTGAGATTCAAACAAGTTGCCTTGTAAGCAGACTGGGGACAGTCAAGGAATGACACACTTGAAATAAACTCCTGTTGAAATCGGACGCACCGGGCCAAAAGGCCTAAACAAAACTGGTCCAACATAATGTTTTGCTTTGTGAAGTTGTATACTTAACTTCATTTTACTTGTTTAGAAGGCTCTAGAGAGTCTGTATATAACCAGTTTGCTGCACTCCATCGATTCTAAAAATAACGGCGAGCATCCAATCAATTTTGGTATATTTTTCCGATATATTCCTCATTAATGGACTTATCCCAGCGTTTAATGAATGTTTGAAAAGCTTCAGCGTTGAAAAATTTGTCAGTACGTCTGAACCAACTTCGTCATCAGTGCTGAAATGCTGACCTCCCCGGAATTATTTTAGAGATCCAAACAGGTGGAAGTTGCTTGTCTGGTCCGTAAGGTGGATGTGGCAATACCTCCCAGTTGAGTTGCTTCAGATGACACATATATAAAATCAGGCCGTTTCTCTGCAGACGGTTATACACATCACTGAATACGCGTATGTACTGTTCACTATTGATAGTAATGTGGTAAAAAAATCATAATGCCAAATTTGTCCCAGAAAACACTCGCCATCACTTTATTTTCAGACGCAAAGTTCCAACATTTTTTAGGTGGTGGTGATTGCGTATGCTTCTACTGTTTAGATGTTTGTTTCGATTCAGGAGTTTAATCATGCACCCAGGTTTTGCCACATGTAATAAAGCGATCCAAAAAGTCATGCTCTTCCATGTCATAACGTTCCTTCAATTCAGCGCATTCTTGAACACTTCTCTGCCGGTCAAAAGCGGAAAGCTGTCTTGGCACCCAACATGCACTAATCTTCCGAGAATGCAAATGTTCATAAATAATAGTCTTCACCGTTCCAAAAGAAAGACTTGCTTCTTGTGCAGTTTATCGGCAATTTATGCGTCGATTTTCCAGGATAAGGTGTTCCACAATCTGGATATTCACTAGAATGACTGGTGGGTTGAGAGCCACCACGACCAGCAACACAACTCACGGATATACGACCTTCTCTAAAACGTTTACGCCATTAAAATGTCCTACTGCGGCTGAGTAGTAAGACATTTAAATGGCGTAAACGTTTTAGAGAAGGCTGTACATCACCGTACTGTGATTGCAGTCTCCTGTAAACTTCTGCAGGTTTCACGCCTTCTTTCGCAATAAAACGTCGCCACAACACACTATTCCATGCAAGCACTAACAGGGCTATCCGTCTTTTTGATTTATCTGTCTCGTGACTGGCCCATGGCAAGTAGGCCCCTAGCAGCAATAGGACACAAGTGCCACTATCTCATGATATTAGTTCAAGCACGCTATAACCCCTTCGGACGGCATGGGCTAATGGTTAAGTGACACGGCTCACAACCCGAAGGTGCTGGATTCAATCCCCATCACAGCACCGGCCATTACCCCGGGGAAGCAAACCCTTAGAAAATGCAGGAGGAAGCAGACCCCTATATAGAATGCATGCTGAAGTCGGATGCACTGGGCCGACATGCGCAAAATAAAAACCACAGTGCAACGCACACCGCTTTGGGGATTAGAGAAATAAGGCGAACGCAAAAAAAATAAAATAAAATAATAACCCTTTCATGAGGAACTACAACAAAAAGTCCCGGTTTAATTTGAACGCCCCTCGTGTATATGTATATATGGTTTACGTATTACTGTACAGCCTCATGATCTGTCGATGAGTAATTGCTGTGGTATGATCCTAACATTATTTTCAAGTTTCAACCAGAATTGTAAGGATTGGGCCCACTCGAGCCATGGTCCCTAGTGGAATGCACCTACGGTCCTTTCTTCTTAAAAACATTTAGAATTGACCCCACAACCTTTTAGAGGCGGATGTATTTGAACTACTCGAGTGGTGACACTGAAGGAAAAAGTACTTCCCCTGCAGCATTGCCAGCATGTTGTTAATGTGACTTAAGAGGGATGTGCATGGGTCTATCAATCTCGTCACATAAAAGAAACAGTTACATAATTTGTCAGAGCGTGTATCTGATACAGACTTCCTGTGAGGGGGCTAGTTGCAGTTGTGGGTTTATACTTCATATTGAGAGAATCTGAGACAAGAAGAGAAACATGCCTTGTGTAAATTACTGTTTGCAGCAAACACAAAGGGTTTTCCGCGATCAACTTGGCCACGGCTCTTTGAATGACATCATGGTCTCTTTAGTGGGGACGAAAGAATACAGCTGCTGCACGTACTTGCATATCGTAAAAGGCGATTAAAGAGAGATGTGTATGGAGCTAGCAAAATCACTGTTAAAAATAAATTGATGCATAAGCAACCACTGCAAGACATGCAGTGACAAGACTAGTGTTTTGACGCAGGTTTCTAAGGTGGTCAGCTGGGATTGTTTCTGTTTGGGGCGGGGGGAGTTTGGGTTGGGGGAGTTTATGTGGGGTGGGATTCGGAGGGGAAGGGTGTAATCGTATGCTGACAGCTACAAGGCGCCACAAGTGAAAGCTGGACATGGGATTTTGACATTTTTCATCTTCAGCCGTAACTACAGCCGTAACTACAACCATAACTACAGCCGTAACTACAATTACAGAAGCAGTAACAGCAGCAACAGCAGCAACATTTGTAACTACAATAACAGCAGCAGCAGTAACAGCAACAACAATAGCAGCAACAGCCGTAACTCCAGCAGCAGCAATAACAACCCCAATAGCAGCAGTAACAACACCAACAGCAGTAACAACACCAACAGCAGCAGTAACAACACCAACAACAGCAGTAACAACACCAACAACAGCAGTAACAATACCAATAGCAGCAGTAACAACACCAATAGCAGCAGTAACAACACCAACAGCAGTAACAACACCAACAACAGCAGTAACAACACCAACAGCAGCAGTAAGAACACCAACAACAGCAGTAACAACACCAACAGCAGCAGTAAGAACACCAACAACAGCAGTAACAACAACACCAACAGCAGCAGTAACAACACCAACAGCAGTAACAACACCAACAACAGCAGTAACAATACCAACAGCAGCAATAACAACACCAACAGCAGTAACAACACCAACAACAGCAGTAACAACACCAACAACAGCAGTAACAACACCAACAACAGTAGTAACAACACCAACAGCAGCAGTAACAATACCAACAGCAGTAACAACACCAACAGCAGCAGTAAGAACACCAACAACAGCAGTAACAACAACACCAACAGCAGTAACAACACCAACAACAGCAGTAACAACAACACCAACAGCAGCAGTAACAACACCAACAGCAGTAACAACACCAACAACAGCAGTAACAACACCAACAACAGTAACAACACCAACAATACCAGTAACAACACCAACAGCAGTAACAACACCAACAGCAGTAACAACACCAACAGCAGTAACAACACCAACAACAGCAGTAACAACACCAACAACAGTAACAACACCAACAACAGCAGTAACAACACCAACAGCAGTAACAACACCAACAACAGCAGTAACTACACCAACAACAGCAGTAACAACACCAACAGCAGTAACAACAACAACAACAGCAGTAACAACACCAACAACAGCAGTAACAACACCAACAACAGCAGTAACAACACCAACAACAGCAGTAACAACAACACCACCAGCAGCAGTAACAACACCAACAACAGCAGTAACAACACCAACAACAGTAACAACACCAACAACAGCAGTAACAACACCAACAACAGCAGTAACAACACCAGCAACAGCAGTAACAACACCAACCACAGCAGTAACAACACCAACAACAGCAGTAACAACACCAACAGCAGCAGTAACAACACCAACAGCAGTAACAACACCAACAATAGCAGTAACAACACCAACAACAGCAGTAACAACACAAACAACAGTAACAACAACACCAACAGCAGTAACAACACCAACAGCAGTAACAACAACACCAACAGCAGTAACAACACCAACAGCAGCAGTAACAACACCAACAACAGCAGTAACAACACCAACAGCAACAGTAACAACACCAACAGCAGCAGTAACAACACCAACAACAGCAGTAACAACACCAACAGCAGTAACAACAGCACCAACAGCAGTAACAGCACCAACAGCAGTAACAACACCAACAACAGCAGTAACAACACCAACAACAGTAACAACACCAACAAAAGCAGTAACAACACCAACAGCAGTAACAACACCAACAACAGTAACAACACCAACAGCAGCAGTAACAACACCAACAACAGCAGTAACAACAACACCACCAGCAGCAGTAACAACACCAACAACAGCAGTAACAACACCAACAGCAGTAACAACACCAACAACAGTAACAACACCAACAGCAGCAGTAACAACACCAACAACACCAGTAACAACAACACCACCAGCAGCAGTAACAACACCAACAACAGCAGTAACAACACCAACAGCAGTAACAACACCAACAACAGCAGTAACAACACCAACAGCAGTAACAACACCAACAACAGCAGTAACAACACCAACAGCAGTAACAACACCAACAACAGCAGTAACAACACCAACAGCAGTAACAACAACACCAACAGCAGTAACAACACCAACAGCAGCAGTAACAACACCAACAACAGCAGTAACAACACCAACAGCAGTAACAACACCAACAGCAGCAGTAACAACACCAACAACAGCAGTAACAACACCAACAGCAGTAACAACACCAACAGCATGTAACAACAACAACAACAGCAGTAACAACATCAACAGCAGTAACAACACCAACAGCAGTAACAACACCAACAGCAGTAACAACAACACCAACAGCAGTAACAACACCAACAGCAGTAACAACACCAACAGCAGTAACAACAACACCAACAGCAGTAACAACACCAACAGCAGTAACAACAACACCAACAGCAGCAGTAACAACACCAACAACAGCAGTAACACCACCAACAGCAGTAACAACAACACCAACAGCAGCAGTAACAACACCAACAACAGCAGTAATAATAACAACAACAGCAGTAACAACACCAACAGCAGTAACAACAACACCAACAGCAGTAACAACACCAACAGCAGTAACAACAACACCAACAGCAGTAACAACACCAAGAACAGCAGTAACAACAACAACAACAGCAGTAACAACACCAACAACAGCAGTAACAACAACAACAACAGCAGTAACAACAACAACAACAGCAGCCACAACAACAACAACAGGAGCAGTAACAACAACAACAACAACAGCAGTCACAACAACAACAACAACAGGAGCAGTAACAACAACAACAACAGCAGCCACAACAACAACAACAGCAGCCACAACAACAACAACAGGAGCAGTAACAACAACAACAACAACAGCAGTCACAACAACAACAACAACAGGAGCAGTAACAACAACAACAGCAGCAGTAACAACAACAGCAGCAGTAGCAACAACAACAACAACAGGAGCAGTAACAACAACAACAGCAGCAGTAACAACAACAGCAGCAGTAGCAACAACAACAACAGCAGTAACAACACCAACAACAGCAGTAACAACAACAACAACAGCAGTAACAATACCAACAGCAGCAGTAACAACAACAACAACACGAACAACGATAAGAACAACAAACACATACAAATCCGGTTTGGTCAGCGCTGACACGTTAAAAAAGCGAACATCCTGGACTACTTTAACTAACCGCATTCCCTCCTTCACGGATGGTTGCCTAAACCGGAATTCCAACATCATCGCCGCCAATAGTCTTAACTATCTAGGTCACGATCTCACGTCTCCAAATATACTTTCCAATATCCATTTAAGTTTTAAGCGTCCTGTCAGTTTTGCACGAAAATACAGGAAAATATTTAACACCAGAATTTATTTCGTCTAATCGATTTCATTTAAATGAGTCGTAGATAGGATCCCTTCTACTGTTTCAGGATGCGATCTAACATCAGCCGGTGTTTGTAATGCAATAGTCAATGGGAGAATTCATGAATATCTGAATTTCTAATGTTTGAGTGTTAGGTTATGTTCGTTCAGTTGATCATGAAAAAAACGTGCTTGAACTCCTCTGAACTTTACAATTTAAAATGGTAAGTGGTTTAAGATAATCCAGAGTGCACCGCGAGAGGACGATGCATGTCTTGGAGGGACGGAGTGGATGTCAAGGCAAACGAACAAATTTTCACGGGGTAGATGGAGTTCTTCGTTTTTATTGTCATTGTCGTACGACTTGATTTCGATTGCTGGGGTAGTCGATCGGGTTTTTAGGTTGAGGAATACAGGCCGCTTCATCACTCCTGTCGCCACGTCGTGTGTTGGCTATGTTTGTTTATGTAGTTGGATTCCAGAATTACAGTTATGAGGAAAGACTCAGAAAACCCGGCCTACAGTGTCTAGAAAAGAGAAGAATTTTAGGTGACTTAATACAGGTTAATAAGATGATCAGTTAATTAGACTATGAAAGTTTTTTCTAAATACAACCACCTACAAGAACAAGAGGGCGTAACTACACATTAACTAAAGAGAGATCCATATTAGATATTAGGCCTACAGTGTCTAGAGTAAAAAAGAACTTGTGGTTACTTAATACAGGTTTATAAGATAATCACAGGACAGATTAAATTAGTCTAAAACAAGTTTTTTTTCTTCAAATTACAGCCACCAACAATAACAAGAGGGCACAGCTATAAATAAACTAAAGAAAGGTTCAGATTGGATATTAGGACATATTTTGTTAGTCAAAGAGTGTTGAATGCTTGGAATGCATTTCCCCAGGAGGTAGTGGAGGCAGGGACAGTTAATACATTTAAGAATAAATTGGATTCGCATAGCTCTTACAGCAGGGTAATGAAAATGTAACTGGTTGTATACAGACTGCAGAGTCTTCTAAACGAGTATAAAGACGTTAAGTTAATGTATATTCTGGTCATTGCTTTGATGTTCCATATTTGCCTGTGGTCATGCATCTAAGATCATTCTGTGGAGGTAGACCTGGAGACTGTAATGTCCCGTTCTGAGTTTGAAGATCTTTGTCTACTGATCTCTGTCAAATTTGTCAATGCTGACATTTTTTGCTTGTATTATTTGTGTTAGAGCTATCAATACTTGTCAGGTATATCATTCTTTGTTATTGATACTGGCACACTTTAGGTCTATCAGTTATTGTTAGGGATATCAGTATTTCTTAGGAATATGAGCTCAGTCTATTTCATAAACTACGACACAACGCATTCCGTTCTCTGGACTACATTCTGCTACTTAAGCCCTTTCAGGGTTTGGTTCGCGTGATTGAGAACGAACGAAGCCAAGCCAAGCCAAATCGGATGTGTTGGACCGAAAGGTGCAAATATCGCAGTCAAGCTGTAAACTACGACACAACGCATTCCGTTCTCTTGACTACATTCTGCTACTTAAGCCTTTCAGGGCTTGGTAGCCGGAGATTGAGAACGAACGAAGCCAAGCCAAGCTCAGCCAAATAGGGAAGCTAGTTTAGTGTAGTTAAAGAATCAACATCGTTGCACACGGTTTAACTCACAAGTGCTCTGTTCTCCATATTTTGGAATGATCTCAGTATAATGCACGAACTCTGTATTACTGGCGAGGATCCCGTAATAGATTGGGTTGAATTTTAACATAATCTTAAATTATGCAGCGGCGTTAAGCATACTCCTTTCGATTCCCCACTGCCGAGGGATTTTTAACGTACTCTACACTGAACACGGGCGTCCGATCTCTACTACACAGAGATACGGGGATATATATGTAAGTTCGCGGGAAAAAAATTCCTGTTTCCATCGTGTTTTTCCACCATAAAAATAGGGAAACTAATATTCTAAGCATACAACGTGACTAAAGACCGTTGTAGATAGAGCTAGCAACCTGATCGTGTACATTATATATCTACAGAAAACATGACTGCAAGTGTGCGCAAACTGCCATGACACCAGTGAGACGTCACTTACATTGGTAGTCTTTTGCTGCGTAGGGCCTAGCGAGGAATAACAGAAGAAGAAGGTTATGACTATAGAGTCTTCCAGTACTCGAGGAGCGTCTTAACTGTGCTTGCGTTTTATTTCACCCCAAACAAACGAAATTTATATATTTAGCATATCTTTTGTTGACATCGCAAAATAGTCCAATTTTTTATTGCTCTGGGTGACAAATATTCGAAATAATCGAGAATAGACGAGAATTTCTTCTTACGCTCCTGCTCTGTTTATCTCTGCCGTCATAGAAATGGATTTCTTGAATCTCTCAGCGTTTTGACGATATTAAGGACAGTAGCATCCCGTTTCTACAGCAGTATGACATTATCCACACTGTCAGACCATATAATAGCAGCCTTGATATATAACGCTAACCCTAACCCTAAACTAAACCCTAACCATTACCCTAATACTAAAATTAACCTTAAACCTAACTTTGACCCTTCGCAAAAGTGAATATAATCATATTTCATACACTACTACCTTTATACATGTCTTTACTTATTTTTTAAAATTAAAATTATATTGATCCATCCTCCCCTTAACCCTAAATGCAATGTCCCGTTACAATCATCAACTGTCAAATATGTAGTCTGACAACACAAAGAACTCTGTGTTTGGGGTGAATTAAGAGGAAAGTATCTCTTATCTTAAGAGAAAGCAACATTACTACTACTACTACTACTACACCTACTACCATAACTACTACTACTACTTCTATTACTACTACTTCTATTACTACTACTGGAGGATGGAGACTAACGTCTGGTAAGCAAAATATACTGATCAGACATGTGAGTCAGGGTCAGGTAAAACATCCAGGCCAAACCTCCACCTCGGCTTTCTCGTAGCCGTCCCTAGAAACGGGCTGTATTCATGTCAGCCTGGCTAACGAGGTGAGGGATAGGCGTAATGCCCTTAGTAGTGAGCGAAACGCATATGAAGCCAAGCGTAGCACAAATGCCCGGAAGACCCCGGCCCACCTGCATCAGCACGCTCGGGATGTGAGGAAAGCTACTGCAACACAACCCTTTACGTGCTTTTCAGGGCGCACATAAGAGTAAACCTACTCACTGTTATCAGTCGAAACAACAGCAACACAACTATTACTACTACTACTACTACTACAACTACAGTGAAACTAGTACTACTACTTCTACTACTACTACAACTACAGTACTACTACTACTACTACTACAGTGAAACTAGTACTACTACTTCTACTACTACTACAACTACAGTACTACTACTACTACTACTACTACTACTACTACTACTACTACAGTGAAACTAGTACTACTACTTCTACTACTACTACAACTACAGTACTACTACTACTACTACTACTACAGTGAAACTAGTACTACTACTTCTACTACTACTACAACTACAGTACTACTACTACTACTATTACTACTACCACTACTATTACTACTAATACTACTACTACTTCTACTACTACTACTACTACAGTGAAACTAGTACTACTACTTCTACTACTACTACAACTACAGTACTACTACTACTACTATTACTACTACCACTACTATTACTACTAATACTACTACTACTTCTACTACTACTACAACGACAGTACCACTACTACTACTACAACTACAGTATAACTACTACTACTACTACAACTACAGTATAACTACTACTACTACTACAACTTCAGTATAACTACTACTACCACTACTACTTCTACTACTACTACAACTACAGTACTACTACTACTACCACTACTATTACTACTACTACTACTACTTCTACTACTACTACAACGACAGTACCACCACCACCACCACTACTACTACTACTGCTACTACAACTTCTACTACTTATATTATTTCTACTACTTCTTTTTCATCTTCTTCTGCTTCTTAGTTCATCCTTTATCAAAGTTCCGGTTTCTCTAAGACAAGCCATCGCTGTTTGTAATGCTGTTGTATCTCAGTGCAGCTTTTGTCTTCCACCTGCCTCGCGAGGCCTTTATTGTTCTCTCTGTCTTCCTGAGTGAATACAGTATTTATCTTCTTTGTCCTATTTCGGGAAGAACAAATACATACACCCATACACACACATACATATATATATATATGTCAACTCCTTACCGTAAGAATAGAACGTCCATAGTTTGAGACGTATTTGTCCCTATTCAACATAGAGAAGATCACAAACTCAATTATTTTTTATCCTTTCACAAAAATATGCGTGATCTGAAATTAGTGACGCTTCTTCGGATCTCGGATTGGGGTGCTAGGCCAATTATGGGGTATATTTTATCAATGGGTGTGGGTTTTAGGTACCCTGATACTATCCGACCCGCCTCATCTAAAGCTGTATCTACTAGTTTCGCAAGAACATAGTTTTCCCAGACTGGCACATCGTATTTAGCTACGGAGAAACAAAGGCAAGTGTAGTTGTCCGAAGGACTGATGGATGTGCCCTCCAAATTGTGCCGGTCACTTTTCTGTTGACATTATTTCTTGCGTGTACCGTTATGTCTATGAAAACCTATGATACATCAACATTTCGTAACCGAAATGCATATGCGGAATACTATATGCATTGTTAGCCCACTTCTATATGGCAGCGATTCTTGGACAAGCTATGCCAAACAACAGCACAGGCTTAACACCTTGCATCTACTGCGTCTACGATCAGTTTTAAAAAAATTATTCGGAGGGACAGAGTAACAAATGCAGAAGTTCACTATCGCATCGGTCCTCCCGGGCATTTGCATTCTCCTTAGACAGTGAGGAATACGATGGATTGGACATGGTCATCGCGTAGAAGATGATCGCATCCTCAAAGATATCCTCTATGGAAAGTTGACAGACGACAAAATAACAGTCAGCTGACCACAGTTTAGCTTCAAATATGTGATATGAAGGCCCTGGGCATGAGTCTGATATCCAGGGAAGACGAAGCCGCAGACACATCCAAGTGGAGATATACTCTGAAGGGCCATCTCACGCTGGGAGAAGAGAATCTCTTGCAACACAGAAACGTGAAAGGAAGCAAGGAGCAAGTACATCGCAGTTTAGTTAGTTTGTGCATCAATTCAAGTCATATCATCCTACAGTCAGGCATGAGTGAAAGGGACTGCTACTATTACGCTCAACATTTTCGAAGACCTTTCTCTTCTTGTCGTCATCAAAATTCAGGATTGATGCATCTATTTTGTTTTCAAAGTCTTCTAACGTGCTAGACTTATTGGTGTAAACATGACTCTTCAAAATAACTCCATCAGATACAATCGTGTGGAGTCAGATCGGGTAAAAGAAAATGGTGGCAGCCCTGAAAAAGATCCGGCTTTTTCAATTCTTCAACAGCTGTTATGTGATACGAATGACGAAAAGCTTTCTTTGCGCCTCGTTGCAGGTCGACAAAAATACCCATTCTCTTGTGAGAAACGCCTTAGTGACTGTTTCAGTAATCTGCTATTCACCTCTTTAGCCGGATATGTCTGTTATTGTATTGGTTCAGAACACTATCCCTAATTTTAGATTTCGTCTCTAACCTGAACACGCACCTTTAACATGAGGCGTCTCTTCCTCCAAACGTCTTCAGGAATTCGCATTCTCTATTTTCAGTCCACTTGTGGCACGGGGAAGTGTGACCTCCTTTGTTTCATATTTTGTTGGCAGACCGGTGACTTGCCAGGTCAATGACAGTAACTGTTACCAACCGTTACATTTGTAGACCATGTAATATACAATCACCGTTTTGGGAGTGGCAATGATGGAAGTGTAAATTAGAGCAACGTAGCCCCGCAGCCTGTTAGGCGCTATCTATGCCGCTCCGCTAACCACATAACCAAGATCCTGATGTATGTTATAGCGATATATTCTCTGTGGGGCGAGAGTCCCTAGACTAATTCGAGTAGCTTTTTAAAATGAATTTTGCCCGAGCTGTAGCCGTTAAGCTATAGCTATTAAGCTGTAGCCGTTAAGCTATAGCCGTTAAGCTATAGCTGTTAAGCCTACCTTTTTCGATTTCCAACTACCAAGGGGCTTTTAACGGGCTCGCCATTACACACTGGTGTCTGGTCTTACTACTCCGAGCTCTGGTGAAATTTTATCAGATAATTGAAGTTAAAAAAAATTCCAGTCTCTCCCGTGGTTTGAACCCGTAACCTCCAGCACACGTTGCGAACACTCTAGCCTCGAGCACACTGGTGTTACCTTTACAGACTTGGATATTCAATAACTTTTATATACAACCACCCGCTTGACAACGGTGTATACGGCAATCACGAATGACGTTCTAAAAAGAAACGGAGTTCACTTGGGAAAAATAAACTGCGATCACATTTTGTTGACAAAACAAACATTCTGGCGTGGAACGACTGCTTAATGTGTTTCCAAACATCGGATGAACTTGAGACGTACTGACGTATCCTTCACACAAAAATAGACCAAACGGTCATTGATCGGCTACACAAAGGCAAGGGGCCAAAGATGCACTGTGCTGGCCGATAACAATATCAATAGAGTTGACTTGTGCAAAGTCAAGATGGAAGTTAGCAAACATATTATTCGTAAAATACTCGTCAGATAGGCGTTGTTCAAAGAGTCGGGGGAAGAACCATCACAAATGAGCTTGAGTTACAGTTTTTAAGAAACATCGGGGGAGGGGGGGGGGGGGGCAATTGTTGATTGATAACAACAAAGAGTAACGGCTTTATCAGAATCTTTTGTGTCGTTTCCCGGAGTATAAAGCGAAGTTCATATCTTTAACGGATAACTGTTGCTTGGACAAGAATAGCACCACTGCCTCACAGAGAGCATGCCTGTCGTAGTAGGCAGCTAACAGTGTGACATGGTTGGGTGGCTTGTTAAGAGCAGCATAGATAGCGCCTAACAGGCGGCGGGTCTACTGTGCTCGAGTATTTGAGTCTATTAAGATGCACTCGCACATCAGTTAACCACCCGTCGCGGCACTTGTCCCAAAGCAGCGCAGTAATAAGCTGACCAATCCTAGCCAGCTAAGCAGGAATTCCTCCCCAGGCTACAGCCAGCTGACGCCAGAGCTGGGACCTCCGTAGGGGCATCGCCAATGTAAAAGTACAGGACTTAAGACCAAGGTTTAGACTTGTTCAGCTTATTAATTGGCAGAACGATTGAAATAATTCCCTGGTTGGCGCCGAACAAAACAAACATTGGTTTCTTCTTCTTCTTCTTCTTCTTCTTCTTCTTCTTCTTTTTCTTCTTCTTCTTCTTCTTCTTTTTCTTCGCACGATGCCAGACGCCAACTTGAATTTGTTCGAAGAAAGCAGCTGTCATCCTGAGGTTGTCGACACTGACATAGAGCTTGTCTAGTATTGGCACTGGTGATGGCCACATGTGCTTTCTCTGGTCCTCGTATGTCAGGCAATTTTGCAGCAGATGTTCAGCGGTCATTTTCTCTGTACCACATGTGCATTCGTCAGTGCCACCTATCTTCAATTTATTGAATAGATGGTATTTCAGTCTATTGTGGCCTGTGTGGAGTCTGAAGACCACGACCTGCTCTTTTCTGTTCAACTGGTAATAGGCATTATTTTTTGTGCAGCCAGTATGCTCTGTTTCCCATTTGGCAATGTATCTGGCCCTAATGAACATTTTGGACTCTTCGTAGGTCACACTAGAATCTGGTTGTGGTAATCTTGTACCTTCTTTTGCCAGTCTGTCTGCTTCCTCGTTGCTTTGAATGTTACAGTGGGATGGAACCAACTGTACCACTACTCTTTTTGGGGCGGAATGCTGGCATAGTTGACAGAGTACTGCTCTTGAATCATTAAGTTCTGTATTTTTCTGGCTTTTTAGTGCTGAAACCACAGACAGGCCATCTGTAAACAGGCCTATCTGGTTTTCATTGCTTTCGCCTGTCAGCATTGATCTACTGCAGCCTTCAGTGCTTCTGCCTCCGCTCTGAAATTGCTTGAGTATTTTCCAGTTGCCACTGACAGTGTTATTTTTCTACCGTTTGTTAGGCTCAGGATTATCACCCCCCCCCCCCCCCCCCCCCCATCTGTGTTGTTTTTGTTACAGAACCGTCGGTGTATGCATGGGTCCAGTCCATGCTTGGGTAGTTTTTCGCTGTATACCTCAGGGTTAAGTCTCTTCTTTCTTTTTCAGTCTGGCTGTTCTTGTTTCCAATACCTGGTATATATTCCACCACCTCTAGAATGATATGCTGCTTCCAGGTGGGTTTGCGTACAGTAGGGATGGGCTTTGGTGTTGTCATGGTGTTGGTAGGGTCTTCGCTCATCTTTGCTTTGGCTATTTCTGCAAAGTTTCTCCGCTTTAGTTTCCCTTTACCAAATCTATTTAGTCTCTGATGCATTGGATGGTCGGTCAGTCTTCTTAGCGTCTCTGCTTGCTGCTGGACTCTGCTGTCCCTTCTATCGGTCATGGATTGCAGATTTGTAAACTTTTCAAGTTCTACAATTGGCGTTGACTTCATGCCTCCTGTTATAACTCTCATGGCTTGGTTTTGAAGTTTGCTGATTTTATCAAAGTTCGCCTTTGCTGCTGTTGCCGATGCCGCAATGCCATACTCGAGAACTGGTCTCACTCTTCCAGTGTACAGTTTCTTCAGTATTCTTTCGTCTGCTCTCCGACTTGTGCCAGCAAGTTTCCTCATGAGTGCCATTCTTTGTCTGGCTCTCATTCGGTTTCTCTCGATCTGAGGTGTCCATGTAAAATGTGACTCCCAGGTAGTTTGGGTTGTCGTTTGGCCACAGATATTTGCCATGAAGACTTATTTTGGTGTTCTGTGGTTTATTTGAAAGCGAGAATATCGTACATGTTGTTTTTTCTTCATTTATTTTGACCAGCCATGATTTCGCCCACTCCTCCAACGATGTTAGGGCCTGCTGCATCCGATTGTTTGCTATGGTGAGATTTTCTTCAGAGGTCCACATAGCCAGATCGTTTGCAAACGAAGCTGTGGGCTCTTCTTGGTATATTCTCTATGATGTTGTTTATATATACCAGAAACAGTGTGGGTGACAGTACTCCCCCTTGGGGTACTCCTTGCTCCAGTGTCACCTTTTTGCTCATCTGCCCATGTACTTGAACTCTGGCTGTTCAGTTTTCGAGGTAGTGGATGATCGATCTGTCAATTTTACCAGATACTTCACTTCTTCGTAGCTTGACTTTAAGTCTTTCTTTCCACACCTTGTCAAATGCCTTCTCTAGTTTCACCCAAACCGCTACTGTATGCTTTTCTCTTGGTAAGCATCCCCTACTTCCTGCGCTATGAGAGTGATGTGGTCCTCAGTAGATCTATGTTGTCTAAATCATGCTTTGCTGTGGAATTAATATGTGTTTTGCTTCCAGGTGCCACAACAGTCTGGTGTTTATCATACGCTCCATCAATTTACCTACACAGCTCAGTAGACTGATAGGCGTGTATCCGTTTTGATCTGTTCTATCTTTTTCTTTCTTTGGAACTGGTATAAGTACAGCATCGTTCCATGTCTGCGGTACAATTCCCCTTTTCCAGCTTTGGTTCAAGACTGACATAAACAAAAAAAAGTACAGGACTTAAGACCAAGGTTAAGACTCTTGTACAGCTTATTAATTGGCAGAACGATTGAAATAATTGCCCGATTGACACCTAACAAAACAAAAAATTGTTAAATTTGAACAGAACCTACTTCACTCGTTATTAATCTCCCGCTACTAGTCCTGAAAATGGGCCTTTGCAAATTGCAGAATGTTGTCTGGAGAACGAAATGCGTTATGTCGTAGTTTACAGCTTTACTGCGATATTTGCATATTTCGGTATGACACATTCGACTTAGCAGCCATTTTTAAGTACCAGGTCAGCCTTCCCTCTCCGATCCCTTCCCCTTAGCCAGTCTGCTCAGTTGCAGCCTGGTATCCAGGATCACCGCGTGGAGGTGTAGGATGATCTGTGCAGTTCTGGTTCACTGGCCTGACACTAGCAGTCAACTTGCAGCAAGGGTTCAAGATGCTGAGCAGCGAATGAGCTGCAGCGGTGAGCAACTCATAGCTGACTGCTAGCGTCAGGGCCAGTGAACCAGAGCTGCCAAGACCCTTCTACACCTCCACGCGGTGATCCTGGATAACAGGCTGCAGCAGGGCAGACTGGCTACGGAGAAAGGATCGAAGAGGGAATGCTAACCCAGTACAAAAACAATTCTTGCTGAAGTCGGATGTGTTGGACCAAAAGGTGCAAATATCGCAGTCAAGCTGTAAACTACGACACGACGCATTCCGTTCTCTGATTACATTATGCTACTTAAGCCCTTTCAGGGTTTGGTAACGGGAGATTGAGAACGAACAAAGCCAAGCCAACTAGCAGCAAGACCCAAGTTCAGACAGAAGTCAAGTTTTATGTTGATATCTCATCACTCGGGCACACTGAAATTCTTTTTGCTCAACCTGGTATAAAGACAGCTGATCGCTGCTACCATAAAAAATTGCTGATAAAGTGCCAAATTTATGACAGAAAGGAATTATCCGAATTCTTGACCTTCGTTATTTTCGTGCTAGGGATACAGTTGCGCTGAACTAGAAGGTAAGATAGCGGTTTGCCCCAAAGTAACTACACTACTGTCGGGGAATGAAGTTGTTAGATACGTCAGTATACTCAGCCGCAGTTTAAACGAGGTAGAGTGCACAGTTAATTTCCTCGATGCCTTTTACTTTCATATCCTTGTGTCAGGTACCTATTTACAGCAGAGTCAACTGGAGCGTACCGATAAGGGCATTCTTATCCTGTATCTTCACCATGAGAATCCAGAGTCCTACCGTCAGTGCAGCTCGCAGTTGAGATGTCAGTGAGACGTTGGTGTACCCGACTTCTCGCACATGTGTAAACATGCGTGAATTATTTTCCCGCCCACATGTTGCGTCACTCGCTGACAGTTAGCCGTTCAGTTTTGAATGTAGTGAGCACCCGTCAGGTTTTCATTCGCGACGAAATTACGGAAATAATGGATCAGTAGTGTTGCATCACATTTTTCCAAAAGCTAGGCGTTATCCAAAAGGAAACCATTCGGAAGATTCAACGGGCTTCCGGTGACGATGCCACGAGCATCACGCAAATTAAGGAGTGGTACAGTCGCTTCAAAGATGGCCGCACATTGGTGGAGAGATGGTCATTTACCAGGTAGATCCTCAACAAGCCGACATAATGAAGTCATTGAGCAAGTATAGACTATGGACTTACAGAACCATCGTATCACCACCATTCGATAACTTGCGGGTGAGGTGGGGATAAGCATTGGTTCGGTACATTCCATTTTGGGCGAGGATTTGACTTGAAGAGAGTATCCACCAAATTTGTTTCCAAGCTGCTAAACGATAGAGCAGATGCAACTCCGTCTGGAAGACTCACAGGCCATGCTGTTTGATGACCCTCCAACTTCCTGAACACTGTGATCACCGGGAATGAATGTGGGCTTAGGGTACGACCCGGAAACCAAGCTGCAGGCATCACAGTGGAGACATTCATCATTCCATTTCCAGGGACCGGAAATAGGTTGATGTGCAGCAATGTCAAAGTCATGTTGACCTCTTCCTTTGACTCCCGTGCGGTTGTGCATCACGAGTACGCACCAGTCCAAAACATTACCAAAGAGTAATACCGTTGCCTTAACGAACCTGTTTTATGCAAACGACCGTACTTGTGGCTCACAGGAAAAGTAAGATGGCCGCGCTTAATGACTTGCTTCGGTGTTTGTGTCGTTTGCTGATGTTTGGTGGCTCCTGTTCGGATTATAATTCACAATTCTTTCACCAGATGGTATCAAGGAGTTTGTTCTGTAGAATTACGGTGCTTCTGATTGGTTATCCTGTTTCTTATGCTGCATTTCGCTGCATTTCATGCCTGGCTTAAACCGTGGAAAATCAGTCCATGATGTAGTTCAACGTTCCTCTTAACAGCACACCATAAATTCAATCCAGGTTATCACTATCCAAGCACCTCTCGGACTGAAGTCGCTTTCCTTCAACACCCCCCCCCCCCCCCACTCCACCGAAGGTTGCACGATGTCTCTCCCAACCTCGTATTCTAAGCACGGCAAGGGTCACGCTGACCAAAGTGTGGACACAATCCAGAAGCCTCTGTGGCGGACCACGCAAAAAAATGGAGTTTGACCCGGACAGACATGGACACTGACACAACTACTGGTCCAACACACTCCTAGCGACCCTCATTCCAATGCAGCGGAGTACTCAGCTGCACCTGGGAAGTCTACAGAGATTTTGGTCGACACGATACGCATGAACATAGCCCCAGTAGTTGGACATTGTAGCCGTCGATCAACGCAACGGGCCTTTGCGAACAGTATAATTATGTAGTTAACGGGAATTTAGCAGCTCCATCATGACAACGCACCCTCCAATTTTTCGCTTCTGATTCATACTCTCTGGCCTCATAAAAAGATCCTTTAGTTTGCCGGTCTACCTATTCACCTGACATGTCTCCTTGGAATATTTTTTGTTGCTGTTCGTCTAACTAAATATTACACTGAAAGTGACACGATTCGAGTCAAGAGAAGACATTATGCGGAATGCTAAGACCCAGATGTGCTCCATTCCCAAAGTGACCTTCCTGAAATGCTTCCAACAATTGTGGGACCCCTATAGAGATGTTTGTGAAGTCCCATGTAGAGTAGTTTGAAGAGGATTAGGGCTTCAAAGCTCCAGGTGAGTAATTCTATATTCCCGGACATAAGCCAGATACATTTTGAACACATCTCGTGTATATATATATATTTGCGAGTTGTGTTCAAATGAAACAGGATTGAACTGCTCCAAGTCAAAATGCGTACTATGCGCATGATGACGTCACTTCAGGTGTAAACAGCACATATCAACCGTCAAGTTTGCAAAACTTCATTATCCTCCTATTCAAAGCTTCCTCAGCTGGTATTTGAAAACATGACGTCGGTGATACGGAATCTATCCAGAGTTGATCAGCAAGCGGTGATTCGGTTTCTAACAGCTGAAAGATGTCGACAGGTTTGCCAGTTAGAAAGCAGGCAATGTATGGTGACAAAAATGTGTCGAAGACAACAGTGAAGAACTGGACAACGCTATTTAAAGAAGGATACATATATATATATATATATATATATATATATATATATATATATATATATATATATACATATATATATATATACATATATATATATATATATATATTTATATGATATAAAACTGCTCGAACCTAGCCTACTAAGAAGGAAATCCTTCTCCCGGCTACATCAAGCTCATATCAAAGCTTGGACCTGCACAGGGGCATATGCACCTGTACATGTATAGGTCGACTAAGAACTAAGAATAATTATTTATATAATGTAAATCTCAAATACTAAAATACTAAACGTTTTCCGTGTGAAATTGTGCACATGGTGAAAGAGCTAGCTGTAGAATCAATACACCTATAAACATGACAGCAGCCATTGGTAAGAGAATTAAAAGGAAGCGGTGTACTATCTGAGACATCTCTAAATCATGGTTGTCACAAAATAGAACGAAATTTTTTGAAAATCCACTCTGCTAAGGATTTCCTGAAGTTATTTTTAGCAACTAATTATATAATTTGCGGATTTGAAAGCCAGCACGATCTGCATGTCACAGGTGAATATCTTTCTATGCACGTTCGATTGGCTGATCACGTGATTATAGTACTCCAATCTTACTATAAATTAACTGGGGTTTTCTGCACTGTACGAAAATGTTTTTGCGTGTGTCCACGATGGCATATCAACTTGTTGTTTTCTGTGTGCTCATGGTGACATATGCCAGGGCACAGTCGTTTGGTCAAGCTGAACTGGTTTACGAATGGAATGAAGTGGACTTTGATTGGCCATCTGAAGCAGACAAGGCAGCGGCTATTAAAAATGGAAGTTTTGTACCAGAAAGGAATTTAGTTGTTGGACTTAAAGTACGTATTTGTTTCTGTTTGGGTTGAACAGGGAATATTTTAGTTTTGTACTTTTGTTGTTGTTGTTATTGTTGTTGTTGTTGTTGTTGCTGTTGTTGTTGTTGTTGTTGTTATTCTTCTTCTTCTTCTTCTTCTTCTTCTTCTTCTTCTTCTTCTTCTAACTAACTAATTGATGAATTACCTAAATAACTAACAAACTAACTAACGAATTAACTAACTAACTAACTAACTAACTAACTGGTTCTGGTGCTGACTGCTCATTTCTCTTTATTATCTTCTGAACGACAATACCTAGTTGTTAATTGCAGAAAATGTTGTATTGGACACACCTTTTAATGGCAGAAGTACTCGTTCAGGACTGAATCGTTGAAGTCGTCTATCGTCTACTAAACAGACAGACCTCCTACTTTCAACATTAGTCTAGGGAGAGTGAAGGCTAACGTCCGGTCAGACACATTATTCTGATGAAACATATTACTAAGGATCAGGAATATATACTGGCCAAGACCCCCATCTTACTTTCACGCAGTTCTCTCTCTAAGGTCAGATAAGGTCATCCCGTAACCGGAGAGGTCGTTGGGGCACACATGAAGACATCCTCACAATCCCACGCCACCCTTCTGTGTCAGCGGCCGCTGCCTGTGCCTCTTCTGGTCAGAGATTGGTCCATTCTTTTATGTTGTCCTCCCACCTCTTTTTCGGACTGCTTCTTCGTCGTCTGCCTTGCACCTTTCCGTGCAGGATCGTATTTGCAAGACCATTTGATCTCGATACGTGACCGTACCAAGCGAGTTTCCTTCTTTTGACATTTTCCAAGAGGTCTTCAAAAGGACCTATTGCCGTTGTAATTATATCTCGCATTTCCTCATTTGAAACTCGATATTTGTACGTGACGTTTAAAAGTCTTCGGGCACATCTCATCTCCAAGGCCTGTATCATTCGCTAAAGGTTAGCTGTAAGTGTCCATGTCTCCCAATAATTAAGGAATATTGACAGGACAAATATAAACAGATTGTTTCATGGCATGCTGGCTAACAAGGCCCCGCAGTAGAGAGCGACATGTAGATGAAGTCAAGGATAGCACAACCGCCCGGAGGACTCCGATCCACCTTCATCAGTGCTCTCAGGAAGCGAAGAAAACTGCTGCAACTCGCTACCTAGCGCCCTATTCAGGGCACACAAAAGAGTAAAAGTTACTTATTGTATATTCAACAACAACAACAACAATTATGTAGAATAAAAACTCTAAGCAAGTCTTATTCATTCCTTTATCGTCTTCTACTAAATATTCAAAACACTTAATTGTCCTATTATCATCTACATAATCATCAAATCCTTTCTTTCGGCGATTGGCCATTGCCATTCCTCTTCGAACATGTTTGATCTTAAGCCACCATTTCTGTCTCTTTTCGATTGAGGTGAAGGGAGGGACATTGACTTTCACAGTTTTCTTCTTCATGGGTTTCTTAGTCTACCCGTCTTCTTCTTACCACGTGGATTCCCTGTTAGGGTCTGTCTAGCCACTTTTGATGGTTCTTGCGTAGTGTGTGTCCTATCATACCCCATTCCCTACGTTGGATCTGTCGCTCGATTGGTTATTGTTGGCTTTTTTCCTTATAGCTCTTCGTTCCTCATCATGTCTGTTATCCTCCGTAGACATGTATTGACGAACAACTGGAGTTTTCTTCGTAATACATTTGCCGCTCTTTCAAATATAATTTTATGTTATGAAATGGAGTAATTATAACCATTGTCTAGAATAAAATAAATGTGAAGTACAAAATTGTTGAAATGGAGTAATTATAACCATTGTCTAGAATAAATGTGAAATACATAATTGTTGAAATGCAAAAATCTCACAGACTCAGCAGATTCTGGTCAGTTTAAAAGGAATGTTCTGCCTGGGTCTTTCTGTACGACAAATACTTGAATAGCACCACTACCCCACAGAGAGCATGTCGGAAGAGGCGACTAACTGTGTGACACGGCATGGCATCGGTCAAGGTTAGGTGGTTTGTTAAGAGCAGCATAGATGGTGTCTAACAGACCGCGGGTCTGCTTTGCTCTAGTGTTTGAGTCTGTTAAGATGGACTAGTATATCGGTTAAATCCCCTCCGCGGCACTTATCTCAACGCAACGGAGTAATAAGCTGCTCGATCCTAGTCCGCTAAGCAGGAAACCTTTCTCCCAGCAACAATCAGCTCACGCAAGATATGGGACCTGCAAGAACTGGGATATCTGCCCCTATAGCAGTACAGGTCGACTAAGAATAAGATAAATGGATGATCATGCAATGTCATGAGTTCGAAAGTCTTCTACCTTGAAGTAGTTAACTATATTTGTTCTATAAGCAATGCAATATTTCTTTCATTCTAGGTACACAATGATGACGTCTACGTAACAGTTCCTCGCTGGTTCTGGTCGTCCGGACATCCCGTATCCCTGGCTAAGGTAGTTAAGGTGAACAACAAGACCGTGCTCAGACCCTATCCGAGCTGGGCGTACCAGAAACAAGAGGACTGTAGAGCCTTTCAGTTCGTCATGAGCATGGAAATTGACCCCAACACTGGACTTATGTACGTTATAGACACAGGTCGGGTTGGAAGTATCTTGAATCTCTGTCCAGCCAAACTCTTCGTTTTTGACTTATACACCGACAAACTAGTCCATTATTACGAGTTCCCAGCGGATGTGGTCAACAGGACAAACAACTTCTTAAACGATATTGTTCTGGACTATATTGGGGGCCAGGTTAGATATGCCTACATGAGCGAAGCCTATGATAGCCGATTGATTATCTACGATTTCCAGACTGATTCTTCGTATTATCTTAAAGACCCGTCAATGGACATTCAAGGGAGGAACGAATCAGTGATTAACTTTAATGGCAAAGAATATGATTATATTCTCTCAGCTGTGAATGGCATCGCTTTGTCTCCAAATTTTAAGTATCTGTATTACTGCGCTGTTTCCGCATACAGTCTCTACCAGATTCCTACGTGGACCTTAAGGAATGTGGCATCTGCTATGGAAACTGGTATACGTCAATTGGGCAGGAAAGTCTCTCAAACTGGCGGGATGGCTTTTGGAAGCAAGCGTCTTTATTACGGAGCACTTGGGTTGAATGCTGTGTATTATTGGGACTCTGAGAAAGATATGGTTGATCAAAATGTTGGAATGGACAAAGTAAGATTAGAGAGCCAGACACTGCTAGTACGTAACGATATCACGATGCAGTGGCCGGACACCTTCGCGTTTGATAACAAAGGCTGGTTGTGGTTTACGGCCGATCGTCTTCCGTTATTCTGGGCAAAAGGTATTCCTAATGACACAAGGCATGACGATTCCTTCATGAGAATATGGAAGGTCTTCGTCAACGAAACTAGCTATTTGTACGATGCTGAAAAGCGAACACAGCAAGGAAATGGCGCCAAGGAAGGTCTCTCTAAGTCTGGGGGTGCTTGTTTTTTGTCTGCTGTTATTTCATCATGTTCCTTGTGGTTCTCCAAAGTGGTTAAGACTTTTTTATAATATCAACACGTTGAGCGTTTGATTAGTGTAGTGGTAGAGCACTCACTTTTCAATGCAAATGTACGGTTTTAAATCCAGCTACCTGCACGCTTCAGTCGACCCAGTTGAATAGAGGGTTCATTTGTAAATTTGCAAACTTAAGGAAATACAAGACATACAACTGACCACACCACGCATCATACACACTATAACTAGTACAAATAAGTCTTTAACACTTCATCCCTGACGGCAGTTTCTGCTGTGGGATTTATATTTATACTAGCTAGCTGGTGAGAACTAAACACACAAGTGTTATCGTCACCATATATCAACTTGTGCTTCCATCAGATTCTGATCTGTGCAGCTCAAAATGAATTATTCTCACTAGTACTGTAAACGCTATAGCGATTAGTTTTTTTCGCCTCTTTCCATTTCTGAGTTTCTTTTTCTTTTATACCGACTTGAGGATGATTTCGAGGGCGTTCTAAAAGCTTTTATTTAACTTTACATGACTGATGTCTGGATGCATGTCTTTCTAATTATCAAATTCTAACCAAATTGCCAACAACCTAGAGAGCTGAAACTGTGTACATATGCTCCACTAATGTGACCTGTTAATCTGTCAAATGTTGATGGAAATTGGACAAATGATTGAGAAGATTTTATCGAACAACTTAGTTTCGTTATATTTCATATGTTGTGACTTTTCCACGGTCGGTGGAATCCCGATATATTTCTTGATTACTTACGGCGATTTCTTGCCATTGAATTCTTCGTCGCAGCGTTAGAGACGAATGTCTTAAGTTCCGACGGCAACAAGATACTCGTAAAAAATAAGAAGCGTGTGACGTTCTCCAAAACAGAACAAAACATGTCTTAGTGTGGATAAAAGCTTCAACCGAAAAATGTAGTGTTTCTAAATATTTATTTCTCTCATAAAATATCAATTGAAGGCCAGCAACCGTACTCCTATTTCCGTAATTATACATATATTTGTGTTCTTTACATACGTCAGCTAAATGTGTTTGTCGAATTCTCTTCATTCCACAATTCAAGGCTAGCTATCCTATTTACAATCGTCGTTGTTCTCATTTACCATTTATTGCCAGTAGTAACATAATGAAACGATATATTTAGCTTAGTATTAACTTTCTGAGGCTGTGCCATTAAGCAAACTAAATAAAGAAACGAAAATAGATCTGGAAATTGACAATGAACATACTAGATGAGCGGGGAAGTACGCAATAAATGAAAAAGCTGTAAAGCACATTTATAAAATTTAAAAAACAGGAACATTAAATACAGCGTTTTAACGATTTGTATTTTCTAAAAGGTCTAGCTCTTTGATCAATGAATGTGTCTTTGTGTGTGTATGGGAAAGAGGGAGCTGACATGTTCTTGTAAACAATGTTAGCAGCTTGTCCATTGCAGAACGTTGCTTCCTACAACCGCCATCTTTTTTGATTATTTCTTAGCATTATATTTCGAGAAGATGTCGCGCCGAGCTGACAAAAAAACATCCGTGTGTGTTAAACTTGGACACGGCGGGATACGAACCAATTGCGTTGTGGTTGTGACTCTCTCTCTCTCTCTCTCTCTCTCTGTCGCCGCCGCGCACGCGCTCGCACGCACGCACGCACATACACACACGCAAGCACGCTTGCTCAAACACTCACAGAAAAATACATCATGCAGCACGTCCTTGATACAACTTCACTCTCAGTACAGCCATTTGGTAGGAATCTCGGTCAGCAGTCAGTCTACTCACCTTCTCCATATTCATGTAGTGTCCTTGATGTCTTGTGTCCATCTACGCCTTGGTCGACCCCTACCTCGTCGATCCTGGAACAATGCCTTCCAGAACTGCTTTGTCCATTCCGCCATGGCGCTTGATGTAGCTAAAAAACCTCAGTATAAGAGACATAACGCGGTTTATAAGCCAGTTCTCTTCAGACAGACACACACACATACAAATCTGTATAGCTTCCATCATCATCATCATTGGCGTCTCAGTTTCTATAGACCATGAGCGTTGCGCCTTGGGAGTTTTGTCCAGCTCCGTTTCCAGTATTTCGACATAATCTTCTATGACTGTAAAGGCCGATCCGCGAGGAACAGTCCCTGCCACAGATCGTACAGCCATGCTGAGAAGGCTGACTGGCGGGGGTGTCCCTGCCACAGCTCGTACAGCCATGCTGAGAAGGCTGGCTGGCGGGGGTGTCCCTGCCACATCTCGTACAGCCATGCTGAGAAGGCTGACTGGCGGGGGTGTCCGTGCCACAGATCGTACAGCCATGCTGAGAAGGCTGACTGGCGGGGGTGTCCCTGCCACAGATCGTACAGCCATGCTGAGAAGGCTGACTGGCGGGGGTGTCCCTGCCACAGCTCGTACAGCCATGCTGAGAATGCTAACTGGCGGGGATGTCCCTGCCACAGATGGTTCAGCCATGCTGAGAAGTCTGACTGGCGGTGGTGTCCTTGCCACAGATCGTACAGCCATGCTGAGAAGGCTGGCTGGCGGGGGTGTCCCTGCCACAGATCGTACAGCCATGCTGACTGGCTGGCGGGGGTGTCCCTGCCACAGATCGTACAGCCATGCTGAGAAGGCTGGCTGGCGGGGGTGTCCTCCGATCTTCTCATCTTCTATTTTTCTCTGCTACCAGAAGGCCTCTAAGAGTGTCGCAACCACTTTTTCCATTCTAACTGTCTACACACTACTCAATCCTGAGCATTCGTTTCCCAGCTGTCAGATGTGTTACCGCATTGTTTCATGTCCCTCATGCATCAGTCCTTGAATGGCAGAGTGGCGGTGGCGGATTCTTTTAACTCAATTGACGAGCTATATATTTTATTAAATATCTACATATGTATATATACATAGTGGCTTCTTTTCAATCATGTCTGACTATGGGTTGCAACCTTGGAGTAGCAGCCCTCTACTGTTTTTTTTATTTTCCTGTTCCTTCCAGCGTTGTCTCTTCACTTCCATGTGTTGCACACGCTTATTTTCGCCCAGCTTGATGTGGCTTTTCAGGTTGCATCTCCATTTGGATCGGTCTGCAGCTATTTCTTCCCAAGATGTCAGGTCCAAATACAGAGCCTTCATATCCCGTTTACATGTGTCTTTGAACCGTAGCTGTGGTTAGCCAGCTGTTATTTGATCACACTCCAGCTGTCCACAGAGAACATCTTTGGGAATGTCACCGTCCTCCATGCGATGAACATGACCAAGCCACCGCAGTCTTCTTTGGGAAAGAAAAACTTACATATTTGGGGGACCGACGCGAGACTGCACCTCCGCATTTGTCACTCTGTCTCTTCATAGAAAGCGGCGAAGCGCAGTAGTTAGCGCGCTGGCTTCTCATCTGAGAGGTCCTGGTTCATTCCCCAGTTGAGGCGGTAGTGGTTTTTTCAGACCGCAATGGCACCCGGGTCGACCCAGCCTTAAATGGGTACCGGTTCTGTCCGGGAAGTAATAGCGGCGAGGGAGGAGATGGCTACCGCCCTCATATAGCCGATCCTTTGAAATGTGAGATCGCTAACACCTCACACCCCTACGGCAGTAATGCTATGGGTTACTTTAGTTTACTTTACTTATTACTCTTCATGAGACGCCAAGAATGGAACTCAGGCGCAGTAGGTGAAATGTGTTGAGCGTATTCTCTTTTGGCATATGTTGCTCACATAGAAACGTTTTGACGACACCTATAATATATACACACCTTATCTTTTCTTAGAAAAGAAAATACTCTACAACCTTAAGAAAGACATGTTCATGATTTTAGAATGATAGTAGATGGGGAGTGGCCGAGAACACAGACCTTGTTTATTAGGACACGTTTTTAAACAACTATTCATTTTCTATCCTGTGTGCAAAAACAAAACCTACATTACGCTTGTCAAGGTAAGAGATCCTTGTACCTCGTCCACATAAATGTCACTTCGGCCTACATAAATTAGTGTTAATCAGTAATGGTAGTTTCTGACTTTACATAAACAAAATAGCAGTAAAAGTGTTGCACAATAACAAATATAATTATAGAAATGTCTTCCTACACGACAGAAGTCAACAGGTGCATTGACCTGTACAATGGGAACGTTGTTTACTATTTAACGAGTTGTTTTGCACAATTGTCAATAGCACGCACCCTTGGAGAGGTATTCATTTAAGGAATACATAAATTGTTATTTTTTATATTGCACATTTATTTGTGTTGTAGTTTTTAGGTATGATTGTATGCAAGCATTATTAGAAAATACACAATCTCTGAGGTTTGAAACGTGTTAATGCAACTTACAAATACATTATTTCTTTGCGGAACAAAATTGAAATGACTATCCTTCAATTCGCAATTCAAACAATATCTTGTAACGAATTGTGTCTTAGCCTGTTTCAATGGCCGGCATATGCAGTTTGATGAAAGACTTGGTCAGCATTGGTTTACCGACCCTGAAGTAAGATTTTCAATCTTAAAATGCAATGTTTTTTTTTATCATTTCTTTAAGACAAACAATGTTAAGTTAAAGTATTGTAGATTGATTTGCTGAATTAGGCAGAATGATGGTGGAAGGATGGACGGTTAGAGTGTGGTAGAGATGGATTGAGGCATGGACGGTTAAAGTGTGATAGAGGGATAGACGGTTAGAGTGTGGTAGAGATGGGTGGAGGCATGGACGGTTAGAGTGTGATAGAGGGATAGACGGTTAGAGTGTGGTAGAGATGGGTGGAGGCATGGACGGTTAGAGTGTGATAGAGGGATAGACGGTTAGAGTGTGGTAGAGATGGGTGGAGGCATGGACGGTTAGAATGTGGAATTGATGGTGGAAGGATGGACGGTTAGAGTGTGGTAGAGATGGGTAGAGGCATGGACGGTTAGAGTGTGATAGAGATGGATGGAGGCATGGACGGTTAGAGTGTGATAGAGGGATAGACGGTTAGAGTGTGGTAGAGATGGGTGGAGGCATGGACGGTTAGAGAGTGGAATTGATGGTGGAAGGATGGACGGTTAGAGTGTGGTAGAGATGGGTGGAGGCATGGACGGTTAGAGTGTGGAATTGATGGTGGAAGGATGGACGGTTAGAGTGTGGTAGAGATGGGTGGAGGCATGGACGGTTAAAGTGTGATAGAGGGATAGACGGTTAGGGTGTGATAGAGATGGGTGGAGGCATGGACGGTTATAGTGTGGAATTGATGGTGGAGGGATGGACGGTTAGAGTGTGGTAGAGATGGATGGAGGCATGGACGGCTAGAGTGTGGAATTGATGGTGGAGGGATGGACGGTTAGAGTGTGGTAGAGATGGGTGGAGGCATGGACGGTTAGAGTGTGGAATTGATGGTGGAGGGATGGACGGTTAGAGTGTGGTAGAGATGGGTGGAGGCATGGACGGTTAGAGTGTGGTAGAGATGGATGGAGGGATGGACGGTTTCCATGTGGTAGAGATGGATGGAGGGTTGGACGGTTAGGGTGTCATAGAGATGGGTGGATTGAGAGGGAAGAACTGCACGTGTTGAAAAGGTTTTTAATCAACTAGTTTCATAATTATTCCGAGCAAGGCCGGGTACCCTAGTTAGTGATTCATAAAAACCTTTTAGAAAATAATAAAACTGTCTAGTTTAATTTGTGCACCAGGATCAGGATTTCAAAATAAGTGAGAGAAAAATGAATCCCGTCTCAGCTTGTTCAACATGCCTAGCATGCCATAAGAGGCGATTAAGAAGAGTTGTGCATGGGACTGGCTCCTATATCCTGTAATAACGTTAAGATATAAAGCTTCAACAGCTAAAGATTGGTCAACATTTGATGATTCGTCATGTATTTGTTGAACGATTTATGCTTGTCATGGAGCTGAAAAAGATTGTGATTAATTTTGATTGAAATGCATTATTGTAATTTATGTTTATATTTAAGAAGTAATAAATATTTGTTTCGCGATTACAAAACAAAAAAAAATGTTTACTTTTCATCGTTGCAGTTTATTTAGTTTTCATAAAATTCAAAAATATTGCGGTGTCATTTTCATGTTATTAAAAAAAGATGTTACAGTCCACACGAATGGAAGGAATATTGAAATAATTGACACTCATCCAAAATGACTGGGTATTAATCTTATGATTGTCTTGCTCTTGATTACACATATGTGAATCGTTTCCTGACTGTTAGAATTGGATAATGCAAGACCGTGAGTGCTGAACGCTTACAGTAATATGGGCCAGGGCAGTTGTTTGGCCAGTGGGCCGTGCTGCAGCAGTGGATACATTTAGTCCGCCGTCCTGGTACTTTGACCATGATGGTGACGACTGACCCACTTGTCAAGTGGATGTCCACATAGTGAGGGAGAGGTATCCCTTGTCCCACTTGTTAGGTGGATGTCTACATAGTGAGGGGGAGGTTTCCCTTGTTCCACTTGTTAGATGGATGTCTACATAGTGAGGGAGAGGTCTCCCTTGTCCCATTTATCAAGTGGATGTCCACATAGTGAGGGAGAAGTCTCCCTTGTCCCACTTATCAAGTGGATGTCCACATAGTGAGGGAGAAGTCTCCCTTGTCCCACTTATCAAGTGGATGTCCACATAGTGAGGGAGAAGTCTCCCTTGTCCCCTTGTCAAGTGGATGCCCACTTAGTGAGAGACAGGTATCCCTTTCTTTAAAAGAAGAAGGTGTCTGTCTGGTGAGGTGGTGTTTTGTTGGAGTTCTGCTTCTGGATCTACAGTGCTGGCTGTTGCCAGCCTAGTTTTGAATTTTTCGGCTGCTGTCGGAGGCAGCCATTGTACTATGGCTTTATCCCTTAGTCTGTCTAGGTGTCTATTGTCACAGACAGTTTGGGATCGGACAATTCTAGATGCCTTTCGTGCAGCCTTACATAGTGTTTTGTGTGGACTACCGTGGTCAGGGTGACGAAGTACTGTGTTGGGCTATCTAGCCTATAAATGGCGGCCACTCCACATTTCTCTAGAAACCCTGCAAAACCCGAATCTACATACAGACCGGATGATTTCCCAGCCCGACCATCACCCGCACAACAACGCCAAAGAAGGAGCGTCGCCACAGCTTCAGGGACACTTGTAAGAGCAAGCGACCAGCCCACATCAGGGACACGTGTAAGAGCAAGCGACCAGCCCACATCAGGGACACTTGTAAGAGCAGGAGACCAGCCCACATCAGGGACACTTGTAAGAGCAAGCGACCAGCCCACATCAGGGACACGTGTAAGAGCAAGCGACCAGCCCACATCAGGGACACTTGTAAGAGCAAGCGACCAGCCCACATCAGGGACACGTGTAAGAGCAAGCGACCAGCCCACATCAGGGACACTTGTAAGAGCAGGCGACCAGCCCACATCAGGGACACGTGTAAGAGCAAGCGACCAGCCCACATCAGGGACACTTGTAAGAGCAAGCGACCAGCCCACATCAGGGACACTTGTAAGAGCAAGCGACCAGCATACATCAGGGACACGTGTAAGAGCAAGCGACCAGCCCACATCAGGGACACGTGTAAGAGCAAGCGACCAGCCCACATCAGGGACACGTGTAAGAGCAAGCGACCAGCCCACATCAGGGACACGTGTAAGAGCAAGCGACCAGCCCACATCAGAGGGACTTGTAAGAGCAAGCGACCAGCCCACATCAGGGACACGTGTAAGAGCAAGCGACCAGCCCACATCAGAGGGACTTGTAGGAGCAAGCGACCAGCCCACATCAGGGACACTTGTAAGAGCAAGCGACCGGCCCACATCAGGCACACTTGTAAGAGCAAGCGACCAGCCCACATCAGGGACACTTGTAAGAGCAAGCGACCGGCCCACATCAGGGACACTTGTAAGAGCAAGCGACCAGCCCACATCAGGGACACTTGTAAGAGCAAGCGACCAGCCCACATCAGGGACACTTGTAAGAGCATGAGACCAGCCCACATCAGAGGGACTTGTAAGAGCAAGCGACCAGCCCACATCAGGGACACTTGTAAGAGCAAGCGACCGGCCCACATCAGGGACACTTGTAAGAGCAAGCGACCAGCCCACATCAGGGACACTTGTAAGAGCAAGCGACCAGCCCACATCAGGGACACTTGTAAGAGCAAGTGACCAGCCCACATCAGAACACACGAAGAAGCTCCCTCGACCATTTGGGGACCCCTCTAGAACCAAGGGTCCCTGCTCTATACACACCACCAACATTGGTGATTTCACTGGACACCAACGATGAGAATTAATCTCATCCCTTCACGCCAAAACTAAACACCTCAAACACACACACCCGCGCGCGATCATGCACACACATACAAAGTAAAAAAATTAAAAACAAAAATATTATAAATATTTTTTAAATGGCAGAAATTAAAATACTCAGTATCAACATAAGCGGAATGAATATGCGCGAGAAGTTGATAAAGCTCATAGGTCTCGCAAAAAAATACAAACCAGACTTGTTAACGGCCCATGAAACTACTATACATACATATCAACATGCAGCTGAATTACAACACAACTAGGAATGCAACATTCATGATTTAGCCTCAGTACAGAGCGACTAGGCTCAGGAGTACCCATTATACAAATACAGGACAGGTGGGAAATAACAAACACAAGCAGGGACAGCAATGGGGGCATGGCGATAGTCCAGGTCAGCAACAACAACACACACACATACACACACATACACACACACACACACACATACAATAGTAAATATCCACGCACCAAGCACCTACAGAGACCAACTACTTGTTTGTGAAATTTTGGACGACCTATTGAAAGTGCCTACCAGGGACATAGCATCATCCTTGGCGGAGACTCCAATTGTGTTCTGTCAGACAAAGACCTTTTTGGCAAAAACGTCAGAACACAGTTACGGAAACTCAGAGGAAAGGATACAAACCAATTGGACATATTACAAGATGTAATTAGCACGCACAGTCTAGTAGACACATACAGACACAAATACCCACATGGAACTTCTTCTTCTTCTTCTTCGTACGCAGTCAGACAGTAACCATTATTTTTTCGAAAAAAGCGGCGGTCATCCTGAGGCTGTCGACACTGCCATAGAGCTTGTCTTGCAGTTCCACTGGTGATGGCCACATCTGCTCTCTCTGATCCTCGTATGTCGGGCAGTTCTGCAGCAGATGTTCAGCGGTCATTTTACCGCTACCGCACGGGCATTCGTCGGTACCACCAATCTTTAATTTGTTGAATAGGTGGTACCTTAGTCTATTGTGGCCAGTGCGAAGTCTGAAGACAACGACCTGCTCTCTTCTGTTCAACTGGTAATAGGCATCGTTTATGGTGTAACCATTATGTTCGGTTTCCCATTTGGTCATGTATCTGGCTTTGATAAGCCGTTTTGACTCTTCGTACGTCATACTAGTATCTGTTTGTGGTAGTCTTGCACCTTGTTTTGCCAGTCTGTCTGCCTACTCGTTGCCTTGGATGTTGCAGTGTGATGGGACCCAATGTACCACTACCCTTTTTAGTGCAGACTGCTGGCACAGTTGGCAGAGTGCTGCTCTTAAGTCATTAAGCTCAGTGTTTTTCTGGCTTTTTAGCGCTGTGACTACGGCGAGAGCATCTGTAAGCAGGACTATATGGCTTTCATTTTCCTTGTTTGTCACCATTTTTTCCACTGCCGCCCTCAGTGCCTCTGCCTCCGCTCTGAAATTGCTTGTGTACTTACCAGTATCGAATGACAGTGTTATTTGTCTGCCATTTGGTAGGTTCAGGATTGCTCCTGCCCCTCCGTTCTGTGTAGTGTTTGTTACAGAACCGTCGGTGTATGCATGGGTCCAGTCCATGCTTGGGTAGCTTTTCGATATAAAACTTAGGGTAGTATCTCTCCTTTCTTTTTCAGTCTGGCAGTTTTTGTTTCCAATACCTGGTATATTTTCTACCACTTCTGAAAATATATCCTGCCTCCAGGTAGGTTTTCGTACAGTGGTGATGGGTTTTGGTGTTGTTAGTGCGTTTATGGGATCTTCGTGCATCTTTGCTTTGGCTATTTCTGCAAAGTTTCTCCGCTTTAGTTTCCCATTTCCCAAATTGTTTAGTCTCTGGTGCATTGAATGGTCAGTCAGTCTTCGGAGTTTCTCTGACTGCAGCTGGGCTCTGCAGTCTCTTCTATCGGTCATGGATTTCAAGTTCTACAATTGGCGTTGACTTCATGCCTCCTGTTATAACTCTCATGGCTTGGTTTTGAAGTTTGCTAACTTTATCGAAGTTCGCCTTTGCTGCTGTTGTCCATGCCGCAATGCCATACTCGAGAACTGGTCTCACTCTTCCAGTGTACAGTTTCTTTAGTATGCCTTCGTCTGCTCCCCAGCTTGTGCCAGCAAGTTTCCTCATGATTGCCATTCTTTCTCTGAAGAGATTCTTTTCAGAGGTCCACATAGCCAGATCGTCTGCAAACATTGAGCTATGGACTTTTCTTGGTATATTCTCTGTAAGTTCGTTTATATATACCAGGAAGAGTGTGGGTGACAGTACTCCCCCTTGGGGTACTCCCTGCTCGAGTGTCACCTTTTTGCTCATCTGCCCTTGTACTTGGATTCTGGCCGTTCTTTGTTTGAGGTAGTGGTTGATCCACTTTTACATTTTCCCACAAACATCACTTCTTCTTAGCTTGACTCTAAGTCCATCTTTCCAGACTTTGTCAAATGCCTTTTCCAGATCCACCCAAACAGCTACTGTGTGTTTCTGTGCCTGGTAGGCATCTTCTATTTCCTGTACTATGAGGATGACCTGGTCATCAGTGGATCTGTGCTGTCTAAAGCCGGCTTGCTGTGGAATTAGTATTCGTTTTTCTTCCAGATGCCACATCAGTCTGGTGTTTATCATACGTTCCATCAGCTTGCCGACACAGCTCAGTAGGCTGATGGGCCTGTATCCATTTGGATCTGTTTTGTCCTTTCCTGTTTTTGGTACTGGTACAAGTACTGCATCTTTCCATGCCTGGGGCACAATTCCCCTTTTCCAGCTTTGGTTCAGGACCGATAGCAGTTTCCTCTTCGCTGTTTGGCCCAGCCCCATCAGCATTTCGTTTGTTATCCCGTCTTTTCCAGGAGATTTCCTTTTCTTTAATGTTCTCATAGCCTCTTTCATTTCGCTCATTGTTAATTTGGCCATCATGTGCTCTTCAGGTGCCGTATTGATGTTGTCGTGCCCCTTTAGCTCTTCGCTAATGTCGGTATGCCTATCTGCAGGGATCTCGATGTGGTTTGCTCTGGCATAGTGATCGACAAAAGCATTTGCGGCTTTCTTACCGGTGAGCAAGTTTTCGCCCTGCTTGATGGTAATTTGTTTGTTTGACGGGGTTTCGTCGTTCATGGCTCTGACTAGCTTCCATAGCTTGTTCCCTTCTTTGTCCAGGTTTAGGCTTTCCGTTTTGTTTTTCCAGCTCTCTCTTGCTGTTTGCTTGAGAGTGTATTTGTATTTCGCCGTGGCGACGTTGAGGGCGATGTTTGAGGGCGATGTTTGCCTCCATAGATTGTTCTCGCTCTGCAATGTTCCTAGCATTTGTTACTGCATCTTCCGCTTTCTGCAACTCATCATTCCAGTAAGGCTTTTAGTTTTTCCTAGCTCCTCTTGGGATGGTTTCAGTGGCGGCTTGCATTATTGCCTTGCTTAGGCTTTCCACCATGGGCTTCATTTTGTTGTTTCGTGTGTTGATGGTTTCACACAGCCCATCTGTCAGGATTGCAAATCTGTCCCAGTCGGCTCGTTTGTAATTCCAACGTGGGAGCGGTTTTGTTTCATGTGGGCCTACTTCCATATCAATGTCTAGCCTGATCGGCCTGTGGTCGCTACCTGCCAGTTGGTTTAGCGTCTGGCGGTCTATTTTATGGTGTATGTCCTGTGTGGAGAAGGCCAAATCTGGTGTCGAGGTGGTACGCCATGTTCTAGAGTAGAAACTAGAGCTATCCTCCGGCCTATTGATTAGGGAGAGATTTGTATCTATCTCCTTATCTTCCACTTCGTCACCTCTGCTGTCTGTGTCAGAGTATCCCCATCTCTCCGAGTGGCTGTTGAAATCTCCAACTACTATGCAGTTGGAGTCTCTGACCTCCATACTCGAGAGCGATAGGTCTCTATTTGGTGGTCCGTACAGATTGAAAATGCGGAGCTTCGTCTCTTGAGCTATTTTGTCAACTCCTACAATTTCTGCTTGTCCGGTGTGACTGACAGGTACCGCGCTACTCGGTATGCAGTTTCTGGTCAGTATCAGGACCCCTCCTTTGTGGCCTTCTCTATCGAGACGGAAGGTCTGGTATCCTCTCATTGAGAATTTATGATTATTGTTGAGGTGCGTTTCCTGGATACATGCCACGTCAATTTTACCTTCATGCAGGTGATGTGTTAGGGAAAGTTTTTTGTTAATGACTCCCTCCGCATTCCACTGTAGTATTTTGAGGGTTTTGAGTTTTTGGTCAATGGAAGTTGCCCCATAGCCATGTGCCTTGACTCCACAACACTGGGTGGCCACCAGTAGTCAAGGGTGGGCCCCTTCGAGGCGTGAGGCCCGGCACTCTCGCTGCCTGGCGGGACTCCGCAGGATGAGCGCCATACGTTTTTCTAATAGGTTGTACTGTCATCATACTAGCGATTTACGTTGCACTGTTTTGTTAGGCTTGTGGCCCCCTGCATCCGATTTCAACAGGCGTTTCTGTAGGGATGCCCTCCTTAGCCTTTGGCTGTCCCCAGCCTATCTGCAAGGCAGCAGTTGTTTGTGGTCCGAGTTGTCTCTCTTATGGAAGTTGTCTTACAAGACTGACGAGTCTTCACTACTCGTGTCTATAGGATGCGGTAATGATATATGATATGTAATATTTGATATATGATATGGACTATGTACTGGTTTATACTAACCTGGAAGAAAGAGAGGCAGTCTAGTGTGTCTGTATCCCAGGATCGTCACGTCCTGCCAGAAACTTATCATGTGCATGTGGGCATATTTTCTCGGCACTTCTTCAGTGATGGTACGCCTAGCATTCCCCGCCACCTGGGAGGTTGACACAGTAGGGCAGATGTGAAATGTCCGCTAGTCTGCATCTCTTCTGCGTCCATTGGTATGGCTGATAGCGTACAGAGGTAGAGATCGAGGCAGGAGTGCATTTAGCCAGGGGACCAGCCTGGTAATGTCACGGAGATGTTGTTCACCTAGTGTGTGGACAGATCTCATGGTCATTGGTTGCGTCTCGACAGTTCACAGTGAGGTGGCTGCTCTACTGTTTTCGACACCCCGACCAGAAACTAAGTCTTATAGTGGTGGTTTCGCACCCCATCGCCGTATAAAGGTGAATATCAAGCAGTTGTCCGCATGTTTTGATCGGCGGACAGCAGAGACCTCTTTCTGCGCAACTACCTGATAGGGCTGGGGCGCGAGCCCCAGGTCCCGAACATGTAGGAGCCTCCCATTGGTGCTGAGATTTTGGGCGGGATTCCGGCTTACAGGGGTTCGGCCGTAATCCTTCACATGGTAGCCTCGCGCCATTGGCTTATCAGCCTGGTACGTGAACCAAAGTGTCTGCGGCTCCTCTCGAATTGAGCTGGATTTCCGTAGTAACGCCCTGTCATTTGTAGGGTAAAACTGACCTGCCTTCAGATGGTCTATTTCCAGCACACGTTCACTATTTGACCAGACGAATTAATTGAGGGCTTTTGTTTGTCAATGACCAGGTATTTGAAATCTGCGGTTTCTGCGGGGTTAAACACGATTTCCGAAGCGTTCTTTCATTAGAATGTTAGAGAGCTGACTTGTCTTCCGTGAGTCTAATACCAGCGTACGTTCATTATTAGACCCAACGGTAGTGCTCTCGATTTGTCAGTCGTTCTACAGTATTGGCGTGTTTAGTCAAATTAAGCCGCAGGTTCCGCAATACGAATGCCCCCGTTTGTCCCTGTTTATCATTACCTCCAGTTCCGAAAACCAACAAAATAGAACCGAGGTCCTATTCCATTATTCCATGCACTATTATTCAGGCAGCCGAGGCCTGCTTTGAACACTCTAAATTTTCAAAGTAAACGCGCCGGCCACCCGTGACGCTGAGCGAAGAGCTCCCGTGGGAGAGAGCCGGCAGACGGTAGGGCAGGAGACAACAGGCAGTGAACCGGCGCAAGCCGGACCGCCCGCCTGCGCCTGAGATCCAACTACGAGCTTATTAACTGCAACAACTTTAATAAACGCTATTGGAGCTGGAATTACCGCGGCTGCTGGCACCAGACTTGCCCTCCAATAGATCCTAGTTAAAGGGTTTAAAGTGTACTCATTCCAATTGCGGGGCCTCGAAAGAGTCCCGTATTGTTATTTTTCGTCACTACCTCCCCGTGCCGGGAGTGGGTAAGTTGCGCGCCTGCTGCCTTCCTTGGATGTGGTAGCCGTTTCTCAACAAACACAAGCAGGGACAGCAATGGGGGCATGGCGATAGTCCAGGTCAGCAACAACAACACACACACATACACACACATACACACACATATACACACACACACATACACATACAATAGTAAATATCCACACACCAAGCACCTACAGAGACCAACTACTTGTTTGTGAAATTTTGGACGACCTATTTAAAGTGCCTACCAGGGACATAGCATCATCCTTGGCCGACTCCAATTGTGTTCTGTCAGACAAAGACCTTTTTGGCAAAAACGTCAGAACACAGTTACGGAAACTCAGAGGAAAGGATACAAACCAATTGGAAGTATTACAAGATGTAATTAGCACGCACAGTCTAGTAGACACATACAAACACAAATACCCACATAGAACAACCGATCAGACCTCAACCACATACACCACGACCCCAACCACATACATCACGACACATGGAACAACCGATCAGATCCCAACCCCATACACCCCGACACATGGAACAACCGATCAGACCCCAACCAAATACACCACGACACATGGAATAACCTATCAGACTCGATCCACATACACCACGACACATGGAACAACCTATTAGACCCTAACCCCATACACCCCGACACATGGAACAACCTATCAGATCCCAACCACATAAACCACGACACATGGAACAACCTATCAGATCCCAAACACATAAACCACGACACATGGAACAACCTATCAGATCCCAAACACATACACCACGACACATGGAACAACCTATCAGACCCCAACCACATACACCACGACCCCAACCCCACACACCACGACACATGGAACAACCTATCAGACCCCAACCCCATACACCCCGACACATGGAACAACCTATTAGACCCCAACCACATACACCACGACACATGGAACAACCTATCAGATCCCAACCACATACACCACGACACATAAAACAACCTATCAGATCCCAACCACATACACCACGACACATGGAACAACCTATCAGATCCCAACCACATACACCACGACACATGGAACAACCTATCAGGCCCCAACCACATACACCACGACACATGGAACAATCTATCAGATCCCAACCACATACACCACGACACATGGAGCAACTTATCAGATCCCAACTACATACACCACGACACATGGAACAACCTATCAGGCCCCAACCACATTCACCACGACACATGGGCACATCTAACGACCAAAATAAAAGACATGCTACAAAGATTCAGATACAAAACAGCCACAATTTTTGGCCGCAGCATAATAGTAAACACATAAATCATCCCCAAATTAATCTACACAGCCACAGTGTTTGAACCCCCACAGCAGACAATCAAGGATATCAGCAAACTGATTAGGGGTTTAATTTTCGCAAACACCATACACAGCATGAACCAACACACACTGGTACAAGACAAGCGACTCGGAGGTATCGCACACCAAAATTTAGAGACAAAAATACAGTCCCTCCGAAATGGCCTTGTCGGGCAGATTGTAAAACTTCCAGAACAACACACACTTGCGCACTACTACATTAGCCTCAGTATATCCAAGCTGATACCAATAAATAACGCAACATCACACTTCTGTGGGCCATTACTTCTACATAGCTTCTACACATCATACATAAAAGCCATCCTAGGACACGAACAACTAACACAACAGAAGACAAATAAAACATACACACATCTAGTCAAGCTACAAGTGCACCCACTACACCTTAGAATAAAAAGAGGTTAAAAAAAATATTTTAAAACTGATTACACGAACGCGCTCACAAATATACACAACCCACACATTACCCCAGAAGCTAGAGAAGTCGCTTACCGACTTTTATTCAACCTAACTCCCATAAACACAGGAAAACAACGCAAACCAAAGTGTCAGCTTAGTCAGACGAGCGAAAAAGAAACAGAGGACCACATAGTCTACTCGTGCAGTACAGTCATACCCACAAGACAAATTCTACAAGACGCAGTCAATACACAAACAAGGCAGAAGGTAGACGTGTATAAGGCAATAATGCTAAATACTATACCAGCCACGACACCAAACATTCAAGCATAAATGCTAATTCTGCTATCAGAATACAGGCACATATGGAAATGCAGAACACTTCAGAACATACTTCCAAGACACTCTACTACAACATATTCACGAGAAAGTCGTCGCACAGTAGCGATATACAAATGTAAATGTTGTACTGTGAAATATGTATGTTAAAATGTGCTTGATCATTTTCATTTTCAATTTTCAATTAAAATTTCTATTGCCAACTAAAACAGGAAAAACGTGTTAATGGGGAAAAGAGTGAATGAATAAATGTATACCTGTTTTGGACTTTCACTCCTTTTTTTCCCAACACCCCACAATCTGAAATAAAATATAAAACAGGTAGCAGAACAAGGAAAGTACCAATTTGCCCCATTCCAACTGAGCGGTTTGTTTCTCTGCTGAACTAAATCACTCAAACTACCCGCCAGGGGTCACATCTTATCTCCTCCATTTTCAATTCACCAGTTTTATGGTGTTCCTTTCCTCCACTATTCAGTTTGTAAGTCTTGACCAAGAGGACAATGGACAGGAAATGGGCCGGGTTTTTATTGAAGAGTGGACTGACAGAATCCTAGGGTAAAGAATAGTTTTCCTGTAGGCCATGCATTACCCACCTAATTGATTACAGTACAGGTACACACAATCGTATGGCTCTATAGCTTTTTGGGAAAAAATTATATACATATATATATAAATGTGTGTGTATAAGCAAATATGATTGTATGGATGTGTACGCTTGTTGCATATGTGTGTGTGGGTACGTGAGTTTATGCGTGTACATATATGTACGTATATATACATATATATATATAAATATATATATATATATATATATATAACATATATATATATATAACATTTATATACATATATATATATATATATATATAACATATATATATATATATATGTGTGTGTGTGTGTGTGTGTACATATATATATATATATATATGTTTATGTATATGTATATATATGTACGTGTGTACATGTGTGCATACATATACGTATATATTTGTATATATATGTATGTATGTATGTATGGCCTATCAACTCTAGGAGCACTGATGTACCGTACCATACCAGCCTGCCTGCGAGAAGCCATACAGGGAACCAAGCATTCAAATCAACGTCCCCAGGCAGTCGATACTACCAAGAAAATACTAAAACCAGGGAAGCGAATGTCGCTCGCTGAGGTCAACAACAGGATTGTTAATGCAAGATAATAGTTTATAACGACATCAAGCATTAATTTAGAAACGTCAATGCATAAGTGGTGCCACCAAGGTAAAGTATCGTATTGCTAACCACTCTGCTTTATGTCTGCGAAACATGAACAGTGTATTTGGAGACATGACAGACAATAACATCGATTCCATACCAGCTGCCACCGCAGGTTGCTTAAAATAAGATGACCGGTCAAGTCAGGTTAGGTTAAGTCAGGTCAGGTCAGGTCATCCCGAAACAGGTGAGGACGTTATGGGACACATGAAGACATCCTCACAACCCCACGCCACCCTTCTCTGTCAGTGGTTGCTGCCTGTGCTTCTTCTGGTCGAAGATTGGTCCATTCTTTTATGTTGTCCGCCCACCTCTTTTAGGGACGGCCTCTTCGTCGTCTGCCTTGCACCTTTCCGTGCAGGATCGTATTTGCAACACCATTTGATAGATGACAGGGCTAAGTGCATAGCTCTGAAACATTAAACAAGTCAAAACATGTGGTCAATTGATTTGCTCCTGCAAAAAGCTCAGATCAATCAATGAATCAACTCCTGTCGTGATTTTTAGCGTACACGATCTGGATAGGCCGTTGACTACATCCAGCCAGCACGCAAGATCATGGGCTGCTCTTTCTGCATTTCTCCTGGTGTAAAAATGTAATTTTAGTTCGTTTTCACATACTCTTCTCTACATATTTTTGGGTCTATCCTTCTCTCTCTCTCTATCTCTCTCTCTCTCTCGTTATCTCTTTCTCTTTCTTTGAGGGTTCCATGTAAAAGCCTATCTGGCTATGTTGGCCTGTATGTACTATCCATTCCCATTTTCCTTTTTTAAATTTATTATTTCATTGGAAGTTGTTGGCTTCTTTCCCATATGCCTCTATTCCTCACCATGTCCTGTCATGTTATGTCGATTATCATTAATAATAATAATAATTATAATAATATTCGCGTAGGCGTCAAAGGCCCGTTGCGTCGATCGACCACTGCCATGTCCAACTGCTGAGGCTGTATCCATGCGTAGCGTGTCGACCGAAATCCCTACAGACTTCCCAGGTGGAGCCATATACACCGCAACCTTGGAATGATGTCCGTGAGGAGTGTGTTAGACCAATATTTGTGTCAAGTTTACAGTGTCTGTCCGTGTCAAACTCCCTGTTTCCACGTGTCATGGCACCGAGGCTTCTGATTGTGTTCGCCTGTTGGTCCGCGTGACTCTTGCTGTGCTGAGAATGTGAGGTTGGGAGAGGTATCGTGTAACCTCTGGTGGAGGGAGGTACGGGCAGGAGGAACTTGGCTTCAGTCTGAGCAGAAATGTCCTTGAGTAATGATAATCTGGACTGAATTCTGGTGTGCAGTTAAGCGGAACGTTGACCTTCATCATGAACTGGTTTCCCACGGCTTGAGCTAGGCAGGAAATGCAGCGAAATGCAGCATAACAATATTCTAACTTTTGTGTGAATCTTGATTTCTTTGGATCTCTATATGTAGCGCAGTGGTTAGCGTGCTGGCTTCGTATCTGAGTGGTCCTGGGTTCATTCCCCAGTTGAGGCGGTAATGTTTTTTCAGACCGCAATGGGTCCCGGGTCGACCCAGCCTTAAATTACGGCAGTAATGCTATGGGTTACTTTACTTTACTTTACTTTATATATGTTGTTTATCCCACATAAGATGAACGAAATATGTTTTTCGCATACCCGATGAGCACCTTTCCAAGCAGTTTCTGCACAGTGAGATGAAAGCGGACTCCCCAAAAGGCAGCGTCAAAACAGAGAGGACTGAAATGAGACAATTTAACACGTTTAAATACCTGGGTACATACATAACATCAGATGGAAGATGCAATTATGAAATAACATGTAGGATAGTCTAATCAGAATCGGTCTTCCAGACCATGAAAGGAATACTGTACAACAAAACTGTGTCGCTGGAACTGAGAGAGTCCTTGGATGCTGCGTGGAACAAGCACTTAAATATGGCAATGAATCATGGACAATCAAGAAGCAAGCGCATTTATCTCTGATGAGGATTTTCCAGAGAAATACTGCGAATCCCATGGACTGCAAAGAAGACTAATGATACGGTACTTTAAAAGGTACAATCACAAAGACAGCTTATTGCAAAGATCAGAACAAATCAGTCATCTTTTTTCATGCATGTTAAGAGAAAAGGCGGTTTGGATCAGGTTGTGACGACGGGAAAATAGCAGGAAAGAGAGACAGAGGAAGGCAGAGAGAGAAAATGTTGGACAACCTGAGAGAATGGCACTGGCGATAATCAACAACAGAGTTGGTTAACGACACGCCTGATAGAAGTAGATGGAGGTCCATGATCGCCAACGCCAACTGGCAAGGGACCTGATGATGATGTACATATTGTGAACATGCAGGGATACTAATGACCAACATTGAAGAGATAATATGTATGGAATGACGAGAGAGAGAGAGAGAGATAAAGAGAGAGAGAGAGAGAGAGAGAGAGAGAGAGAGAGAGAGAGAGAGAGAGAAAGCGAGTCAACAATGAACTCTTGGATATCATGAAATAGAACAATATTTCCCCAACTGTGGTTCCACCGACCATTGTGAGCCCTCAATGGTCAGCCCACAAAGGGCTTCATGAAACTGGACACAGTGGGCAGTTGGCCATTTTCTCTACTCTGGCTTTCCTCGGCTATTATGTTAGTAGAGGTTCAGGTTGAGGCCAGGGGGCCCGAAACCACTCCTTCCTTGTTGCAGTTGGTAGGAACTACGCCATGTCGAGAGATGGTCGCTTGAACCTAATTTGTGGTTGCGTTCCAGACTGTTCCCGGTATCTGTCCTGTAACTAGCACTTGGCACCTTCGGAGATCGGAGATGTGTTTTTGTTTCTGGGTTGTCCTTCTGAGGTCCTCTTGTTCTTTACGTTCAGGATCTTAGCTCATGCTATATCTGCAGGCCAGTCGCCATGATGAAGTTTGTAGTCCTCACTAGGTGGAGCGGCCGCACCACAGCTTTTGCCTTAGCTCTGTATTCTCTTGTCAGGTCTGGTATTTCATTTCCCTATCGAGTAGGCATTTCTGTTGAATGTGTTCAGGATTCTGACTCTCTGTTCCATATGGGCATTCATCGGTGTGGGAGATCTACCGTAGCCTATCCACCTCACTTGAGCATCGACGGCAGTGTCTACTATCCCCACGTTTACCACTTTTACAATTACTATTAGTGGAGTACTCACATTTCACAACAAAGGTATAGCTTTCAACTCCCGTCATCGGGGCAATCCAGTAGGTCCAGCTGTAAATGGATACCAGGCTTACTGACATGGAAGGAATAGCGTCGATGAAGCTGTTGTCTCGTACAATGAAGTATCTAATAATGTGTTCCCGACATCAGCTATGGAGGAGGAAATACCGTTAGCGTCATCTCAAATATAAGAGACAGGGGGATAACCTACATTTTCAGAAAGATCATCTGATCAAGGGAAATAAACGCATGTAAATATAAAACTGAAGTCTTGTATTCAAACATTGATTAGTAGATATCATAGGGCGATGATTTCTGACAGCAAGAGGTGGGGTGAGTCATCAAGTTGCGATTGGCTTCAGTGTACCCAGATGTAGATGGAAACATTAACTGTTATACAAGGTCATGTAGCAAGAGGTGCATCAGCTTAGACCACATTACAAAAACGGATAAACAGACACGATGCTTTAATGAATGAGGGCCCAAGATCATACTACCCTGGGGGCCACTCTTCCCCTTCTCTCTCTTCTCACCTCACTCTGTTTCATTTGACTCTGTCCTACAGTCACACCCTTGCACAACTTTCACACGCGCCCTCGTGGTAAAGCCCTTCCATAGCACTTTGGTTGGGCTAGCTTCTGAGGGCGCACAAACCTAGCATAGGTACATACAGATGCACACATGCATCCAAGCACTGGTTTATGCGTCCTGATATCGCCCAATTGACTACGGTCTGGGGTGGAAAATGGCGCGCCTCCGCCAGTAGAAACTAGTGAGGCAAACATCTAAGCAAAAAAAAAAAAAAAAAATGAATGAGGGCCCAAGATCATACTACCCTGGGGGCCACTCTTCCCCTTCTCTCTCTTCTCACCTCACTCTGTTTCATTTGACTCTGTCCTACAGTCACACCCTTGCACAACTTTCACACGCGCCCTCGTGGTAAAGCCCTTCCATAGCACTTTGGTTGGGCTAGCTTCTGAGGGTGCACAAACCTAGCATAGGTACATACAGATGCACACATGCATCCAAGCACTGGTTTATGCGTCCTGATATCGCCCAATTGACTACGGTCTGGGGTGGAAAATGGCGCGCCTCCGCCAGTAGAAACTAGTGAGGCAAACATTTAAGCAAAAAAAAAAAAAAAATGAATGAGGGCCCAAGATCATACTACCCTGGGGGCCACTCTTCCCCTTCTCTCTCTTCTCACCTCACTCTGTTTCATTTGACTCTGTCCTACAGTCACACCCTTGCACAACTTTCACACGCGCCCTCGTGGCAAAGCCCTTCCATTGCACTTTGGTTGGGCTAGCTTCTGAGGGCGCACAAACCTAGCATAGGTACATACAGATGCACACATGCATCCAAGCACTGGTTTATGCGTCCTGATATCGCCCAATTGACTACGGTCTGGGGTGGAAAATGGCGCGCCTCCGCCAGTAGAAACTAGTGAGGCAAACATCTAAGCAAAAAAAAAAAAAAAATGAATGAGGGCCCAAGATCATACTACCCTGGGGGCCACTCTTCCCCTTCTCTCTCTTCTCACCTCACTCTGTTTCATTTGACTCTGTCCTACAGTCACACCCTTGCACAACTTTCACACGCGCCCTCGTGGTAAAGCCCTTCCATAGCACTTTGGTTGGGCTAGCTTCTGAGGGTGCACAAACCTAGCATAGGTACATACAGATGCACACATGCATCCAAGCACTGGTTTATGCGTCCTGATATCGCCCAATTGACTACGGTCTGGGGTGGAAAATGGCGCGCCTCCGCCAGTTGAAACTAGTGAGGCAAACATTTAAGCAAAAAAAAAAAAAAAATGAATGAGGGCCCAAGATCATACTACCCTGGGGGCCACTCTTCCCCTTCTCTCTCTTCTCACCTCACTCTGTTTCATTTGACTCTGTCCTACAGTCACACCCTTGCACAACTTTCACACGCGCCCTCGTGGTAAAGCCCTTCCATTGCACTTTGGTTGGGCTAGCTTCTGAGGGTGCACAAACCTAGCATAGGTACATACAGATGCACACATGCATCCACGCACTGGTTTATGCGTCCTGATATCGCCCAATTGACTACGGTCTGGGGTGGAAAATGGCGCGCCTCCGCCAGTAGAAACTAGTGAGGCAAACATCTAAGCAAAAAAAAAAAAAAAAAATGAATGAGGGCCCAAGATCATACTACCCTGGGGGCCACTCTTCCCCTTCTCTCTCTTCTCACCTCACTCTGTTTCATTTGACTCTGTCCTACAGTCACACCCTTGCACAACTTTCACACGCGCCCTCGTGGTAAAGCCCTTCCATAGCACTTTGGTTGGGCTAGCTTCTGAGGGTGCACAAACCTAGCATAGGTACATACAGATGCACACATGCATCCAAGCACTGGTTTATGCGTCCTGATATCGCCCAATTGACTACGGTCTGGGGTGGAAAATGGCGCGCCTCCGCCAGTAGAAACTAGTGAGGCAAACATTTAAGCAAAAAAAAAAAAAAAATGAATGAGGGCCCAAGATCATACTACCCTGGGGGCCACTCTTCCCCTTCTCTCTCTTCTCACCTCACTCTGTTTCATTTGACTCTGTCCTACAGTCACACCCTTGCACAACTTTCACACGCGCCCTCGTGGCAAAGCCCTTCCATTGCACTTTGGTTGGGCTAGCTTCTGAGGGCGCACAAACCTAGCATAGGTACATACAGATGCACACATGCATCCAAGCACTGGTTTATGCGTCCTGATATCGCCCAATTGACTACGGTCTGGGGTGGAAAATGGCGCGCCTCCGCCAGTAGAAACTAGTGAGGCAAACATCTAAGCAAAAAAAAAAAAAAATGAATGAGGGCCCAAGATCATACTACCCTGGGGGCCACTCTTCCCCTTCTCTCTCTTCTCACCTCACTCTGTTTCATTTGACTCTGTCCTACAGTCACACCCTTGCACAACTTTCACACGCGCCCTCGTGGTAAAGCCCTTCCATAGCACTTTGGTTGGGCTAGCTTCTGAGGGTGCACAAACCTAGCATAGGTACATACAGATGCACACATGCATCCAAGCACTGGTTTATGCGTCCTGATATCGCCCAATTGACTACGGTCTGGGGTGGAAAATGGCGCGCCTCCGCCAGTAGAAACTAGTGAGGCAAACATTTAAGCAAAAAAAAAAAAAAAATGAATGAGGGCCCAAGATCATACTACCCTGGGGGCCACTCTTCCCCTTCTCTCTCTTCTCACCTCACTCTGTTTCATTTGACTCTGTCCTACAGTCACACCCTTGCACAACTTTCACACGCGCCCTCGTGGTAAAGCCCTTCCATTGCACTTTGGTTGGGCTAGCTTCTGAGGGTGCACAAACCTAGCATAGGTACATACAGATGCACACATGCATCCAAGCACTGGTTTATGCGTCCTGATATCGCCCAATTGACTACGGTCTGGGGTGGAAAATGGCGCGCCTCCGCCAGTAGAAACTAGTGAGGCAAACATCTAAGCAAAAAAAAAAAAAAATGAATGAGGGCCCAAGATCATACTACCCTGGGGGCCACTCTTCCCCTTCTCTCTCTTCTCACCTCACTCTGTTTCATTTGACTCTGTCCTACAGTCACACCCTTGCACAACTTTCACACGCGCCCTCGTGGTAAAGCCCTTCCATAGCACTTTGGTTGGGCTAGCTTCTGAGGGTGCACAAACCTAGCATAGGTACATACAGATGCACACATGCATCCAAGCACTGGTTTATGCGTCCTGATATCGCCCAATTGACTACGGTCTGGGGTGGAAAATGGCGCGCCTCCGCCAGTAGAAACTAGTGAGGCAAACATTTAAGCAAAAAAAAAAAAAAAATGAATGAGGGCCCAAGATCATACTACCCTGGGGGCCACTCTTCCCCTTCTCTCTCTTCTCACCTCACTCTGTTTCATTTGACTCTGTCCTACAGTCACACCCTTGCACAACTTTCACACGCGCCCTCGTGGTAAAGCCCTTCCATTGCACTTTGGTTGGGCTAGCTTCTGAGGGTGCACAAACCTAGCATAGGTACATACAGATGCACACATGCATCCAAGCACTGGTTTATGCGTCCTGATATCGCCCAATTGACTACGGTCTGGGGTGGAAAATGGCGCGCCTCCGCCAGTAGAAACTAGTGAGGCAAACATCTAAGCAAAAAAAAAAAAAAAAAATGAATGAGGGCCCAAGATCATACTACCCTGGGGGCCACTCTTCCCCTTCTCTCTCTTCTCACCTCACTCTGTTTCATTTGACTCTGTCCTACAGTCACACCCTTGCACAACTTTCACACGCGCCCTCGTGGTAAAGCCCTTCCATAGCACTTTGGTTGGGCTAGCTTCTGAGGGTGCACAAACCTAGCATAGGTACATACAGATGCACACATGCATCCAAGCACTGGTTTATGCGTCCTGATATCGCCCAATTGACTACGGTCTGGGGTGGAAAATGGCGCGCCTCCGCCAGTAGAAACTAGTGAGGCAAACATTTAAGCAAAAAAAAAAAAAAAATGAATGAGGGCCCAAGATCATACTACCCTGGGGGCCACTCTTCCCCTTCTCTCTCTTCTCACCTCACTCTGTTTCATTTGACTCTGTCCTACAGTCACACCCTTGCACAACTTTCACACGCGCCCTCGTGGCAAAGCCCTTCCATTGCACTTTGGTTGGGCTAGCTTCTGAGGGCGCACAAACCTAGCATAGGTACATACAGATGCACACATGCATCCAAGCACTGGTTTATGCGTCCTGATATCGCCCAATTGACTACGGTCTGGGGTGGAAAATGGCGCGCCTCCGCCAGTAGAAACTAGTGAGGCAAACATCTAAGCAAAAAAAAAAAAAAAATGAATGAGGGCCCAAGATCATACTACCCTGGGGGCCACTCTTCCCCTTCTCTCTCTTCTCACCTCACTCTGTTTCATTTGACTCTGTCCTACAGTCACACCCTTGCACAACTTTCACACGCGCCCTCGTGGTAAAGCCCTTCCATAGCACTTTGGTTGGGCTAGCTTCTGAGGGTGCACAAACCTAGCATAGGTACATACAGATGCACACATGCATCCAAGCACTGGTTTATGCGTCCTGATATCGCCCAATTGACTACGGTCTGGGGTGGAAAATGGCGCGCCTCCGCCAGTTGAAACTAGTGAGGCAAACATTTAAGCAAAAAAAAAAAAAAAATGAATGAGGGCCCAAGATCATACTACCCTGGGGGCCACTCTTCCCCTTCTCTCTCTTCTCACCTCACTCTGTTTCATTTGACTCTGTCCTACAGTCACACCCTTGCACAACTTTCACACGCGCCCTCGTGGTAAAGCCCTTCCATTGCACTTTGGTTGGGCTAGCTTCTGAGGGTGCACAAACCTAGCATAGGTACATACAGATGCACACATGCATCCACGCACTGGTTTATGCGTCCTGATATCGCCCAATTGACTACGGTCTGGGGTGGAAAATGGCGCGCCTCCGCCAGTAGAAACTAGTGAGGCAAACATCTAAGCAAAAAAAAAAAAAAAAAATGAATGAGGGCCCAAGATCATACTACCCTGGGGGCCACTCTTCCCCTTCTCTCTCTTCTCACCTCACTCTGTTTCATTTGACTCTGTCCTACAGTCACACCCTTGCACAACTTTCACACGCGCCCTCGTGGTAAAGCCCTTCCATAGCACTTTGGTTGGGCTAGCTTCTGAGGGTGCACAAACCTAGCATAGGTACATACAGATGCACACATGCATCCAAGCACTGGTTTATGCGTCCTGATATCGCCCAATTGACTACGGTCTGGGGTGGAAAATGGCGCGCCTCCGCCAGTAGAAACTAGTGAGGCAAACATTTAAGCAAAAAAAAAAAAAAAATGAATGAGGGCCCAAGATCATACTACCCTGGGGGCCACTCTTCCCCTTCTCTCTCTTCTCACCTCACTCTGTTTCATTTGACTCTGTCCTACAGTCACACCCTTGCACAACTTTCACACGCGCCCTCGTGGCAAAGCCCTTCCATTGCACTTTGGTTGGGCTAGCTTCTGAGGGCGCACAAACCTAGCATAGGTACATACAGATGCACACATGCATCCAAGCACTGGTTTATGCGTCCTGATATCGCCCAATTGACTACGGTCTGGGGTGGAAAATGGCGCGCCTCCGCCAGTAGAAACTAGTGAGGCAAACATCTAAGCAAAAAAAAAAAAAAATGAATGAGGGCCCAAGATCATACTACCCTGGGGGCCACTCTTCCCCTTCTCTCTCTTCTCACCTCACTCTGTTTCATTTGACTCTGTCCTACAGTCACACCCTTGCACAACTTTCACACGCGCCCTCGTGGTAAAGCCCTTCCATAGCACTTTGGTTGGGCTAGCTTCTGAGGGTGCACAAACCTAGCATAGGTACATACAGATGCACACATGCATCCAAGCACTGGTTTATGCGTCCTGATATCGCCCAATTGACTACGGTCTGGGGTGGAAAATGGCGCGCCTCCGCCAGTAGAAACTAGTGAGGCAAACATTTAAGCAAAAAAAAAAAAAAAATGAATGAGGGCCCAAGATCATACTACCCTGGGGGCCACTCTTCCCCTTCTCTCTCTTCTCACCTCACTCTGTTTCATTTGACTCTGTCCTACAGTCACACCCTTGCACAACTTTCACACGCGCCCTCGTGGTAAAGCCCTTCCATTGCACTTTGGTTGGGCTAGCTTCTGAGGGTGCACAAACCTAGCATAGGTACATACAGATGCACACATGCATCCACGCACTGGTTTATGCGTCCTGATATCGCCCAATTGACTACGGTCTGGGGTGGAAAATGGCGCGCCTCCGCCAGTAGAAACTAGTGAGGCAAACATCTAAGCAAAAAAACAAAAACAAAAAATGAATGAGGGCCCAAGATCATACTACCCTGGGGGCCACTCTTCCCCTTCTCTCTCTTCTCACCTCACTCTGTTTCATTTGACTCTGTCCTACAGTCACACCCTTGCACAACTTTCACACGCGCCCTCGTGGTAAAGCCCTTCCATAGCACTTTGGTTGGGCTAGCTTCTGAGGGCGCACAAACCTAGCATAGGTACATACAGATGCACACATGCATCCAAGCACTGGTTTATGCGTCCTGATATCGCCCAATTGACTACGGTCTGGGGTGGAAAATGGCGCGCCTCCGCCAGTAGAAACTAGTGAGGCAAACATCTAAGCAAAAAAAAAAAAAATGAATGAGGGCCACTCATCCCCTTTCCTCTCTTCTCGCCTCACTCGGTTTCATTTGACTCTCTCCTACAGTCACACCCTTGCACAACTTTCACACGCGCCCTCGTGGTAAAGCCCTTCCATAGCACTTTGGTTGGGCTAGCTTCTGAGGGCGCACAAACCTAGCATAGGTACATACAGATGCACACATGCATCCAAGCACTGGTTTATGCGTCCTGATATCGCCCAATTGACTACGGTCTGGGGTGGAAAATGGCGCGCCTCCACCAGTAGAAACTAGTGAGGCAAACATCTAAGCAAAAAAAAAAACAAACCCTTGCACAACTTTCACACGCGCCCTCGTGGTAAAGCCCTTCCATTGCACTTTGGTTGGGCTAGCTTCTGAGGGCGCACAAACCTAGCATAGGTACATACAGATGCACACATGCATCCAAGCACTGGTTTATGCGTCCTGATATCGCCCAATTGACTACGGTCTGGGGTGGAAAATGGCGCGCCTCCGCCAGTAGAAACTAGTGAGGCAAACGTCTAAGCAAAAAAAAAAAAAAAATGAATGGGGGCCACTCATCCCCTTTCCTCTCTTCTCGCCTCACTCGGTTTCATTTGACTCTGTCCAACAGTCACACCCTTGCACAACTTTCACACGCGCCCTCATGGTGAAGCCCTTCTGTTGCACTTTGGTTGGGCTAGCTTCTGAGGGCGCACAAACCTAGCATAGGTACATACAGACGCACGCACACATGCATCCAAGCACTGGTTTATGCGTCCTATCGCCCAATGGACTAGAGTATGGGGTGGAATGGGCGCGCCTCCGCCAGTAGAAATTAGTGAGGCAAACATCTAAGCAGCAACAAAAATATTGAAAAACGACACCGAAGGGAAGGTTCAAGGTCGGCGCACAAGAGACGGGCTGTGTGACAAGTGGGAGACAATAATCACAGCAATAAAAGATGGACTAATGTCAGTCTAGCAGAGTGTACCGTCAACACAGGAGACAGTGGATATTGGAAGTCAATTGCATCTAACCTTCGTTACGGAGACGGCACTTGCATTGTATAGAGTTGAAAAGCAGATCAAAGGGATCAACACACACACGATTCCAAGTCCAACGTTATGATGTCCGTCTATTACAAGTGATGAAGACCACTCTCTTTGTTCAGCCATGTGGACCGTATTTTCTCTTGCCGGACTAACATAGTCTGACCAGTATATTTTACCTGGCTAACCGTTAGTCACCTCTCACCACACCTTGTGGTAGAATATGATCGACTTAGTGAAGGGAAGTACGATACATACGAAACGGAAAATATGATGATCAGTAGAACTCCTGGGCCACTCAAGATAAGTCTAGATCATATTGCTCTTCAACGGGTCCATGAGTTCAAGTATTTGGGCGGTGTTTTTTCGGCAGACGGTTGGATCGACAGGGAAATTGAGACAAGGTGCCAGAAAGCATCTACGGTGATTTATCAGCTGTCCCCATTGCTTGGACACCCGAACGTTGGTTTGGCAACGTAACGACAGCTGATAAACAATATATTTATGCCGATTTTGTGCTACCAGTGCCAAACATGGCCTCTGTCAAGGGCGCGCGAGAGCAGTATTTTGACTTTTAAAATGAAGTGTTTGAGGAAAGTCATCGGTGTTACCAGAAGAGACAGAATCCGGAAAGACGACATTCAAAGTATGGTCGGCACTACGTCTTGTGTCGAATACATTTCCAGGCAGAAAATAAGTTGGTTTGGTCATCTCATGAGAATGCACCCTCATCATCTTCTACTGGTGGCTTACAATGCTGGCAGATCTGGCTACAGGGCAAGGGGGCGGCCGCGAGGTAGGTGGATAGATGACATTAGAGTGATTGTGCAATGACAAGGGCTCACATTGACCGACGCAACGCACTTGGCGCAGAATAGATGACTCAAGTTCCCCACGACGCTAAACGGCACAAGTGGAAAGAAAACTAACTAACTAGTACGATACAAAATTCGATGTTAAGGACCCCTGAATTGCTTATGTGATACCAATAGACTGTAGCTCCTGATGTCACATCACACCGGGATATACTTACTTAAGAATGGTAACTGTCTGCCTGGCCAAGATTACACAGTTGATACTAAAAGCGGATCTATGTATGCTATTTCTGTGCTTGAAAAGATCAAGAAATGATCGTCAATTACTTTGCGCATAAGATCCGTAAAACCAAATAGGATATAAACAGCGCACCTCGCTTGAACTAGTCTATTCACACCAACATGTGTGCTCAAATTATGTCAGCCAAGCGGACATTTCTCGTTATAGTATATTTCTTCCTCAGGTTACATCTTGCCAGAGCACAGTCATTTGGTCATGCTGAACTGGTTTATGAGTGGAAATGGCTGGAAATTGATTGGCCTTTGGAGACAGATAATCAGAATGCCATCGATAACGGTTCCTTTGTGCCAGAGAGGAATCTTCTGTCAGGGATCAAGGTATATTCAATGTCGAATATTGTTTAAGTATTGTTTAAAAAAAATGTAAGTAGCCACGAGTTTAGTTAATCGGTTTAAATGTATGTCCAAACAGATGTCCGCAGAAGTCTTACTGTGTGACAAGGATAAGAATAGCACCACTGCCGCACAGAGAGCATGGCATAAGAGTCGACTAACTGTGTGACGTTGCATAACTGCATCCTGGTTAGAACGTTTGATTAGAGCAACATAGATGGTGCCTAACAAGCTGCGGATCTACTTTGCTCTATTGTTTTAGTCTACTATGATGGACTTGCACATCGGTTAAATCCCTCCGCGGCACTTGTCCAAACGCAGCGGAGTAATAAGCTGCTCGAGTCTAGACCGAATAGCTGGATATTCTCGTCCCGGCTACATCCAGTTCACACCAGAACTGGGACCTGGCATCTGCCATTGTAGAAGTACAGGCCGGCTAAGAACTAAGAACCGAAGTATGAGGGGACACACCTAGAGTTGTTGGAAGATTAAGTCAATGTTTATGTCTGTCAATCCTGCGTCAGTCAACCGAGTTAATCACTAGGTAAACATAACAGAATCACTATTTTCTTACTTGTAATAGGGACTTTAGAAAGTTGCTTTTGGAGCTGGCAACCTCATTATGTAAAACCCATTGCTAGGAAACTGCATTGCTACATGACGAAACAAGCTTTTTGGTTATGTAAACTAAATGCAGTGTTGGACCTATGCTTCAACAGATGACTGAAGTGAGGCTTACTTGAAAGCTGGTTATGGTAAGGTAAATGCAATGTTGGACCTCTGGAACACATTACTGGGATCTGGTTTACCTGAAAGCTGGTTATGGTAAGGTAAATGCAAGGTTGGACCTCTGTAACACATTACTGAGATCTGGTTTACCTGAAAGCTGGTTATGGTAAGCCACATGCAATGTTGGACCTCTGTAACACATTACTGGGATCTGGTTTACCTGAAAGCTGGTTATGGTAAGGTAAATGCAATGTTGGACCTCTGGAACACATTACTGGGATCTGGTTTACCTGAAAGCTGGTTATGGTAAGCCACATGCAATGTTGGACCTCTGGAACACATTACTGGGATCTGGTTTACCTGAAAGCTGGTTATGGTAAGCCACATGCAATGTTGGACCTCTGGAACAAATTACTGGAATCTCTCTCTTTTGTCTTCTATCATTCAGGGGTGCAGAAGCCATCAATCAACCTTCGCCGAGCAGATCTGTCCCGTGCAGTCTTTTCCATTTCCTTCCAAATTTTGTTTTGTTTTCTTTACTTCCGCTTCTATATCTCGTATCCATGTATTCCATGCTCTGGATATTCCTGTCCTTCCCTGGGGATTCCATGACAGGGATTGCCTGGTTATACTGTCCTGATGTTTTCTTAATGTATAACACATCCATCTCCACTTTCTTTCTAAGATTTCCTGTTCCAATGTACCTTGTCACGCTCTCTTCCAGAGTCTGTCGTTTGTAACTCTGTCAAACCATTTTACACTAAGAAGAATTCTTTTACTGGAATCTGGCTTAACAAAATATGAGTGCTGAAATGCTATTAACTTGCTTAACTTAACGTCTTTATTCTGGTTTAGTAGATTCTACACAGTCTGCATACTACCAGTTTCTTCGAGAGTGTTTTAACCGATGTGCGAGTCTATCTGATTATACTCAAACACTAGAGCTAAGAATACCAGTAGCCAGTTAGGTGCCATCTATAGCTGCTCTTAACAAACCACCTGGGGAACTATTCAAATAACTTTGGTAGAATTTCAACTTGAATTGTATTCCGGCAGCGGCCGTTAAGTCTACTATTTTTGATTTCCAACTGTCAATGGATTTTTAACGTGCTCGACACTGAACATGATTGACATTGAATGATCGATACCTTTTTTCTACAGGTGTATAAAGGCCAGGTCTATATATCGATCCCACGCCGGAAGTGGACTTCTGGTCATCCTGTATCCCTAGCCAAGGTGGTCATGGTTGATGGTCGGAGCAAGCTCAAACCTTACCCAAACTGGGCTGCCCAGAAGCAGGGCGACTGCCAGGGTCTTCAGTTTGTTCAGGGCATGGAGATCGACCCTAACACAGGCTTCATGCATGTCATAGACACAGGCCGTGTTGGTCTGACCTTGAACATCTGCCCAGCAAAGATCGTTGTCTACGACTTAAACACCGATGAACAAGTAGATGTATATGTTCTTCCTGAGGATGTTGTCAGTAGAACCAGCAATTTCTTGAATGATATCGTTCTGGATTATGTTGACGGGAAAGTTAGATACGCTTACATAACTGATACTAACGATAACAGCATAGTTGTATACGATTATCAGAATCGATCTGCCCACAAACTACAAGACCAGTCAATGAATGTAGAAGGGGGAAATGCAACGGTTATCACTATCAATGGTAGCGAATATAATTTCTCGATAGCCTTGAATGGTATAGCCATGTCTCCAGATTTTAAGTATGTATACTACTGCGTTCTTGGCGGATATAATCTGTATCAAGTTCCCACATCGACTCTACGAAACCGCAAATCTACTACAAATACTGGTATCAGAAATGTTGGGAAAAAAGTGTCTCCGACAGATGGGATGGCGCATGGAAAAGAATTTCTTTACTATGGAGCTATTGGGCTTAACGCAGTTTATTTCTGGAATTCTACAGAAGATATGGTTAACACGAAGGCTAGTATAGACAGTGTGAGTATAGAGACGCAGAGGGAGTTGGTTAGAAATGACTCCAAAATGCAATGGCCAAGCACGTTTGCCTTTGACGACCAAGGCTGGATGTGGATTGCGTGTAATCGTCTGCAAGTATTTTGGAATGCAGACAATCCGCCAGACGATGGCGAGGCTTACATGAGGATCTGGAAAGTGTATGTCAACGAAACGGGCTACTTGTATCAGGCTGATATAAAAACGCAATCAGGAAATAGTGGTAAGAGTCTTTTGCCCTGGACAGCCAAGTCCATGCATGTTGTAGTTGTGTATGTCTTTGTTCTCTTTACAGCCATTAGCTTGTCGTAAATCATAACACAATTTATATAAACATGAGGAATCATTTTTCGTATTTTATCACATATTGTCTGCATTGTCATAGCCATATAAAGTCTCCGTTTGACTTCCTTTGGACAATCTGCATTGTGGCTTATAATTAAGCCGAGGTACTCAAATCTTGTGACTTTCTCAATCCCTTGATGTTCTAGAATAACTTTAGGTTTGGTTGTGTTGTTTGGAAGTTGATCAAAAGATTGTTAAGGCATGTATTCATTATTTTCTTGAACGATTTGGAAGACGTGAAATTATGGCAGTCAAACAGGCATGTTATATCTACTGCCAGGTAGTCAAAGGCTATCAGTAGTACGTTCTATATTTCATTCTGACATGACGGAATATAGTAGCGATATTCTGTTATGCCTGACTATAGTAGCCCTATTCTGTCATGACTGAATATATTAGCCCCATTCTGTTATGGCTGACTATAGTATCCCCATTCTGTCATGACTCAAAATAGTAGCCCCATTCTGTTATGGCTGACTGTAGTAGCCCCATTATGTTATGGCTGACTATAGTAGCCCCATTATGTTATAGCTGACTATAGTAGCCCCCATTATGTTATAGCTGACTATAGTAGCCTCATTCAGTCAAAACTGAGTATTGCAGCCTTATTCAGTCATGACTGACTATAGTAGCCTCATTCAGTCAAAACTGAGTATTGTAGCCTCACTAAACCTTTACTGACTATAATAGCCTCATTCAGTCATGACTGACTATAGCAGCCTCATTGAGTCACGACTAACTATAGTAGCCGCATTAAGCCATGACTGACTATATTGGTCTCATTCAGGCATGACTGACTTTAGTAGCCCGATTCAGCAATGACTCATTATAGTAGTCCCATTCAACCATGACTGACTACAGTAGTCCAATTCAGTCATCGCTGACTATAGTAGCCTCATTCAGTCATCGCTGACTACAGTAGCCTCATTCAGTCATCGCTGACTATAGTAGCCTCATTCAGTCATCGCTGACTATAGTAGCCTCATTCAGTCATCGCTGACTATAGTAGCCTCATTCATTCATCGCTGACTATAGTAGCCTCATTCAGTCATCGCTGACTATAGTAGCCTCATTCAGTCATCGCTGACTATATGGTGATGAGATCTTGGAGTGCTAACTCTCGTTAATTTGTGTGTGATTATTTCTCCTTTGCGGCGACTTCGTGTCACTTCTGTCTTACAAGAGATTCTTTTCACCAAACGTAGGATGACACCTCCACTTGGATCGGTCTGCAGTTTGGTCTCCCAGGACGTCAGACTCATGACCAGGGCCTCCATATCATTCCTAAACACTTCTTTGAACCTGAGCTATGGTTCCCCGACTGTTCTCTTGCCATATTTTATATGTTTGGAACACCGGTGCGAGAGTGCACTTCTGCATCTATCACTGTATCCATCTATGTCATGCAAACAATGAGTCGCAGGCGCCGTAGATGAAAGGTGTTAATCTCATGCTCTTTGTTTACAGCGTTCTGATGACACATCCAATGTAAACCATGGACTTGGTTGTAAATGTGAGTTACTGGTTTTCTCAAACACTCGTCATGAGGCAAGCAAATGTAGCAGCAGCTTTGCTAATGTCACAGTCTATTTATGGATTTAGAGAGATTGTCGTTGATGAGGGATTCATGGTATATGAATTGGTGCCCAAATGTCGGTTCATGTTTGTGGATGCTAAGAGTTTGTGCGGTATCTACGTCATGTCCCAGCACATTTGTAAGCGATCTATCAAGCTCTGGTTCCTGATGACTGTGGGTGACAATTGCAGCCACATCAGCTGATTTTCGTTTTCGCCTTTAGCATTGCAATGTTAAATGGTCGACCATCCGACTTAGTGTGATATACGATTCCTTCATGTGTGTTACAAAATGCACCACTGCGAATTCCTAATGGTTGTGATATGCTACCATCAAATTGGACTGTTTCTTCCCTCTTCATTGAACGATATTATTAGTTGTATTAGTTTGCTTGGGCAGTCTATTTAAGATTTAATTTTGAAGAGCATCTCTGCTAACTAAATCAAATGCCTTTCACATGTCAATGTAAACGATATTTTTGTTAATATCCACAGTGAGTATGTTTATTCTTTTGTGCGCCCTGAAAAGGAGTGTTAAATGGCGGATTGTAGTAGCTTTCCTCACATCCCGAGCGCGCTGATGAAGCAGTCATCCAGGCTGTTGTGCTTTTCTTGGCTTCATCTGCGTGACACTCACTACCACTGAGATCACATCGATCATCATCTCGTCTAACAGTATGCTTTGAAAACAGCTTGTTTCCAGGGAACACTACATGGGAGAGAGATAGTGGACTTTATCAGTGTATTGTGCCTGACCTGACCATGTAGGCGATCTAAAACGATCAATTCTGCTCGCGTGAAGTTGCCAAAAAGAAACGATCATGTTGCTCTCTGAAATTCATTCTATCATTCCGGATACACATGACTAGCCAATTCTTGTAGGGCGTTGGATATTTGTGAATTTGTATGTAGTTTCTTAATTTTTTTCTTCCTTTTTCTTCTTCTTCTTCTTCTTCTTCATCTTCTTCTTCTTTGTACTCTGTCGGATGGGGACTTGAATTTGTTCAAAGAAAGCAGCGGTCATTCTGAGGCTGTCGAGAGTGCTATATAGCTTGTCTAGTTTTTGGCACTGGTGACGGCCACATGTGCTTTCTCTGGTCCTTTTGCAGCAGATGTTCGGGGGTCATTTTTCCAGTACCATAAGTGCAGTCGTCAGCAGCACCTATCTTCAGTTTAGTGAATAGATGGTACCTCAGTCTGTTGTGGTCTGTTCAGAACCTGAAGACCACGACCTGCTCTCCTCTGTTCAACTGGTAAAAAGCATCATTTCTTGTGTAGCCAGTATGCTCTGTTTCGCATTTGTCCATGTATCTGGCCCTAATAAATGTTTTGAACTCTTCCTACGTCACTCTTGAATCTAGTTGTGGTAACCTTTCACCTTCTTTCGCCAGTCTGTCTGCCTCCTCTTTTCCTTGAATCTTACAGTTGGATAGCACAAACATCACTACGACACTTCTAGGTTTGAACTGTTGACTTGACAGAGTGCTCATCTTAGGCCATTTGAGGATGTAATTCTCTGACATGTGGTTTGAAAGTATATACGTATGTATAATGTATTTTAATATGATTAATCATTGACAATAAATTGCTGAAATAAATCTCCCCGTATATTGTGTTACCTTGTTGATCGTTCACAAATTTACTTGAATTTAAACTAAAAACATTGTGTTTACAAGCATGCTGTCGCCTCCTATTGTCTAAAATCTCGCTTAATGTAATCTCAAAGACATTTTCTGTTTCTGTTTCTAATAATCGATGTCAATGCACTCCAGGCATACCCATAGGTGTTCAGTCTCTATCAGCAAATAGTGCAGGGTCTGGATGCCGAGGGTCACTGTAGCTCGCTAGTTGTACACGCTCCTGCTCCGTCCTCTCATGCGCCCTACTCCGCTCGAACCTTGTTTGATGTCGAAACGTTTGCAGTCTGGGGATTGCTGATTCTTCTACATCGGTGTCCTCATCCAACAGAGGGTCATTAATTTATTTTAAAATGTCTTTACTATCCATCACTAACGTGCCCATGATGGGACTATGTGAAGCCAAGATGTCAGCTCTTTCGTTGCCCTAAACTCCATCAAGATCAGAGCAGTGATGGTGATAGCTGTCCATCGTTGTCCAAGAACGACCACCGACATCATCCTTGTTGTATGTGATCTGATTTGTTTTGTTTCTGCACTGCCTGACATGTTTTGGTGTAGTTTCTGCTGTATCTTATGTGGCTTATCAGTCCAATGCGGACACAGAATGTTCAATTGCATGGTTTCTACTGGAAACGGCAACTTTCACCTTCACCAACACCCACGTGTACTGCCTTTCTCCAGACCGATCTGTTTTCCAAAATGCTTTCCTAGTTGTCTGCATCTATCTTACAGCATCTCATACTTTCTTTCAGGCTGTCCTTAAATGGCTTTTTTGGATGACCTCCTTTCCAACAGCCTTCCTAAGCTCACCGTACAGAAATCTCTTCGGTAGTCTTGTGTCTGGCATGCGCACAAGGTGCCAATCGCATCTCAGCTGTGACGCCTGCGGCGATGCATAAATGCTTGGCATGTCTGCTCTTTTCAGGACTTCAGTGTCGGGGATATGGTCCTGCCAGCTGACGCGGAGTATTCGTCTCAGGTTGGTTGTGTGTAAGTGGTTCAATCTTTTTGCTTGTCTTGCATAAACAGTCCAACTCTCGCATGTGTTGAGAGGATAGCAGCTCGGTAGACCTTGACCTGTGTCTTGGGGCTAATACTCTGACTCTCCCTTACTGTCGAACTCATTCAACCTAAGACTGCACTGACTTCTTTATTCTACTTGCCACCTCGTCGTCCAGATTGGCAGTTCATGACAGTACACTACCCAGGTACGTGAACTTGCACACACATGTCCAGGATATGTCCATTTACTTTAATTTGTGGCTGTGTTTATCCTGTATCAGGAGTTGGTTGGTGCGTAACTTCCATTTTTAAATATTTATGACTATTCCCTAGTTGCTGCATGCAGCAGATAACCGATCCATTTTCTTCTGCATCTCCCGCTCTGATTTTCTATTCACAGCACAGTCGTCAGCAAATTCAAGTACCTGAATCATATCACCTGCTGCTCTGTTTTTTGCTCCCATTCCGAGAACATCTCAGGACATGTCCGTGTCAACCACTGTAGTTGCTATCCACTCGTACCTCCGCTATCCCGTCTGTACCTTGTGAAGCACGACAGTCACGATATTATATGAATAACATGACATTCAAATAAAATCAAATACAATAATAATAACAAGTTTAATAATCTTTTTGGTTTGGCTTTGCTTGGCCTCGTTCGTTCTCAATCTCCCGCTACCAAACCCTGACACGGCCTAGGTATCAGAATGTAGTTCAGAGAAGGGAATGCGTTGTGTCGTGGTTTACAGCTTGACTGCGATATTTCCACGTTTCGGTCCAAACAGGTTACAGGAGTGATCAATATTGATCTAAGTGCAGCATATGACACAATAAACTATCGGAAACTACTATCAAAGCTTTACACCATGGCAAAAGACTGGCCTCTGACCAATATCATCAAATGCCTCCTGAGAAAAGGCGATTCTAGGCAACTCTGGGGGAAAAAAGACAGCAGATGGCGAAACCAAAACAACGGGCTGGCACAAGGAAGTGTCCTAGCACCCATGCTATATAACATATATACTAATGACCTACCCATGGACACAAACACAAGAAAATCCATCTATGCTGATAACACAACAGTTGCTGCACAGGGAAAAGGGTTTGAGGAAGTGGAAAGCAAACTGTCAAGTTCTCTCAATGCCCTTGCAGAATACTACCACAAGAATCACCTTAAACCAAATCCCAGCAAAACCCAGGCATGTGCATGTTACCTCAGAAACAGAGAGGTGAAAGAAAACTTCAAATTAGGTGGAAAGGGCAGGAGTTTGAACACTGCACGGCTCCCAAATATCTAGGCGTGAAATTAGACCGGGCATTGTCTTACATAACGCACTGCCAAGACACAAAGCGTAAGATACACGCAAGAAATAATATCATCAGAAAACTGATCGGCACAACATGGGGGGGGGGGGGGGGCGGGGGGGGGGGGGCACAGCCTTCAGTCCTTCGGACATCTACACTTGCTTTGTGTTTCTCCGTATCTGTATACGCTGCGCCAGTCTGGAAACTAGTTGATACAGCAATAAATGAGGCGGGTCGGATAGTATCAGGGTGCCTAAAACCCACCCCCATTGATAAAATATATCCCATAATTGGCATAGCACCCCACGAGATCCGAAGAAGCGTCGCAGCAAAAATCGAACGAAAAAAACAGGAGCACGACCCAAGGCACCCACTGTTTGGACATCAGGTACAAAACACAAGACTCAAATCCAGACATAGCTTTCTACAAACAACAAACCCCATACATACAAACCCTGAAAGTCACCGCATCGAGAGGTGGCACGAATTGGTGCAGGCCCCAGAGATGGAACTTCGGGAGGAACCTGCTCCTGGACATCATCTACCATACACAACATGGAAGTCGCTGAACAGACTCCGAACTGGTGTATCACGGTAAAAGAGGAATCTGAAGCGATGGGGATACACAGAGGATAACACATGTGATTGTGGCGAAATACAGGACCCAGACCATCCGATGACCTGTCCCAACCTCCAGTAAACATGCAATAGGCGAGACATACTGGAGGTAAATGACAAGGCAATCCATGTATACTAGAAGTAAGATATTTAACGTGGTACTTGGGCATGGAAAGTAAGTACGACCCGGATTTTTTTAGTCTCCAGACGGGATTCGAACCGAGGCACACTGTTACCACATAAAATAGCGAATTGCTCTCTATGTACTGAGCTAACCCAGCCCACCCACGCTCCCTAATACACAAGTAATAATTAAGAGAAGAGCAGAAGAAGAAGAAAAAAGAAGCAGAAGAAGAAGAAGAAGAAGAAGGGGAAGAAGAAGAAGAAGAAGAAGAAGAAGAAGAAGAAGAAGAAGATGAAGAAGAAGAAGAAAAAGAAGCAGAAGAAGAAGGGGAAGAAGAAGAAGAAGAAGAAGGGAAGAAGCAGAAGAAGAAGAAGAAGAAGGGGAAGAAGAAGAAGAAGAAGAAGAAGAAGAAGAGGAAGAAGAAGAAGAAGAAGAAAAAGGGAAGAAGAAGAAGACGAAGAATGATAATCAATTCATGTATTAGTATTAACATGGGCAGAGACTGATAACTCAATACAACAGATTCTAGCAAAGGTTTTCATGGCACAATACCTAAAATAGATCAATGGTTCTCAAACGACATTCATGTTCTGACCACTGCAAGGCGACACAGATCTAAGAGATGCTAACTGTTTTCAATCATTATTCATACTCAGAAAACTTTTTTTTTTTTTTGCTTAGATGTTTGCCTCACTAGTTTCTTCTGGCGGAGGCGCGCCATTTTCCACCCCAGACCGTAGTCCATTGAGCGATATCAGGACGCATAAACCAGTGCTTGGATGCATGTGTGCGTCTGCATGTACCTATGCTAGGTTTATGCGCCCTCAGAAGCTAGCCCAACCAAAGTGCAATGAAAGGGCCTCACCACGAGGGCGCGTGTGAAAGTTGTGCAAGAGTGTGACTGTTGGACAGTCAAATGAAACAGAGTGAGGTGAGAAGGGGAGAGAAGGGGAAGAGTGGCCCCCAGGATACCAACCAACTCAGACAACTTAGATGTAACACATACACGAGAGTAATTGATGGTTCTCAGACGTGTCTCATAGTCTGACCACTTGGATATTAGTAACAACCAAAGTGTGCTCAATGACTCTCAAACGTGTTTCCTGGTATAACCACTTGCAGTTACTAATGTTCCAAGAAGGGATCGATGGTTCTCAAACGTTTTCCAGGATATGATCGCTTATATGTTACAAAGATCAAAGCGTGCTCAATGATTCTCTAACATTTTTAGTAGTCTGACCATTTTGATATTACTAACGGCTATAATCGTGCTCAATGATTGTCATACGTTTGTCATGGTCTGACCACTTGGGGTTACTAACAACCCAAAATGCTTACTGTGAATCTATATTGTTTTTCAAGCTAAAGCCCTTTACATGTTACAAAGACCCAGGAGTGGTAAATAATTCACAAATGATTTTCATTGTTTAAGCGCTTGGATGTTACAAACGACCCAAACGCGCTAAATGATTCCCAAACTTTATTCATGGTCTAACCGCTGAGATGTTACTACCAACCCAAGAGAAGATCGGGGGATCTCAAATATACGTCGTGCTATAACCACTGACATGTTTCAAAGATCCAAGCGGGCTCAATGATTCTTACACACTTTTCGTGATCTGACAAGTAGGATATTACGATCGACCCAAGCGTGCTCAATCATTTTCATACGTTGTTTGTGGTTTGACAACTAGCTAGAATGTTGCTAACGCCCCAATCGTGCTCAATGATTCTCAAACGTTGTTAATGAAAACGTGGATGTTATAAACGACAAAAAAAACATTTTTCATGATCTAGCCACTTAGATGTGATAATAGAATGACCACCAATTTATACAGGTGATCCAAGCATCATCTTCTCACCGGTCTCATGCCTAGTGTAGTGTGACAAAAGTCCTAGACTAGAAACACTAACCCAAACCACCATGTGAACCCCATACAATCAAATCACTTGACCAAAGCGAATATAAAGACATCGACAGTGGTCTGATCACTGCTTAGTAGCAAAACCCATTTACTCACTGGACATCCCAGTTTCATGAAAGTGTTGTTTTTCTAATACATAATTTATGAATATCAGATCTACTTACTGTATTCATTTATCTTTCTTAATTTTTAGTTTTTACCTTGCTTGCTATATGTTGTTTTACCTTACGATTAAATTTCAATTATATTTCTTGCCTCAACAGTTTCTGTTTTTCAAACGAATATATCCTTTTTTGCTTGGGTGTTTAGTTTTTGTTCTGACGGGTCACACTAGAAACTATTGGCCAGCCGCATGTGGCCTACGTGCAGAGGATTTCAGACCCACTGCCACAAGCAGAAATGGTTTTAGTTATTCCTATAGGTCACAGGTCTAGAGAACTCGATGTAACCAGCAGACAATTGGTGTAGGACAATGAGGAACTTTTGGTCACAGGTCTAGAACCTAGGAGAACTCGGTGTAACCAGCAGACAATTGGTGGAGGAGAATGAGGAACTTTTGGTCACAGGTCTAGAACCTAGGAGAACTCGGTGTAACCAGCAGACAATTGGTGGAGGAGAATGAGGAACTTTTGGTCACAGGTCTAGAACCTAGGAGAACTCGGTGTAACCAGCAGACAATTGGTGGAGGAGAATGACCCCACAGTAGACCATGTGATCGGTACCTTGGCGTGTTAATTCATCATCTCAATTAATAAATGGTGAAATAGTTGTTAAGTGAAACGGTTCACAACCCATAAAGTGCTGGGATCGCTCCCCATCACAAACCCTTATTCAATGCAGAAGGAAGCAGACCCTTAAATAAAATGCATGCAGAAGTTAAATGCATTGTTGCAAAAGTGGCGAACGTAAGCTCCGGCGACGGTCCACCCGAATGGCGATGTCATCTTCTGACGCAACAATATGCGCTTGACCTGGTCTCAGAAGATCATTCATTGACACGTCCTTCTTTAAACATTATTGTCCAGTTCTTCACTCTTGTCTTAGACCCACGTTTGTCACCCATACACTACCTGCATTCTGCGATGAATGTCAACTGGTCGACATCCTTCACCTGTTAGAAACCAAATCACCGCTAGCTGATCAATTCTGGACGGAATCCGTATTACACTCGCCATGTTTTTAGCGGTCTGCTGAAGAAACTATTAGTCAGAGGATAATGCAATTTTTACAAACTTGACAGTTGCTATGTGCTGTTTACATCATTTGTGACGTCATCTTGCGCATCCATCGTACGTATCTTCACTTGGTGCAGTTTGGTTTAAGAAAAACAGGAGCACGACCCAAGGCACCCAATGTTTGGACATCAGGTACAAAACACAATACTCAAATCCAGACATAGCTTTCTACAAACAACTAACCCCAAACATACAAACCCTGAAAGTCTCCGTATCGAGAGGTGGCACGAATTGGTGCAGGCCCCAGAGATGGAACTTCGGGAGGAACTTGCTCCTGGACATCATCTACCATACACAACATGGAAGTTGCTGAACAGACTCCGAACTGGTGTATCACGGTGCAAGAGGAATATGAAGCGATGGGGATACACAGAGGATGACACATGTGATTACGGCGCAATACAGGACCCAGACCACCTGATGACCTGCCCCAACCTCTAGGAAAGATGCAATAAGTGCGACATGCTGGAGGCAAATGACGTGGCATTCCTTGTCGCTGAATAATGGAAACAAGAGATGTATATATCACGTGGTGCTTGGACACGGAAAAGGAAAAGGAAAGATCCGGTTTCATTTGAACACGTCTCGCAGAACTAAGACTTAGATATTCGACATCCAGATTTACAACTGGAGAATCGTTGAAAAGCGCAGTAGCCCAAAACAATTGTGAACTTCAGGAGAACAGAAAGATTGTTGACAGCTTACACGATGAGTATGTCAACTGGAGACACTCTATCTGGGGCAGCTTAATATATTCTTGTACCAGGACGTTGTCTGAGAAAAATGCAGAGTCACCGCAGCTCAGCATGTCTTCAAGAATTACATATCCTTAAGTTTGTAGATAGTATTGAAAGGTATAGACCCATTATACTGACACATTCCTAGCATAGCGTTAAAGGCTATTAAAGAGGGTTGTGTTTGGAGCTTGCAGACTTGATTTGTAAAAAAAACAAACAACTTTGCCATATAAATTTCATTTACTTACTGATACCCTTGGTTGGAGAGTATTCGAATCTACTTAATTAGTCCTTGCTCTTTTAAACAGGGGTGGAGAGTCTTCTACCATACCTACTTAGTCCTTGCTCTTTTAACCAGGGGTGGACAGTTTTCTACTTTACATACTTAGTGCTTGCACTTATACCCTTTGGTTCAGAGTCGTCTACTTCATATACTTAGTCCTTGCATTTTTACCCTGGGCTGGATAGTCTTCTATGCTACTTAGTCCATGCTCTTATACCCCGGGGTGGAGAGTCTTCCTACCTTATTTAATCCATGCTCTCATACCCTGAGGTGGAGAGTCTTCTACTTTACTTAGTCCTTGCTCTAATAATCTAGAGTGGAGAGTCTTCTACCCTGCTTAGCCCATGCTCTGAACCTAGGGCTGGAGAGTCTTCTACTTCACTTACTTTTTCCTTTCATTTATACGCTGTGGTGGAGAGTCTTCTACTTCACATACTTAGTCCTTCCACTCAAACCCTGGGGTGGAGAGTCTTCTACCTAACTTTGTCCTTGCACTTATGTCCTGTAGTAGAGAGTCTTCTACCTAACTTAGTCCCTGCACTTATTCCCCTCGTGTAGATAGTCTTCTATCTAACTTTGTCCTTGCACTTATACCCTGTGGTGGAGAGTCTTCTACCTAACTTAGTCTTTGCAGCTGTACCCTGAGGTGGAACGTCTTCTACTTCCCTTACTAAGTTTTTGCATATATATCCTGGAGTGGAGAGTCTTCTATCTTACTTAGTCCTTGCACTTATACCCTAGGGTGGAGAGTTTTCTACTTTACTTATTCCTTACACTAATAACCTAGCGTATAGAGTCTTCTACCTTACTTAGTCCTTGTACTTATACCCTAGGGTGGAGAGTCTTCTACTTCACTTACTTAGTCCCTGCAATTGTGCCCTAGGGTGGAGAGTTTTCTACTTTACTTTGTCCTTGCACTTACAAACTGGCGTGGAGAGTCTTCTACTTCACTTAGCCCTTGCACTTATACCATGGGATGGAGAGTCTTCTACTTCACTTACTTAGTCCCTGCTCCTCTATTATGAAGTGGAGAGTCTTCTACTTCACTTACTTAGTACCTGTTCCTGAACACTGGAGTAGAGAGTCTTCTACTTCACTTAGTTAGTCCCGGCTCCTCTACCCTGCAGTGGAGAGCCTTCTACTTCACTTACTTAGACCATGCTCCTCTACCCTGCAGGGGAGAGCCTTCTACTTCACTTACTTAGACCATGCTCCTCTACCCTGTGATGCAGGGATTACCAGAAAGAACACCAGGCCATTCTATCTGCTATCATCCTCGTCCGACCAGAGCCTAGTCCTCCACCTTTGTAACATCTTCTGATTTCCTCAAGTATTCCTTTCCAGTCTCTTCCCAAAGTCCTCATATCATTTCTATTTTCCTGTAATCACCCTTTTCTTGGCTTCATTTTTAAGTGCTACATATTCTTTGTTTCTTTATTTTTCTTGGCGTATTCTTGGTTTCCAAGTGTTGTTTCTATGCCTTTTTCTTTTCTTTTCTTATATTATCATTGTTACCTCTTCCGTCTACTTTATGTCGTTCAAGACTCTGACTTTACCACATGTTTCTGCAGCACATGTATTTAGTCTTGACTTTAAATTAGAGAGCTTCAATCGATAATATTTTTTTTATAGATGAGGAAAACGATGATGACGTTGAAGATGGAAAGATAATGATAATGTGAATAATAAGGAAGGCAAAGGTTGAAATATGAATATGACAAAAGAAAATAATAAAATAGTTGTTTCAATATCCGGTAGGTTATTTAAGATGTGAATATTGAAGATGCAGAGGAGGAGGATACGGAATAGTTGGGAGAAATAACAATAATAATGGGAATACGGAAGACATGGAATTCATGGGAGGAATAATAATTATAATAATTGAAATAGGTAAGACATAGAAACGACGGAAGTGAAAATAATAATAATTATGAGAACAAAGAGAACATAGTAACGATGGGAGGAATACTAATAATGGTAATGATCACACGGAATAGATGGGAGGAATGATAATAAAAATGAGAAATGGAGGATATAGAATGGGTGATAGTAATAACAATAATGGGAATAGAGAAGACATGGAGTGAATAGAGCAACTAATAATAGTGATAATGATGAAAATGTTTCATTGATAGGAGGAATGATAGAAAAATGAAAAGGGAAGACATGAAATGGATGGGAAGAGTAATGATAATAATGAGAATAACGAGACAAAGGGAAAGTAATAATAATAATAATAGGAATAAGGCCGACAGGACACTGATTAGAGGAATAATAGATTAGAGGAATAATAATGCTCTTTAGTTCTTAGATCTTCTTAGTCTACATGTACTTCCAAAGGGACGGATGCACGTGTGCAGGTCCTAGATCTGGTATGAGCTGGATGTACCCCGGCGAAGGGTTTCCTGCTTATCGGGCTAGGCTCGAGCAGCTTAATACTCCGCTGCGTAGAGACACGCGCTTATGGAAGGTGGTCAATGGATATGCATGTCCATCTTAATAGACTTAAACACTAGAGCAAAGAAGACACACATACAGTTAGGAACCATCTATGATGATCTAACAAATCCGCCTAACCATGGCCGGTGTTATGCCATGCCACACAGTTAGTCACCACAAGCTCTCTGTGAGGCAGTGGTGCTATTCTTGTGCGTATCATACACAAAGACACCGGCAGTTCACTCGGGCAATAATAACACTAATAGTTAACATAAGAAAGACATGGGATTCATGGAAGGAATAATAATAATATAAATTAGAGCGACATGGAATTGAAGAATTAAAAGAAGAAGAAGAAGGAGAAGGAAGAGAAGAAGAAGAAGAAGACAGTGCAGACGATGAAGTAAAAGATGTGAAAGAAGTGGTAGTGAAAGAATAAGATAATGAAGAAGTAGAAAATGGTAATGATGATGAAGAAGAAGAAAACTGAAAAGAAGAAGGAGAAAGAAACCAAGAAATATGCGAAGAACTAGAAGAAACCTTTTTTCTAAAGCAACAACGCAATTTTTTTACGTATATATATGCAGATCAGGAAGAGGAAGAAAAAAGATAGGTAAACATAAAGTAAAATACATAAAGAAAACACCGAGGAAGAATAAGAATCTTTTCTGGATTGGTAATGGGTTTTACCTCCCACTCTTAACCTTCTAAACTTTCTACACGGAACATTCTTGTACTTTGATCCGACACAAAGACGCTTCTAGTCACGGAACTTCCACATCCTGGATGACTCATCAGCTTACACTACCTTTGTCAGTACCTATCGTGTATATATAAATATGATGATGTCAATTTGAGCCTCCTTTGCGTCGTTTCCACACGCTTCTTGGTCGTTTTCGCTGTTGTATTTTTGTCTTCTATATCCTTGTTCGTACTTCTATTATTAGTCATTGTTTACACCATTGCGCACTTTTTAACAATTTTGATAATTATTTGTATATGAAGGTAAAGGTTAAAGGTTAAGGTTAAAGGCGAGGGCTTGATTTCATCGCAGCGGGTCTCACAATATGGCTCGGTCTCTCTCCGCAGAACGGTATACCGCAACGCTCAAAGCACGAACTCAACTCCGTAACTCCAGCGATGAACCTTGGGATCTCCAACGATGGTCCTAGTGATCTCTAGCGATGAACCCAGGGATCTCCAGCGATAAACCCTGGTATCTCCGTAACTCCAGCGATGAACCCTGAGATCTCAGTAACTCCAGCGATGAACCCACGGATCTCTACCGATGAACCCAGTGATCTCTAGCGATGAACCCTGGGATCTCCAGCGATGAACCCACGGATCTCTACCGATGAACCCAGGAATCTCCAGACTAAATCTCCACAATGAACCGACCAGTCGCAGATCGAATTCGAGCTCCGGCCGTCTGAACACGAGGCAAACGGCTTGACAACTTAACCACGGTGACCTATTTTATTAAATCGGGGACCTCTATGTTTCTTACAAAGATCCTTTGATATACATAATACAGAATCAAGATTGAAACTATTTGAAATCTCAAGGTCTGTTTTCGTTTTGTTCGTTTTGTTTCCACAAATCGTGATGGGACAATGGGGCTAACGTCTGGTCAGGCAAAACAGATCAGAGAATGTTAGCCAGGGTCAGGAGAAATATACTGGCCATATAATAGAAATACATATATAAAATACATGACCTCCTCGTTGGTCGTCCTGGAAACGGGCTGTTGTCGAGGACAACAGTCTGCCTAACAAGGCGAGGTTCGACGTGATCTCCGTAGTAGTGAGCGACACGCAAATGAAGCCAAGCATTAGCACAACCACATGGAAGATCCCGATCCACCTTGATCAGCATGTTCGGAATGTGTGGAAAGCTACTGCGACCGTTCACTTAACGCCATTTTCAGGACGCACATAAGAGTAACCTACTCATGTTGGGAATTTGGAAACAACAAGCAAAAACAACAACAAATAAAAAACAAAAATTTACCAAAAAAAACAAAAAACAACAGACAAAAAAAAAAAACAACAGACAAAAAACAAAAAACAACAGACAAAAAACAACAGACATAAAATAACAGACAAAAAACAACAGACAAAAAACAAAAAACAATAGACAAAAAACAAAAAACAAAAGACAAAAAACAAAAAACAACAGACAAAAAACAAAAAAACAACAGACAAAAAACAAAAAACAACAGACAAAAAACAACAGACAAAAAACAAAAAACAACAGACAAAAAACAAAAAACAACAGACAAAAAACAAAAAACAGACAAGAAACAAAAAACAACAGACAAAAAACAAAAAACAACAGACAAAAAACAAAAAACAACAGACAAAAAACAAAAAACAACAGACAGAAAACAACAAACAACAAAAAAAAACAATAAACAACAGACATAAAACGACAGACAAAAAGCAACAGACAGAAAACAACAAACAACAAGCAGAAAACAAAAAACAACAAACAACAAACAACAAACAAAAAACAACAAACAAAAAAAAAACAAAAAAAACAACAGACAAGAAACAACAGACAAAAAAACAACACACAAAAAAGAACAAACAACAAAAAAAACCGGAAAAAAACACAAAAAAAACAACAACAAAAAACAAAACAACAAACAAAAAACAAAAAACAAAAAAACAACAATCAAAAAAAAAACAAAAAAAAAACAACAGACAAGAAACAACAGACAAAACAAACAGACAAAAAAACCCCCAAAACAACAAACAAAAACAACAAACAAGACACAACATCCAAAAAGCAACAAACAACATATTGTGATTGATTTCGTGATTAGACTGCCTCCCTGTCGTTTCCAATACACAAACACTTGGTTGACTGGTTGGGTGGTTGTTGTTTTTTGTTATTGAGCCTGTCACCTCCTGCGCTGGGCACAATGCCATGTAGTGGTATATGCAAGTGTTTGTGAGCTGTTGTTTAGTCCTGTACAAAGTGGTCCAATTGTTTGGTCTTGAAGGAAGAAGCTCTTTACTAACACAGGCACGCGCAGGACAATAACAAAAATGGTGTCCAACAGTTAGATAGAGAAGTGTGCAAAGCCAACTCTTTAATAATAATAATAATGTTCGCTTACGCGTCTGAGGCCCTTAACATCGGTTGGCCACGTCCTTAACCCACTGCTGTGGTGAGGCTCCAGGCCTCGTCCAGGACGGAGGTTGATATCTGCTGGTTGATATCACACTGTGCGGGGACGGCCCCTTCTTCGCCTCCAGCTGACTCGGGGTGACGTTTGGCGCTGAGGAACGATTTATATAGTTTCCTGTGAGCTGAGGTTTCATGCCCAAAATCGTACAACATGACCGAATAAAGAAACTCGGAGTCGGTCAACTTTCTGAAATTGGGAGGAATCCTGTCTTAGCAGAGACCTCCACGTTGCGGATGTAGTCATGCCATTGGATGTCCAGGATACGCCGCTGGCTGAGTACGTGGAAGGCCTCCAGTTTCGAAATGTCATTTTTCAGCAATATCAAGGACTATAACCACGCATGACTGGTATGGGGTTTCCAATATACAAACATTTCAAGGATACATTTAAAAAAAAAGTGTCATGACATTTGAAGAATCTCCGAATTTTGCTACCGTTTTTATTAAACAAAATGAAAAAAAAACAACACAAGAATGTTGTTTATATAAATATATAAACGCTGTGGCGCTTGCCCTTTGACCCACTGCGATGTAGAGCTATCTGTAAGTATTTAGTTCGTTAGTTCAGTATACAGTCTCCCATGTATTTGATAAAATGGCATTTTCATGAGAGCTGGGCGTTCAAATATATGGGGATTGATGGTTTCGTTAAAGCCAGCATTTGTGTATTTGTGGTTGAATTTTGTTCAGTTCGTTGTTAAGTTGGATATGTTAGGTTCATATACACATACACATATATACATACACCTATGCATTCACGACGGTTAGAAATATATCAAAATAATGTGTTTTTTTCCCACCAACACATATAAGCATAAAGCAGACCCATTTTCTAATAACATTTCTTTCTTTCTCACTCCCTCACTCACTCACTCACTCACTCACTCACTCACTCACTCACTCACTAACACACATACACACACACACGCACACATACGCACATCCACAAAACGTATACACAACCATATACAACCAGACACACACACACACACATACAACCACACTATCACACTTTCTTTCCATTTCGCTTTTAAAATACAGATGCATTAACAAGAGAAAAACATTAACATAACCTCCTCTCTATTTGTATCTCTCTCTCACACACATACAAACACATGTACATACATACACATCGAAAAAAACATGTACACACAAAAAATAATACCATTGACACACACACTTAAACACTCAAGTACATTCACAAGACACGTAAAGAAGCAAATTCTGTCTCTCTCTCTCTCTCTCTCTCTCTCTCTCTCTCTCACAAGCGCGCAGACAAACCCACACACACACCCACACACACTTAAACACACATATATCAACAAGACATATAAAGATGCAAACAATCTCTCTCTTTGTCTCTCTCAGAAGAAATAACACACACGTACGTCCACAAAACATATACATATTAAAATAATATGTTTCTCTCTATCTCTCACAGAAGCAAACAAGCGCACACAACCCCCCCCCCCTCCTCCCCCCACACACGCACGCAAACACACACAAACACACACACAAACACACACGTGAGTCCTCAAAATAAATATACGTAAATACTATATCTCTTTCTCTTTCCTCTCGCTCTGTATCTCTATTTCTCTCTCACTCCCACAACCACATACATGTACACAACTAATCCATGCGCAAATACTCTGCCTAACCATCTTTCTCTCTTCAAATCTTTCTCTCTCTATCTCTCTCTTTCTCTCTCTCTCTGTCTTTCTGTCTCTCTTTCACAAATGCACGAATACAAACATACAAAACACACTCATACACACACACACACAAAAACCCACGCACATATATGTTTAATTCTTTTGAGAAAAAATGAAAATGAACCAGGATTTAACAAAACCAGTCCACCTACCCGCATTCTGTTCCTTTGCTACCTCCAGCCTGGCATGCACTTTGTCAAGCAGACAAACTCTGGCATATTGATAGATTAGCACTGACAAAACACGATCTCATCTATACGGTACGTAAATTAACATATACAAAATAGAAACCCTGTAGATAAGCAGATCGCCTGGAAAAAAAAAGACTTGAACATTATGGCAAACGGGACCATGATCAAACAATTGCAGGGATTCAAGTACTTGTGCAATGTTTTCACACATGATTGAGGTTTTGACAGAGAAATTGAGATCCTGGGCCAAATCGCGAATGTAATTGGTGTCACGATTATTTAAACACCCTCACATAAACATGTCCACAAACGACTGCTGATCAACAATATATTCATGCAAACGATCTGTTACAAGTATCAATCATGGCCTTTAACAAGATCTATAGAGAAGCGTGCGTGGTCGAATGGTTTCGAAGCCTGCCTGTCTGCCGATAAGGAGGGTAGCGGTTCAAATCCCCGGTATGGCATATGTTGTTTTTCTGTTAGAGGTGAAATAAACAAACATAGCCAGCACACGACATGGCGACAGCAGTGGCGAAGCGGTCTGTAGTCCTCAGCTTTCAAAACGCCTCGACTACCCCAGCAATGAGAAAAATGTATGACAGTTTTTTTTTTCTTCTAGAAAAAAAGGTCACGACATGTGAGAGGAGAAGCCTCCAAAAAACAATCTACGTAGCTAGGAGAGAAAGATCACGACATGTGAGCGGAGATGCCTCCAAAAAACAATCTACGTAGCACGGAGATACAGAATGCGCAATGAAGAAGTGTGAAACATTTGTTGAAGTAAGACCCTATACCGAATATATGGATTGGGTAGGGGGGGGGGGGCAATGAAGTGTTTCTGCTACCTAATGAGAATGCAACCTAACCAACTGCCCCTATCGCCTACGTTTACTCTTCGTGTGCACCGAAAAGAGTACTTTGAGGCGGGCTGCAGTAGTTTTTCGCACATTCTGAACGTGCTGGTGAATGTACACCGGGGTACTAAAGACGGTTGTGCTAACCTGGCTTCATCTGCATGACGCTGCCTACTACGGGAATCTTCTTCTTCTTCTTCTTCGTACGCAGTCAGACAGTAACCATTATTTTTTCGAAAAAAGCGGGGGTCATCCTGAGGCTGTCGCCACTGCCATAGAGCTTGTCTTGCAGTTCCACTGGTGATGGCCACATCTGCTCTCTCTGATCCTCGTATGTCGGGCAGTACTGCATCAGATGTTCAGCGGTCATTTTACCAGTACCGCACGGGCATTCGTCGGTACCACCTATCTTCAATTTGTTGAATAGGTGGTACCTCAGTCTATTGTGGCCAGTGCGAAGTCTGAAGACAACGACCTGCTCTCTTCGCTTCAACTGGTAATAGGCATCGTTTTTGATGTAACCAGTTTGTTCGGTTTCCCATTTGCTCATGTATCTGGCTTTGATAAGCCGTTTTGACTCTTCGTACGTCATACTAGTATATGTTTGTGGTAGTCTTGCACCTTCTTTTGTCAGTCTGTCTGCCTCCTTGTTGCCTTGGATGTTGCAGTGTGATGGGACCCACTGTACCAGTACCCTTTTTGGTGCGGACTGCTGGCACAGTTTGCAGAGTGCTGCTCTTAAGTCATTAAGCTCAGTGTTTTTCTGGCTTTTTAGCGCTGTGACTACGGCGAGAGCATATGTAAGCAGGACTATATGGCTTTCATTTTCATTGTGTGTCACCATTTCTTCCACTGCCGCCCTCAGTGCCTCTGCCTCCGCTCTGAAGTTGCTTGTGTACTAACCAGTAGCGAATGACAGTGTTATTTGTTTGCCATTTGGTAGGTTCAGGAATGCTCCTGCCCCTCCGTTCTGTGTATTGTTTGTTACAGAACCGTCGGTGTATGCATGGATCCAGTCCATGTTTGGGTAGCTTTTCGATATGAAGCTTAGGGTAGTATCTCTCCTTTCTTTTTCAGTCTGGCAGTTTTTGTTTCCAATACCTGGTATATTTTCTACCACCTCTGGAAATATATCCTGCCTCCAGGATACGGTGATCAATAGATCCCACTCTTTCGGCCAGATTACCATGAAACAGTTTCTTTCTAGACAGAACTGCACGAAAGTGAGGTGACACTGGATACAATCAGTGATCTTTTCTTCGAAATATTCTTTGTCAAGCGATGCGATGATGTCGACATCATCAGATATATTTGTCTTGATGTTGTAATTGACACTTTTGGGGATTATAGTGAGGAACTGTGCTGGTCGTCAACTTCACGTTCTGGTCACTAGGTATTTTGGACCACGGACAAGACAAAAGTCGAGACAAATGGAGATAGCTCAGGATACATGCACTTTGGTCACACCTCCAGTAGAGAAGGGTAGCGAGGCCTGGGCTAGACGTCCCGCATGTGAAAGGAAAGTGAAACATCTGACATAGCCTCTCCTTTCCAGGTGTAGAGATTGCCGCTGGGTTCACTGTTTTGCTTGCCGTTCAGGAGTTTCCATGCCAATGGCTTCTCCTAAATTATTGTGCCCCAAGCAGCACCTTCATGAGAAGCCCCCTGTTTGTTACTGAGTCTGATGTGAGGCGCGGTCGAGTACCCGGCGGTATAACTGGGCGGGCAGATTGGGCTCATTAACCTTTGTTGGGAGCCAATCTAAGAGAAGGTAAACTGACCCTAAACCCGGGTAGACGAAGCTCGTTAGCTTGTTCAGGCAGTTCGCCTACAATATGAGGAAATTCTGAGTATAAACTCACAAGTCCCAGAAAGTGCTGGCTAGTCTTGGGATGATGAGAGTATAATCGGATGTCTCGAGTCGCTAGCATCTGCAGGCAACGACTCTACCGCCTTGTTGAAACATTGGGAGAAGGTAGGGCTTAGGGAGTAAACCCAGACGAAAAATCTGGAGTGGTAACACCTAAGTTTCAAATTTCATTCCGGTAGCTCCTGCAGCTGAGCTGGTACCAAATTGTCATGCTTTGCATTGCTTTGGATCACACCTGCAAGGCCGAGAGGGGGATCATGCAGTTTGGGCAGCCCATGGTCTCAATATCCAGCGTCCAGGCGTGCGTTCTGAAAGGCTACTCACAGGGTGCCACGCGCATGGTCTGCAAAGACTGAGACGCCTCTGAATAGTCACACTTCCCTTAATACCATGAGTCGCTTGAAACCTGCAGGACGAGAACGTCTCCCGCGTCCGCTCACCGCTTGGGGAGTATCTTACCTCTGAAACACAGAGACCACATTTGACATCATCGATGACGTCATACCTCCTACCAGTAATGACGGGAAACGTCTTGCAGCGGCATCGAGATCTCAGTCTAACCATTGCCACCCACAGCCAAAGACAGTGGGTAGGTTCTCTACTGGTGGGTGGACAAAGACCTGTTGAATGAACATACTGGAGCTGTACCATCTCCAAGTCACGAAAAGGAATCAACCTAGACATCTAATATTAATAGTGATCACTGACGTCAAAGCGATAAAGATGGCGGTTTGATTTTGGGTAATCAGCAAAAGACGGTTGAACATAATCTTTATGGTCTGTTTTTATAAATATCCTGTATTGGAATCAATCTTTAAACGTGGACGCGTGCTACTGGTGTGTAGGATGGCTGGAAGCGTGTCATTATACGCTGATGTGAATTTGGTCACCTAGAGGCAAGACGGATTAATGCATTTGGCATTGTTTTCCTGTGCCATTTGATATGAACATAGCGATTGTTTGGATTTGACGGCCACTTACTGCAACGCTGATTACCTTGTCTGATTCATGTCATCCTTAATTCATGTGACATTTCATATTCAAGATGGCGTAAATGGGTTACCAGCAACGATCAACTAATTATTGTGTTGTCCTTGATGGCATATTTATGACTTGTATCTTTGGTTCGCTCACATCATCACAATTTGGTTGGATTACCTCCCCTGCCTCATGTGGGTCTCAGGCAAGCTGGATTAATCATAGTGCGTCTGTCACTATGTGGGTGGCTCTGACTTTCACTCTGTGACATCACTCTGTGGATATCTGGAACATTATTTGGCACTTACAGTTTCCTGTGGTATTTGTTATGAACATAGATTTTTAGCCCTGGTCATTATACATTCCCAACCTACTTGTAGTCACGTCCCAATTGTCTTGCAGGATACCTGTAGACGAGGAAGGCTTCAGGAGTAAACCATGAAGAAAAATCTGCATTCCATGCTATCTCCAGTAGTCTCAATAGTATGTTGCCACTGATGAAAGCTAGCTCAGAACGAGAGAGTGAGGTTGACATATTGCGCAAACCTTCCTTACTGTAATCTAAATCATTGAGGAAGTCACCCATTTCAGTGGACAGAACAACTGTAAAAAGATAGTGCACACGGCAAAACAGAGAAAATGGTCTTCATCACACGTGATGGACGAACCACAAACTAATAGTGAAATTTGAGTCATAAACGCAGACCAGCAAAAACAATGGACGGAACCTTCCAGGGCGGACCAGATGGATTTACAAAACAAAAGGACAGCTTTTGACATCAGACAACGTTCATCCCAATTGAATGCAGTAATCTCAGTATTATTTTGTATTCTTCATTAGCTTTTCAAAGAAAATCACGTTCTATCAGTTTGTTTCACTTCCTTTCCTTCAACCACTTCTAACAGTGTGGTCTTTCTTGACTGTTCCAAGCCTGATTGGAAGGCACAGTGTTTATGTTTTGTTTTATGTAATGTGTGTGAGTGTTTGCATGCACAAATGTTATATCTTAGTTCTTAGTTCGACCCGTTCTTAGTTCAACCCGTTCTTAGTTCGACCCGTTCTTAGTTCGACCCGTTCTTAGTTCGACCCGTTCTTAGTTCGACCCGTTCTTAGTTCGACCCGTTCTTAGTTCGACCAGTTCTTCGTCAATGGGTGGTCACCCTTGAGCGGGTCCCAACTCAGGATCTTGACGTTTCTGTCGCGAGCGGGTGTCGTCCAGTGTGATAGTAGTCTGTCTGTGGGGTTGTGAATGTTGTATGAATGTATCATATGTGTATATGCTAATCTTTACATGTATATGCTGACGTTATTTTTGTTAAGTATCCACCAGCAACCGGGTAACTGCCCTTCGTCCCAATGCCATGCACGTGTTTATTAATTGTTGTCAACCTCGGAAGGAGCACTCAAAGAGGTGATAATCAACGGTTTCTTGCAAGTGTGTACACAGCTGACACTCTGGAGTGGGTTGTGGCTGGATTCTGTTCAGGTGATTGTTAAGTTGGATGTTATCGGTTTTCACCCAAAAAATGGTACTCTAATTCCTCTTTGTGAGTTGATTGATACTGTCATTTGATTTGGGGCTTGCCATTTGTCTGTAGACCGCCCTCGCTGTGTTTCTAATGCTCAATTTGTTTAGCCAAGGTTCCACCTTTGCTGTTCTTATGAGCTGTTTGGCTGCTTGAAGAACTGTTTCTGAGTGTGGCTGTTTTTCTTGTGGCTGATCCCTGCTTTGCTTATCTGTCTGTCATTGTCACGTGTATTTGAGCTTCCAGGGATCCACTGGATGACATTTTTTGACGACATTGGAGGGGATAATGTGGTAAACGTCTAAACAGATTTAGATATGATCAGGGGACGGCGTGGGCTAGTGGTTAAGTGACACGGCTCACAACCAGAAGGTGCTGGATTCGATCCTTATCACAGCACCGACCGTTACCCTGGGGAAGCAAACCCTTAAAAAATAAAGGAGGAAGTAGACCCTTACATAAAATGTACGCTGAAGTCGGATGCACTGGGCCGACAGGCGCAAAATAAAAACCACAGTGCAACGCACACAGTCTTGTGGGATTAGAGAAATAAATCGAACGCAAAGAAAAAAAAATAACTACAAAAAAAGATATGATCAAGTCTACAAGTCCAGGATCTTCTAATGTTTGAAGTATGGACGTGAAGTCTGTAAACAAAGAGCATCCAAAACTATTCCTCAAATGGTGCAAAGTGACGGAAAGTGCAGTGCTTTCAGCTTCATAGTTGGAGCAAACCTCCCCGCAATCAATAGACCGTTTATCACATGAGCAAACCTCTCCGCAATCAATAGACCGTTTATCACACGAGCAAACCTCCCCGCGATCAATAGACCGTTTATCACATTACCAAACCTCCCCGCAATCAATAGACTGTTTATCACATGAGCAAATCTCTCCGCAATAAAAGGACCGTTTATCACATGAGAAAATCTCTCCGCAATCAATAGACCGTTTATCACATGAGCAAATCTCTCCGCAATCAATAGACCGTTTATCACATGAGCAAACCTCCCCGCAATCAATAGACCGTTTATCACATGAACAAACCTCCCTGCAATCAATAGACCGTTTATCACACGTTATATGGATCTGTCATGTATTTATGTGCTACTTTTTGTATGTAAATATGTTTTGGGAATGTGTCTGTTATATTTGTGCGTGTTTTCTTGAAAATTTGATGAACTTGGAAGCTGTTAGTTCCGGTAGTAATTGGCCAATTGTGTATATGTCGTTGCAGAAATGTGTGACCCGATCAATACCAAATTCACATACATGGAGAAAGTCTGGAACAAGTATCAAGCTATTTATACTTATGCCAGATAATAATAGAAGATGCACATGTGATAAGGATATCATTAAAAGAGCTGCAATAGCGAATACTACTTGTAACAGCGGTAAACATACACTAATGTCAGAGCAGATATCTCATAAACTAAAAATGAGTATCATTAAATGATATTTGCATTCAGTTTATTCTATGAGTAGAAACTTGGGTCATTGCTACGAACATAGAGGAGAGTATTAACGGTTTTAAAATGTGGGTCTGCAGAAGACTTGGACGAATTTATTTGGAAAGATAATAAAGCAAATAGTGAAGCCCTGGAACATCTCGAGATAGAGAAAACGCTTCTGAAGGAATTTAAAAAAGCAGAAAAAGAAAATATTTTGGTCATGTTGAGCGAGTTATTGCATTCATGGATATTGTTCGGGGGACTAATCTGTGAATGTGTGTCACTTCTCATGCACGCATGTTGTTTGGAAGTGTCTTGGTTTTCTTTGTGTTTGTCCTTAAATACATATGTGCTGTGTAGATATGTGTAGATGTGTATGCATGCACGCATGTTGTTTGGATGAATACATCTGATGGGAGTGTGTATTTGTGAGTACAAAACCCGTCTGAGAAAGTATTTCTATGCATGACTGTTATGTAGATGTGTGTGCGTGACACAGTGTGCGAGTGTGTGTATGGGTATTTTACGTGTGTTTAGAGTGAGTATGCGATTATGATTGTGTATATATTTTGCCGTTCATAAACAAAATCAATGATCACTCGAGTAATTAGAAGAAACATCATATTGTTTAAACATAGCACAACAGCTTGCAAGAGCCCGGTCCAACTTCATCCTCACGACCGGCGTGTGAAGAAACCTACTACTTTACGCAATTCTTCAGGACGCATAAAAGAGTAGTGTTACTCTATTCTTCTTCTTCTTCTTCTGCGTACACAGTCAGACAGTAACCATTATTTTCTCGAAAAAAGCGGCGGTCATCCTGAGACTCTCGCCACTACCATAGAGCTTGTCTTGCAGTTCCACTGGCAATGGCCACATCTGCTCTCTCTGATCCTCGTATGTCGGGCAGTTCTGCAGCAGATGTTCAGTGGTCATTTTACCAGTACCGCACGGGCATTCGTCGGTACACCCTATCTTCAATTTGTTGAAGAGGTGGTACCTCAGTCTGTTGTGGCCAGTGCGAAGTCTGAAGACAACGACCTGCTCTCTTCGGTTCAACTGGTAATAGGCATCGTTTTTGGTGTAACCAGTATGTTCGGTTTCCCATTTGGTCATGTACCTGGCTTTGATAAGCCGTTTTGACTCTTCGTACGTCATACTGGTATCTATTTGTGGTAGCCTTGCACCTTCTTTTGCCAGTCTGTCTGCCTCCTCGTTGCCTTGGATGTTGCAGTGTGACGGAACCCACTGTACCACTACCCTTTTTGGTGCGGACTGTTGGCACAGTTTGCAGAGTGCTGCTCTTAAGTCATTAAGCTCAGTATTTTTCTGGCTTTTTAGCGCTGTGACTACTTCGAGAGCATCTGTCAGCAGGACTATATGGCTCTCATTTTCACTGTGTGTTACCATTTCTTCCACTGCCGCCCTCAGTGCCTCTGCCTCTGCTCTGAAATTGCTCGTGTACTTACCAGTAGCGAATGACAGTGTTATTTTTCTGCCATTTGGTAGGTTCAGGAATGCTCCTGCCCCTCCGTTCTGTGTAGTGTTTGTTACAGAACCGTCGGTGTATGCATGGGTCCAGTCCATGCTTGGGTAGCTTTTCGTTATGAAGCTTAAGGTAGTGTGTCTCCTTTCTTTTTCGGTCTGGCAGTTTTTGTTTGCAATACCTGGTATATTTTCTACCACCTCTGGAAATATATCCTGCCTCCAAGTAGGTTTTCGTACAGTAGTGATGGGTTTTGGTGTTGTTAGTGCGTTTATGGGATCTTCGTGCATCTTTGCTTTGGCTATTTCTGCAAAGTTTCTCCGCTTTAGTTTCCCAGTTCCCAAATTGTTTAGCCTCTGGTACATTGGATGGTCCGTCAGTCTTCGGAGTTTCTCTGACTGCAGCTGGGCTCTGCAGTCTCTTCTGTCGGTCATGGATTGCAGTTTTGTAATCTTTTCAAGTTCTGTTACTCTATTCAATAACAACAACAACAACACACATTGTCGATAAACAGCCTCTGAAAAAGTATTAGCAGTTTAAATAGCTTGGAGATGTAAATCCAGAATGGCGGTATTAAAGAAGAGTTGGCAACGCGAAGGGTAACAACTCGTAAACGTGATCAAGCCATGAATACATCATTCTTCAGCAAAAGAGAATTATGAAAGACAACTACGATGACTATACACCACTCCACCTATGTACCAGTTTTGATTTATAGATGTGTTTCATGAGCAGTGGCTACAGCCCAGAAAGTCAGCTCCACGCCTCTGAAATGAGATGGCTAAGCAGAGGAAACATGGTCCGGAATAAGACAATACGACAAGATGTCGTAGGTCCGACCCTTGTAGACGAGCGTAGTAATAATATCCGGCAATGCCTGTAGAATGAAAGAAGATTGAATGCCATAACAGGAATTAGACACAAAGATCCATGGATCAAGAACGCAGGGACGATCCAAAGTCTTCTGGTATGACAGCATACGACAGTCTATAAGAGACCGTGGAGCAGATTGGAACCAGTCCATGAGAGAGGCAGCGGATATAATTGTATGGCGCTCTTTCTGGTAGAGCCTGTACACCCCAGGGTGGAGGAGGAGCGACTAAATACGTAAGACAGAAGACCCTATACCCCAGGGTAGAAGTGGAGCGACTAAGTACGTAAGGTAGAAGACTCTACACTCCAGGGGAGAAGTGGAGCGACTAAGTACATAATGTAGAAGACTCTACACTCCAGGGTAGAAGTGGAGCGACTAAGTACATAATGTAGAAGACTCTACACTCCAGGGGAGAAGTGGATCGACTAAGTACGTACGGTAGAAGACACTACACTCAAGGGGAGATGTGGAGCGACTAAGTACGTAAGGTACAAGACTCTACACTCCAGGGTTAGAAGAGAAGCGAATGCGTACGTACGGTAAAAGAAGACATCTCAAGGTAGAAGAGGAGCAACAATGTACGTAAGGTAGAAGATGCTACACCCTTGATTAGAAGAGGAGCGACTAAGTAAATAAGGTAGAAGACGCTATACACCAGAGTAGAAGACAACGACTAAGTATGTAATGTAGAAAACTCTACACCCAGGGTAGAAGAGTAGTTACTAAGTAGGTAACACAACAGGCTTTACACCCCAGGGTTAAAGAGGAGCGGCTATGTACGTAAGGTAGAAGACTCTACACCTCGGAGTAGAAGAACATCGGCTAAGTAAGTATTAAAGAAAGGTAAAACTGTTTTACACGACAGTTATAAATGAATTATTAGTCACTTCACTGTAATATTCTCCAACTGTCTCTGAGCTGCTCTTGACCAGCTCTCCTTCCTTGCTGCCTTGCCTTCTCTAACAGTAAATCAGGTACCCATTCCCATCTGAGTCGACTCCAGTATATCGAGAACGGGAACTACAATTTTTCGAGAAAATCCAATTTGATCTCAGCTGCCTCAATGACATGTTCAACAAAGCTTCACTAGTGAACTATTCAGAACTGAATTCTCGGCATGATTCACAACTATCTCACGATTTTGTGTGTGTTTCACTTTTCCATTTCCTCGAGCTAGAACAATGAGACGGATACATGACAAAACACCCGGAAAAATTGCAAGTCACCATTAGTTTCCTGGTACAGTTTCGTTTGCCTATAAAAATAACCGCGACAGATAGTGAGTAGCACAAAATATTTCCTCGTTGTACATCAGATACAAAGATACATCATGACGGCTCTAAAAACGTGCTCCAATCTGGCAATGTTGGCTTCAGTCTTACTTATGTTCACATATGCCAGGGCCCAACAGTTTGGTGATGCTGAAATGGTGTATGAGTGGAACATGCTGGAGTTTGACTGGCCCTCAGAAGCCGAGAAGCAAGAGTCTATTGTGAATTCATCTTACGTGCCAGAAAGAAGTTTGCTGGCAGGGATAAAGGTAGGCAAAAGGCTGCTATTAAGCCTGCTGTTGGTAACTATAAATTATTAATTCGGGCGAAGTATACGAATTAAATACTAACTGTAATTTCCGTGTCCGGCAACCTCACAAAGTATTGGATCAGAAATCAGCTGCCATTGAAGCTCTTTCAGCCTTAACTTAACTTAACTTAACTTAACTTAACTTAACTTAACTTAACGTCTTTATACTGGTTTAGAAGACTCTGCAGTCTGTGTACAACCAGTTTCATTTACATTACCTTGTTCTAAAAGCTGTGCGCATCCAATTTATTCTTACATCTATTAATTGTCCCTGCCTCCACTACCTCATGTGGCAATGCATTCCAAGCTTGCACCACTGTCTGACAACAAAAATATTTCCTAATACCTAATTTGGACTCCTCTTTAGTTAATTTGTAGCTATGCTCTCTCGTTGTTGTGGGTGGCTGTATTTTGAAGAAAAAAAAACAACTTGTTAAAGTCTAATTTATCAATTCCTCTGATCATCTTATAAACCTGTTTTAAGTCACCTCAAATTCTTCTCTTTTCTAGACAATGTAGGACGGTTTTTCTGAGTCTTTCCTCATAACTGGATTCCCACTATCAGCTTTGTCGCTCTTTTTGTATCTTTTCCAGCATGTTTGTATCCCCTCTATGATAAGAACTCCACACCTGTACACAATACTCCAATCTAGATCTAACTAATGCTTTATATAATTTGACTATCACTTCCTTGCTCCTATGTTTAATATTTCGTTTTATCATACCTAACATTGCATTTGCCTTTTTCTCTGCTACCTGGACTTGCTCACTCACCTTACCTGTATGATCTATTATAACCCCTAGGTCCCTTTCCTTATCTATCTCTCTAATATTGTTCTCTCCCATTGAAATACTCTAAAGTACAAGGTTCTTGCATACATATGTTCAGGATCCTTCATTGATTTGCATTCACAGGCGTCATTGTCTGCTTAACCTCATGTTTGCAAGTTCTGTCTTTACCTGGACGCTCCCGTTAGTTATCTATTCAGGACTCTAGACACTGAGTGTGGCGTGTTATGTCCCTCCAAGTTCTTCTCCATCCATTCCTCACTATATTTAGAACGCCATTTTCGATGCGGGTTTGTTCACGTTTCTGGTCGGCGGAATGTGCAGTTAGAAGGGAACTTTTAATTAATTTCAGTATTCTGTTTTCGCAGTACAAAAGGGAGCAAGACAGGGATGTATCCTCTCACCTTATCTTTACAACATATGCGGAATGTATTGTGAGAGATCTCATAGAAGACAAGAACATTGACAGTTTTGATACATTAACGATTTGCGGTTTGGGAGGAAGACTAACATCTGGTCAAGCAAAACATACTGGCCAAGACCCTCACCTCGGCTTCCTTGAAGACCTCTCTGGAAACGGGTTGTTTTTATGGCAGCCTGGTTAATGAGGTGCGTTATCGATGTGATCCCTGTAGTAGTGAGCGACATACAGATGAAGTCAACCATAGCAGAACCGCATGGAGGACACAGGTCCACCGTCATCAGCACGCTCGGAAAGCTACTACAACCAGCACTTACGGTCCTGTTCGGGGCGAACCAAAAAGTAAACCTTCTCATTGAGGGCATTCGAAACAACAACAACGATTGGCGGTTACGATACGCAGGCGAAACAGTGATACTATCCAGAAATGTAGAAGGGCTAGAGTAGCTAATTTCAGCCGTAAATGGACACTTGTCTCTCTGTGTTTTCATGTCATAAAAATTTCTGCTGTAGTTTTCAAGGCTTCTGTCCCAGCTCTGAAGTCACTTGAAAGTGTTCCACTAACCACTCATAACTGGTTTTGTGTTTTTTAGGCTTAGGAAGATCCTTCCGCCTCCAATTTCTGTTGAATTTGATACTGATTCAAATGTATATACATGGATCAAGCTGTTGGTTGTGTAGTGATTCTCAATATGTTTTAAAGTTGTGGCTCTCATTTCTGTTTTCTGTCCGTCTGATTTTCTTTCCAATGCCGAGAATGTTTTCTATCATTTCTGGAAAGCCTTGTCTTAACCACATGGCAAGCATGTGTGTAGTGTGCATATGTTTTATTTGTGATGTGCCATTGATAGAACCTGTTTTCCACGTTTTCTTTCACTGATGCCACAAAATTGCTTTGCTTGAGTCTTCACCGTCTAGGAACAGTTATTCTTACGTTTCAGTTAATTTTTGTTCAATATCTGAATTATTTAACGACTGTTCATTTAATTCTGTTGTATATGTGAATCATTTATTGACTATTCTGCTAATTTTGCCAAATATCCGAATCACTTTCCGACTATTCTGCTAATTTTGCCAAATATCCGAATCACTTTCCGACTATTCTGCTAATTTTGCCAAATATCCTAATCACTTACAGGCTATACTGCTATTTTTGCCAAATATTCGAATCACATATCGGCTATTCTGCTAATTTTGCCAAATATGTGAACTACTTAACAAGTATTCTATTAATTTTGCCAAATATCCGAATTACTTAACGACTATTCTGCAAATTTTCCAAACTATTTTGCTCATTGTGTCAGTAACCCAATTATAAACAAATATATATTGAATTAATGTTATCACACTTGCAGTTCGTTCCATTTTGAACTTGTCTTTCGTGATGCAACTACTTGTTGAGATTGCTTTATGACTAATGTTGCAACATGTCTGTGTCTACAGCTGTACAAAGGGCAAATCTACTTTACAATCCCACGGTGGAGATGGACCAGCGGCCACCCTGTTGTTCTAGCCAAGGTGGTGAGAGTCAATAGCAGAACCTTACTACGCCCATACCCCAACTGGGCCGCCCAGAAGCAAGGAGACTGCAATGCACTGCAGTATGTACAGAGCATGGAGATCGACCCAAACACAGGCCTGATGTATGTTATAGATACAGGTCGAATCGGGCACATTTTAAATCTATGCCCGCCTAAGATTGTCATTTATGATCTCAACAGCGATAAGCTGGTTGATAAATACGAATTTCCCGAAGATGTGGTTAACAGGACGGCGTGTTTCCTTAACGATATCGTATTGGACTATGTAGACGGTCGGGTGGCGTATCTCTACATAACAAACACATTCGAGAGCACCATTGTGGTATATGATGTCCAGACACGCTCCTCGTACAAGATAGCGCATCCTACCATGGGACTTGAAGGTAACAATGCAGAAAACATTACTATCAACGGCATAAGCTACACTTTTCCAATGCCTGTGAATGGAATAGCCATTACCCCTGACTTTAAATATGTGTACTACAGCTCTCTAGCGGGGTACAATCTCAACCAAGTCCCTACATCGACTCTTAGAAACAGAAATGCTGGAACCACCGGTATCAGAGTGGCAGGGAGAAAAGCTTCCCAGACTGACGGACTAGCTCACGGAGAACAGCGGCTGTACTACGGGGCTATAGGCCTGAATGCTGTGTATTATTGGGACAAGGAAAATGATTTATCTGATCAGAACGTCAGCGAAGATAGGGTACAGATGACCACCCAAGTTGATCTGAAGAGAGATAACAGAACGATGGAATGGCCCGACACATTCGCATTTGACGAGCAAGGCTGGCTGTGGGTCATTACTAGTCGTCTTCAAGTCTACTGGATGTTGCCTGGTCTTCCGGAAGGCGGTGATCCTTTCCTGAGGGTGTGGAAAATTTACGTTAACGAAAATAGCTACCTGAATCGGGCTGTTGAAAACACCCAGAAACCAGGGGGAACAACTGATCGTGGAAACAGTGGACATATAATTTTCCCGTTGATAATCGGGAGAAGTACCAGCATGTTTATTGTTTTCTTTGTTTCTTTTGGTGCTTTCAAGGTTTCACGGGCAATCTTAATGATGTAAATGGAAGGTTGTGTTTTGTTAACCCTAACAACTTTGGAACTAGGTAAAGTAAAAACTGCATACATCAGTGGATTTGAATGAGATGATGTAACATGAGATGGGATAAAATGAGATGGGATAAGATGAGATGCGATAACATGAGATGGGATAAGATGAGATGGGATAAGATGAGATGGGATAAAATGAGGTGCGATAAGATGAGATGGGATAAAATGAGGTGCGATAAGATGAGATGGGATAAAATGAGGTGCGATAAGATGAGATGGGATAAAATGAGGTGCGATAAGATGAGATGGGATAGAATGAGGTGCGATAAGATGAGATGGGATAAAATGAGGTGCGATAAGATGAGATGGGATAGAATGACATTGAATGGAATAGGATACGAAGAGACGAATAAGATGATATATTTTGATTGGCCATTATCTAAATGTGGAATTACATATATATTACATAAAACCACAAAATCGAATGGAACCAAAAATGAGAATGTGGTTTAAAACACACTTTATTGTGTCTTGCAGCCCTTACGTGAGCTTACTCCCATGTTAAGAATGCAGACGACAGAGCACGAACTCCGTAGCTACCTCAGGGACTGACGTTTTCCCCTGACCTCCTCGAATACTCATTTTCAGTTAGGTTAACTGGGCGGAGTGGTCATACCATGAAAAAACCCTGACATGCCCGTTCTGTAAAACTGAGAACGGCGTGATTCGAACCTTGTACTCTGGAATTGTAAGACAAGTTCACAACCGCTAGACCACCGAATCTCCATGTCAAGAAATACATTAACTGAAACGCTTAAAACATATTTCGATAGGTACTGACAGGACTGGAGAAATTATTTGAGTTTGAGGATAGGTAAACGAATTTATACAGCCTCTGTTTCTATTATAGTTTGTATAATACCCTTCATATAGTTCAGTATTTCATAAACCTGGATTTATGATGAGTCATGAAGGGAAGGGCTTCTAAATCTAGAGGTTGCGACCCGTCTGGGGGGTCGTATTAATATTTCTGGGAGTCGTATAAATACTTCTGGGGGTTGTATAAATACTTATGGGGGGTCTCGGTAACATTTGAAAACAAAACTGTTTTAATAAACAGTTAGATAGCTAGTTTCCGTTATATGTATTTTTTTTATAGACATGGACGATTTTTTGTGTCATTCAAATTCTTCTTTAAGGGAACATACATCTACTTATGTTGAAACTATTTCTATTTTTCGATCAAACAGGATTCCCGCAAAATTAGTTTGCTCAAACAGGGTTGGTACAAAATATAGCTTAAACAGGATTAGAACAAAAAAAGCTCAAATAGGGTTAGTACAAAAGAGAGCTCAGATAGGGTTAGTACAAAAGAAACTCAAATAGGGTTAGTACAAAAGAGAGCTCAGACAGGGTTAGTACAAAAGAGAGCTCAGATAGGGTTAGTACAAAAGAGAGCTCTTCTTCTTCTTCTTCATCGTACGCAGTCAGACAGTAACCATTATTTTTTCGAAAAAAGCAGCCGTCATCCTGAGGCTGTCGACACTGCCATAGAGCTTGTCTAGTGTTGCCACTGGTGATGGCCACATCTGCTCTCTCTGATCCTCGTGTGTCGAGCAGTTTTGCAGCAAATGCTCAGCGGTCATTTTGCCGGTACCACACGGGCATTCGTCGGTGCCACCTATCTTCAATTTGTTGAATAGGTGGTACCTGAGGTTATTGTGGCCAGTGCGAAGTCTGAAGACCACGACCTGCTCTTTTCTGTTCAACTGGTAATAGGCATCGTTTTTGGTGTAGCCAGTATGTTCGGTTTCCCATTTGGTCATGTATCTAGCTCTAATAAGCCGTTTTGACTCTTCGTATGTCATACTAGTATCAGGTTGTGGTAGTTTTGCACCTTCTTTTGCCAGTCTGTCTGCCTCCTCGTTGCCTTGGATGTTGCAGTGAGATGGAACCCACTGCACCACTACTCTTTTTGGTGCGGCCTGCTTTCATAGTTGACAGAGTACTGCTCTTAATTCATTAAGTTCAGTATTTTTCTGGCTTTTCAGTGCTGTGTCTACGGCCAGTGCATCTGTAAGCAGGACTATGTGGCTTTCAATCCTTTTTCCTGTCACCATTTCTTCCACTGCCGCCCTCAGTGCCTCTGCCTCCGCTCTGAAATTGCTTGTGTATTTTCCAGTAGCGAATGACAGTGCTATTTTTCTGCCATTTGGTAGGCTCAGGAATGCTCCTGCCCCTCCATTCTGTGTTGTATTTGTTACGGAACCGTCGGTGTATGCATGGGTCCAGTCCATGCTTGGGTAGTTTTCCGTAATGAAACTCAGGGTAGTATCTCTTCTTTTTTTTCAGTTTGGTAGTTTTTGTTTCTAATACCTGGTATACTTTATACCACCTCTGGAAATGTATGCTGCCTCCAGGTAGGTTTTCGTACAGAAGAGATGGGCTTTGGTGTGGTTAGTACGTTCATAGGGTCTTCGTGCATCTTTGCTTTGACTATTTCTGCAAAGTTTTTTCGCTTTAGCTTCCCATTTCCGAAATTGTTTAGTCTCTGGTGCATTGGATGGTCAGTCAGTCTTCTGAGTTTCTCTGATTGCAGCTGGGCTCTGCAGTCTCTTCTGTCCGCCATGGATTGCAGTTTTGTAATCTTTTCAAGTTATACAATTGGCGTTGACTTCATGCCTCCTGTCATAACTCTCATGGCTTGGTTTTGGAGTTTGCTAACTTTATCGAAGTTCGCCTTTGCTGCTATTGTCCATGCCGCAATGCCATACTCGAGAACTCGTCTCACTCTTCCAGTGCACAGTTTCTTTAGAATGCTTTCGTCTGCTCCCCAGCTTGTGCCAGCAAGTTTCCTCATGAGTGCCATTTTTTCTCTGACTCTCATTCGGTTTCTCTCGATCTGACTTTTCCATGTCATGCGCCGATCAAATGTGACTCCCAGATAGTTTGGGTTGTCGTTTGGCTGGAGGTATTTGCCGTTTAGACTTAATTTGGTGTTTTGGAGTTTGATTGAAAGCGAGAATATTGTGCATGTGGTTTTGTCCTCGTTTATTTTGACCAGCCATGAGTTCGCCCACTCTTCCAGCGATGTTAGGGCCGTCTGCATCCGATTTCTTGCTATGGTGAGATTCTTTTCAGAGGTCCACATAGCCAGATCGTCTGGAAACATTGAGCTATGAACCCTTCTTGGTATATTCTCTATAATATCATTTATTTACACCAGGAAGAGTGTGGGTGACAGTACTCTCCCTTGGGGTACTCCCTGCTCAAGTGTCACCTTTTTTGCTCATCTGCCCTTGTACTTGGACTCTGGCCGTTCTGTTTTTGAGGTAGTGGTTGATCCACTTGTACATTTTCCCACAAACATCACTTCTTCTTAGCTTAACTTTAAGTCGATCTTTCCACACTTGGTCAAATGCCTTTTCAAGGTCCACCCTGACCGCTACTGTGTGTTTCTGTTCCTGGTAGGCATCTTCTATTTCCTGGGCTATGAGGATGACCTGATCCTCTGTGGATCCGTGCTGTCTAAAGCCTGCTTGCTGTGGAATTAGTATGCGTTTTTCTTCCAGATGCCACATCAGTCTGGTGTTTATCATACGTTCCATCAGTTTGCCGACACAGCTCAGTAGGCTGATAGGCCTGTATCCATTTGGATCTGTTTTGTCTTTTCCTTTCTATGGTACTGGTACAAGTACTGCGTCTTTCCATGCCTGGTGTACAATACCCCTTTTCCAGCTTTGGTTCAGGACTGATAGCAGTTTCCTCTTTGCTGTTTGGCCCAGCCCCATCAGCATTTCGTTTGTTATCCCGTCTTTTCCGGGAGATTTCCTTTTCTTTAATGTTCTCATAGCATCTTCAATTTCGCTCATTGTTAGTTTTGCCATCATGTGCTCTTCTGTGCCGTATTGATGTTGTCGTGCCCCTTTTGCTCTTCACTAATGTCTGTATGCCTATCTGCAGGGACATCTATGTGATTCGCTTTGGCATAGTGTTCGACAAAAGCGTTTGCGGTTTTTTTTCTAGTGAGCAAGTTTTCGCCCTGCTTGATGGTAATTTGTTTGTTTGACGGGGTTTCGTCATTCATGGCTCTGACTAACTTCCATAGTTTGTTCCCTTCTTTGTCTAGGTTGAGGCTTCCCGTTTTGTTTTTCCAGCTTTCTCTTGCTGTTTGGTTTAGAGTGTATTTGTATTTCGCTGTGGCGGCTTTGAGGGCGATGTTTGCCTCCATAGATTGTTCTCGCTCTGCCATGATCCTAACATTTGTGACTACGTCTTCCGCTTTTTGCAAGTCATCATTCCAATAGGGCTTATAATTTTTCCTTGCCCCTCTTGGGGTGGTTTCAGTGGCAGCTTGCATTATTGCTTTGCTAAGGCTTTCCACCATGGGCTTCATTTTGTTGTTCCGTGTGTTGATGGTTTCACACAGCCCATCTGTCAGGCTTGCAAATCTGTCCCAGTCGGCTCGTTTGTAATTCCAACGTGGGAGCAGTTTTTTTTCCTGTGGGCCTACTTCCATAAAAAGAGAGCTTAAATAGGGTTAGTACAAAAGAGAGCTCAAATAGGGTTAGTACAAAAGAACGCTCAAAGAGGATTAGTACAAAAGAACACTCAAAGAGGATTAGTAAAAAAGAACACTCAAAGAGGATTAGTACAAAAGAACGCTCAAACAGGGTTAGTACAAAAGAGCGCTCAAGCAGGGTTAGTACAAAAGAGCGCTCAAACAGGGTTAGTACAAAAGAGAGCTAAAATAGGGTTAGTACAAAAGAACGCTCAAACAGGATTAGTACAAAAGAGCGCTCAAACAGGGTTAGTACAAAAGAGAGCTAAAATAGGGTTAGTACAAAAGAACGCTCAAACAGGGTTAGTACAGAAGAACGCTCAAAGAGGATTAGTACAAAAGAACGCTCAAAGAGGATTAGTACAAAAGAACGCTCAAACAGAATTAGTACAAAAGAACGCTCAAAGAGGATTAGTACAAAAAAACGCTCAAATTGTATTAGTAAAAAAGAGAGCTCAAACAGGGTTAGTACAAAAGAGCGCTCAAACAAAGTTAGTACAAAAGAGCGCTCAAACTGGGGTTCACACAAAAAAGCGCTCAACCAGGGTTTAAACAAAAGCGCTCAAACAAGGTTTAAAAAAAAGAGCGCTCAAACAGGGTTTAAACAAAAGAGCGCTCAAACTGGGTTTAAACAAAAGAGAGCTCAAACAGGGTTTAAACAAATGAGCGCTCAAACAGGGTTCGCGTAAAAAGGTTCACACACATGGTTCGCGCAAAAGAAATTCACTTGCACAGGGCACCATCAAATGCGGTTCACACAAAAGAAGTTCGCTTAAACAGGTTTCATGCAAAAAGATACACGCATAAAAGGTGTATATCGACTATTTATAAACAGTGTTAGTAGCAATTGCATTTATGGCATTGAGTGTAGAGTCGTGAAAAAAAAACGTGTCCATTTCAAAAGGGGTCGCGGGTGAAAACAGTTTGAGAAGCCCTGATGTAGGGGCCTGCCACCAACAAATTTGAATTGCAAAATGAAGCTTTATGTCTACAGGTATTTCTTCTTCTTCTTCTGCGTACACAGTCAGACAGCAACCATTATTTTCTCGAAAAAAGCGGCGGTCATCCTGAGACTCTCGCCACTACCATAGAGCTTGTCTTGCAGTTCCACTGGCAATGGCCACATCTGCTCTCTCTGATCCTCGTATGTCGGGCAGTTCTGCAGCAGATGTTCAGTGGTCATTTTACCAGTACCGCACGGGCATTCGTCGGTACACCCTATCTTCAATTTGTTGAAGAGGTGGTACCTCAGTCTGTTGTGGCCAGTGCGAAGTCTGAAGACAACGACCTGCTCTCTTCGGTTCAACTGGTAATAGGCATCGTTTTTGGTGTAACCAGTATGTTCGGTTTTCCATTTGGACATGTACCTGGCTTTGATAAGCCGTTTTGACTCTTCGTACGTCATACTGGTATCTATTTGTGGTAGCCTTGCACCTTCTTTTGCCAGTCTGTCTGCCTCCTCGTTGCCTTGGATGTTGCAGTGTGACGGAACCCACTGTACCACTACCCTTTTTGGTGCGGACTGTTGGCACAGTTTGCAGAGTGCTGCTCTTAAGTCATTAAGCTCAGTGTTTTTCTGGCTTTTTAGCGCTGTGACTACTTCGAGAGCATCTGTCAGCAGGACTATATGGCTCTCATTTTCACTGTGTGTTACCATTTCTTCCACTGCCGCCCTCAGTGCCTCTGCCTCTGCTCTGAAATTGCTCGTGTACTTACCAGTAGCGAATGACAGTGTTATTTTTCTGCCATTTGGTAGGCTCAGGAATGCTCCTGCCCCTCCATTCTGTGTAGTGTTTGTTACAGAACCGTCGGTGTATGCATGGGTCCAGTCCATGCTTGGGTAGCTTTTCGTTATGAAGCTGAGGGTAGTGTCTCTCCTTTCTTTTTCACTCTGGCAGTTTTTGTTTGCAATACCTGGTATATTTTCTACCACCTCTGGAAATATATCCTGCCTCCAAGTAGGTTTTCGTACAGTAGTGATGGGTTTTGGTGTTGTTAGTGCGTTTATGGGATCTTCGTGCATCTTTGCTTTGGCTATTTCTGCAAAGTTTCTCCGCTTTAGTTTCCCAGTTCCCAAATTGTTTAGCCTCTGGTACATTGGATGGTCCGTCAGTCTTCGGAGTTTCTCTGACTGCAGCTGGGCTCTGCAGTTTCTTCTGTCTGTCATGGATTGCAGTTTTGTAATCTTTTCAAGTTCTACAATTGGCGTTGACTTCATGCCACCTGTTATAATTCTCATGGCTTGGTTTTGAAGTTTGTTAACTTTATCGAAGTTCGCCTTCGCTGCTGTTGTCCATGCCGCGATGCCATACTCGAGAACTGGTCTCACTCTTCCAGTGTACAGTTTCTTTAGTATGCCTTCGTCTGCTCCCCAGCTTGTGCCAGCAAGTTTCCTCATGATTGCCATTCTTTCTCTGGCTTTCATTCGGTTTCTCTCAATCTGACTTTTCCATGTCATGCGCCGATTAAATGTGACTCCCAGATAGGTTGGGTTGTCGTTTGGCTGCAGGATTTTGCCATTTAGGCTTAATTTGGTACTTTGGGGTTTTAATGAGAGCGAGAATATTGTGCACGTGGTTTTCTCCTCGTTTATTTTGACCAGCCATGAGTTCGCCCACTCTTCCAGCGATGTTAGGGCCGTTTGCATCCGATTTCTTGCTATGGTGAGATTCTTTTCAGAGGTCCACATAGCCAGATCGTCTGCAAACATTGAGCTATGGACTCTTCTTGGTATATTCTCTGTAATATCGTTTATATATACCAGGAAGAGTGTGGGTGACAGTACTCCCCCTTGGGGTACTCCCTGCTCGAGTGTCACCTTTTTGCTCATCTGCCCTTGTACTTGGACTCTGGCCGTTCTTTGTTTGAGGTAGTGGTTGATCCACTTGTACATCTTCCCACAAACATCACTTCTCCTTAGCTTGACTCTAAGTCCATCCTTCCAGACTTTGTCAAATGCCTTTTCCAGATCCACCCAAACAGCTACTGTGTGTTTCTGTGCCTGGTAGGCATCTTCTATCTCCTGGGCTATGAGAATGACCTGGTCCTCAGTGGATCTGTGCTGTCTAAAGCCGGCTTGCTGTGGAATTAGTATTCGTTTTTCTTCCAGATCTACAGGTATTTAATTTCACCTAGTTTGATACAAAGAATTAGGGAGCTACGGAGCCATTGCTTTCAGGGGGACAACTATCTGGACATTTGTGAGAACCACTGAGATAATACTGTTGTACATATTTGAACCAATTCATTCCGAGTAGCCGACATATCGACTAACACAATATCTCAAAGTGCTGTAAAACTCATATATTGGCTTGAACAGTTGATATACATGTAAATATACGTTTTATAATACCTATTTCTCCTGAGTTTATTCATTCTTCACGCGGAATGTATTAAATTACAGAAATAGATATTCAAATTCTTCCCTTGTTGAATAAGTTAATTTGTGATATTATTGAAGACGTCCGTCAATGTAAATCATTGGTAATTTGTACATCTGCATCATAACATACATTGCGTTCATATTTTGTATATCAGAAATATATAGTTTAGTAACCCCTTTCAGTTATAACTGAACACAGTAGCCTCTTTCAGTCATGGCTGAGTATATAGTAACGTAGTTCATTTCATTCATGACTGAGTATGTAGCCCGTTTCCGACATGACATAGTATATAGTAACGTAGTTCATTTAATTCATGACTGAGTATGTAGCCCGTTGCAGACATGACATAGTATATAGTAACGTAGTTCATTTCATTCATGACTGAGTATGTAGCCCGTTTCAGACATGACATAGTATATAGTAACGTAGTTCATTTCATTCATGACTGAGTATGTAGCCCGTTTCAGACATGACAAAGTATATAGTAACGTAGTTCATTTCATTCATGACTGAGTATGTAGCCCGTTTCAGACATGACATAGTATATAGTAACGTAGTTTATTTCATTCATGACTGAGTATGTAGCCCGTTTCAGACATGACATAGTATATAGCATAGAAGACGATTTCATACATAACTGAGTATAGCTTATAGTATTCCATTTCAGTCTTGACTGAGTATAGAGTATAGCAGCACCATTTCAGTAATGACTGAGTATAATAACCTCTTTCAGTCATGGCTGAGTAAAATAGCACCTTCAGTCATGATTGAGTATAGTTGCCCACGTTCAGTCATGATTGAGAATAGTAGCTCACTCTAAATCACGACTGAGAATGGTAGCCCACTTTCAGCCATGACTGATTATATTAGTCCACTTTCAACCATGAGTGAGTTTAGTAGCCCACTTTCAATCATGATTGAGTTTAGGAGCCCACTTTAAGTTTTGATTGAGTTTAGTTGTGCCTTTCAGTCATGATTGAGTACAGTATCTCACTTTCAGTCATGACTGAATATAATAGCCCATTTTCAGTCACGACTGAGTATAGCAGCACTATTTCAGCCATGACTGAGTAAAGTTGCCCTTTCAGTCATGACTGAGTATAGAAGCCTGTTTCAGTCATGACTATTTGTAGGATGGCACGACTTTGCAGTGGTAACTATCTACTGAGTTTCTGCTTGCCATTCTCCGCTCAAAGTTGTTGTTTCCCATCTCTGTGTCGCAAGAGCGTCTCTTCATCATGTTGGCTCTTCGTGGATCATCTTCGCTTGGATCGGTCTGCAACATCGTCTTCCCAGGATGTCAGACCCTTGTCCAGTGCGTTCATGCCCTGCTTACACACGTCGTTGAACCTCGGTTATGATTGGCAGCCTTTTATTTTTTTTGTCATTATCAGGTGCTCTTCCGGTTGGCGTTGACGATCATAGATCCCCACCACTTCCATCACGTGCATCATTTACCAACTCTGTTGTTTATTGTCTCCATTATCACAGGCTGTCCAGCATCGTCTCTCTGTTCCTTTCGATGTTTCTCTTTCCTGCAGTCTTTCCCATTGTCACAACGCGATCGAAACCGCCTCTCTCATAACCTGCCCGAAAAAGGATGACTGCCATGTTCTGATCTTTACGATGAGTTGTCTTTTTGTTTGTGCCTTTTTGAGTACTGTATCATTAATCGTGTTTGCAGTCCATGGGATCTGCAGTACTCTTAGGTAAAACCATTTCTCCATTGCTTCCAAAGATATATGCGTTTGCTTTCTGATTATCCATGATTTACTGCTATATATTAGTACTTGTTTCCAGTAACATCCAAGAACTCGAACTCTCAATTCCAACGACAAGGTTTTGTTGCATACTATTCCCTTCATTGCCTCGAAAACCAAACTTGCTTGGGTTATTCTGTATTTTATTTCGTTGTTTCTGTTTTTGTATTTTATTTTGTCTCATTATGTCACTACACGCCAACTCTTCATAGAGAATATCTTTGACGACGCGACCATCTTCCATGAGACGCAATTTACCCAGCCATCGAAGTCATCACTACCAAAGGAAAGTGTACACACTTGAGAGTAAAGTGCGATCATGCACCTTTTCATTTGTCACTTTATCCCTCCATTCCCAGGATGGATCGCATACGCCATTGCTAGAACGTTATAAACCTTTGCTTACGTCTGGTACATGTTGTCCAAATTTCGCACCACATAGGAGCGTGCTGACGACACATGCACTGTAAGCCTTGGTTTAGTTTTACTCGTAAATTTCTTGTTATCCCTTAAAAACGTGTTTTACAAGCAATAATGGCAACAGATTTGATATATACGGACTCATCATCATCATCGGTCCTATAACCTAGAAGGTCGTTGAGGCCCCGTTATTGCAGTTTGTAGTACCAGCTACTTTCCCCGCCATACAACAACGGTGTGTCTTGGGCCGCTACACACCTGACGGAGCCCATCTCTCTCCAGGTGGCAGTTCATTATAGTTGTGTCTAAATTTCATACAGCGAAGATGACACTGTCTTCAGCTAGTGCGAAGGGCGCTAATCTTGTGAAGTCCAGCCGTGTGAACTAGACCGTGAAATCTGACACATGTTTAAGTGTAGTGATATTCATATAGCCGATGTCCATTCCAGGATAATCGGACGGAAGAAACAAAAAAACTAACGTTTTAACCAGTCTAAATGGAAAACAACAACACGTTTCCTTGAACACAAGTGTAAGTCGTCGACTAGTGGGAATTCCCGGCAAATCCATGGTCTGGCGACATCTATAATGAACTAATACAGAAGATCAATGTAGACCCGCTTCCAGTTATGGCGCCATCTTGCTGCTCTTCATATACGGACTATACCATCATAATAAAGTTGTGTACATAATCTGTGATTCAGATCGTGCTGAAAAGCATTAGCGAGATAAGGAAACAACACATCTGGTAACTAACTAGAACAGATCTAGTGTAACAGTTCCCGCGGGGACTACAGTGGACTCCGGCCCACTGTGAGATAATTGGAAACGTGACGGCATATCACCTCGGAAAAGTCAGAAATGGCGACACGCAGACTCGCCATTCATATAGCTGTAAAGAAGCAAAGATACACGATCAAACGATCCACGTGGATGGAATGGACAGATCACCACAAAGAATACAAGCACGAAAAGGACAGCATAGACAAACTTGACAAAGATGTGCAGGCACAGATCTTCAGACTAAGAACGGAAGATTACAGACTCAAGGCTAACCTACTCAGAATTGATCTTAAGACACCGTGCGATTGTGGAGTACCCAAGCAAACACCAGGACATAACCTGTAGGATCCGCCCCTTTCTGCAGACCACAAAAAGGCAGTCTGGTCATAGCGAGCGACCATGCCCGAAAAGTTAATGGGGGCAGGCGAATACCTGTCACGCTGCCTTTTTCGTGAAACTCGCCGGGCTAGAAGCATAGCATCAGTTCATCGAAGAGAAGAAGAAGAAGAAGAAGAAGAAGAAAAACAAGAAGAAGAAGAAGAAAACAAGAAAAGGCGAAAAAGAAAAAGAAAAGAAGAAGAAGATGAAGAAAAAAGTTAAAGTTGTTTCATGAAGGTATAAGTAAAATCTGACTTTTCACTTATTAATTTTATATATTGTTAATGTCTGAACCGTTAGAAGAAAAAACAAAATGAAAATTAAGAGAACAGATGGAGACAGACAAGAATAACTAGAGAATAACACGATTTAGAATACACAGAGTAGATGAATAAGAGTAAGAATAAACATAGTAGATGAATAAGAGTAAGGTTAAACAGAGTAGATGAATAAGAATAAGAATAAACAGAGTAGATGAATACGAGTAAGAATAAACAGAGTAGATGAATAAGAGTAAGAATAAACAGAGTAGATGAATATGAGTAAGAATAAACAGAGTAGATGAATATGAGTAAGAATAAACAGAGTAGATGAATAAGAGTAAGAATAAACAGAGTAGATGAATAAGAGTAAGAATAAACATAGTAGATGAATAAGAGTAAGGTTAAACAGAGTAGATGAATAAGAATAAGAATAAACAGAGTAGATGAATACGAGTAAGAATAAATAGAGTAGATGAATATAAGTAAGAATAAACAGAGTAGATGAATATTAGTAAGAATAAACAGAGTAGATGAATATGAGTAAGAATAAACATAGTTGATGAATAAGAGTAAGAATAAACAGAGTAGATGAATAAGAGTAAGAATAAACATAGTAGATGAATAAGAGTAAGAATAAACATAGTAGATGAATAAGAGTAAGAATAAACATAGTAGATGAATAAGAGTAAGAATAAACATAGTAGATGAATAAGAGTAAGAATAAACATAGTAGATGAATAAGAGTAAGAATAAACAGAGAAGAAAAAGGATAAGAATAAGCAGACACAGGTTCGAAAGAATAATTAAATAAGAATGGCACGAATGAACAGATGCAGTTAAAAAGAGTAAGAATAAACAGAATAGTCGAAGTGTAAAGGAAGGAAAATAGCAGTCGCTAAAAGCAAGAAAAAAGTTTACGGAATGAGTACAAAAAACATTGTAGGGACAAAGAAGAGAAAAATAGTAGAACAAAAATGTTTTGCACAAAAAGAGGAGAAGAAAACGATTATAAAAAAAGAGTATATAGCAACAAAGTAAATGACACAGAATAGAAAACAAACAAAAAAGAAGAAAACAGACAAGAATAACAGAATTGTTTAAATAAAAGTCAAAATAAAAAGATTACAATAAATGACAAGAAGTGTCTTTCAAAGAACCAGGCGAAAACGGACATGAGGATATGTACCGTTTCTGTTAGCAGAAAAAATGTCAATTCTTTTGTTAAAGGGGCAACCTGGTCTATCTGTCCAGCAGGCAATTAAACTTAGAGACCTGGACAATTACATCAGTGTACATATACCAGTTGGCATGTTTGAATATGGGTCTTCACGATCCTGTACACCTGGAAGGAAGGCCCGTGACATTGATACTTGACATTGCTCAGAGTTTTATTTGCAGTTCGAGTTCACACAAAGTCGCGAGCAGTGCACAGCTTTTTGAGCAGTGGCGCATCTACAACCACTTTGGGCTAGACACGCCCGGGGTCTTCAGGACAGAGCAGTCTCTGGAAAGTTATTAGCAGTTGAGATATAACATTTCCAACCAGAGCCAGGGTCATTTCAGTTGTATTAGTGATTCAGGAAATGCGAGGATAGTAACAGGTCTTCATTAGGTGTGGTTGTATATATTTGCAGAAGGAGAGTGGTAATGGTAATACAAAGGCTATTCCGAGTGGGCTACCGGAGTCTATGTGTAGGACAAGAATCGCACCACTGCCTCACAGGGAGCATCTCGTAAGAGGCGACTACCTGTGTGACATGGCATACCACCGGCCATGGTTAGGTGGTTTGATTAGAGCAGCATAGATGGCGCCTCACAGACTGCGAGTCTACTTCGTTCTAGTGTTTGAGTCTATTAAGATGAACTCGCACATTGGTTTATCACCCAACACGGCGGAGTATTAAGCTGCTCGAGCCTAGCCCGCAAAGCAGGAAATCCTAATGCCGGTTATATCCAGCTCATACCAGAGCTGGGACACACACAGGTGTATCTAATCATGTAGAAGTACAGGTCGACTAAGAACTAAGAACAAGGAATGCAAAGACTATACACAATATAGCATAATACCAGCAAGTCAGTAAAAGCGAAAATTTAGAGACCCTGTCTATTTCTCGTGGCAGTATACGTGCGAGACATGGACAGTTACCCAAAACATCCAGGAAGAAAATCGAGTACTTCGAGTCGAAATATTATAGAAAGGTCATCAGAATACCATTTACACAGAAAGAGAAGAATATAGCAATTTGATATAGTTGGTCATGGAGGAGTACTGGTTCGTAAATTCCATAATGAACAGAACATTAAAATACTTTGGCCACATCAAAAGACACAACGGTCTTATAGGAACTTTAATGAAATGTATGGAAAGAATAAGAGAGGATGAGGCAGTGAGAGAGATGGATAAATGGATAGGCGAGCAGAAATGAAAACCACTTTGTAGCAACATGTAGTTGTTGTTATTAGAGCAGCTAAATGAATTCATGTTGAAATTATATATATATATAGAGAGAGAGAGAGAGAGTGAGAGAATGAAATAAGAGAATGGATGAATAGGCATACACACAGGAAAACAGGCTAGGAGTCCACAAGATCACAAAGTGATGCAAACGTGCCATGTCCAGCACAGAGAGCATTACTAGACAGAGGACCTAGCCTGACACCATGTAAGAGACGTGAGAATGTCCTCTGTGGGACAGTTATATAGTTACTTGTACATTTTCTACAATTGTTACAATATAAAATAAAGCACTGGAGCTAAATGTGTATTTTTGTTGACTTCATTGATTGATTCTTCTTGTATCTCTGTGAGAGCATATGGCCACAATTATAGTGCGTCCTTTGCAGGAAGTCTGTAACCTTAGTTATGCGGTGGCGTGTTAAAAAAACCAAACTACGGTTTTAAAAAAAGAGCACTGTCCCTTTTACGACCAGTAAATCAAGATGCAATTCGAACTAAACTCAGAGCTGTCCGGCGATAAATAAGGTCAGGTCAGGTCAGGTCATCCCGTAACAACTGAGGTCGTTGGGGCACACATAAAAACATCCTCACAAGCCCTGACCACCCTTCCCTGTCAGCGGCCGCTGCCTGGGCTTCTTCTGGTCGGAAATTGGTCCATTATTTTATGTTGTCTTCCCACCTCTTTTTGGGACGGCTCATCATTGTCTGCCTTGCACCTTTCCGTGCAGGATTGTATATGCAAGACCGTTTGATCTCTTTATGTGACCGTACCAAGACCGTTTGATCTCTATATGTGACCGTACCAAGACCGTTTGATCTCTATATGTGACCATACCAAAACCGTTTGATCTCTATATGTGACCGTACCAAGACCGTTTGATCTCTATATGTGACCGTACCAAGACCGTTTGATCTCTATATGTGACCATACCAAGACCGTTTGATCTCTATATGTGACCGTACCAAGACCGTTTGATCTCTATATGTGACCGTACCAAGCGAGTTTCCTTTTTTTGACATTTGGCAAGAGGTCCTAAAAAGGCCCTATTGCTGTTATAATTCTATCTCGTATTTCCACATTTGTAACTCGATCTGTGTACGTGACGTTTAAAAGAAGAGCTCCAAAGAAAGGTCGAGTTCATTGCGGGAACTCAGCAACTCATATTCTTATCAACCAAAAGAAAATTACAATGAAAGCGGTCATTCTATCAGACTCTAAAAACGTACTCTAAGACATCTTAAGCCAAAACGAGATAGTCTCTGACATGAAATAAAATACAACATTGGATTGCTCTCTCAAAAAACATATCTAGTCATACAGTGGATTCCGTTCCAATGTGAGATCATTGGAAACGAATCAGTTCAGCTTGCAAAAGCAGGAAGTGGCATTACTATCTACATGTGCTATAAAGAAGCAAAGACACATACATAATGTTGTTGCTTAGATGTTTGCCTCACTAGTTTCTACTGGCGGAGGCGCGCCATTTTCCACCCCAGACCGTAGTCCATTGGGCGATATCAGGACGCATAAACCAGTGCCTGGATGAATGGGTGCGTCTGTATGTACCTATGCTAGGTTTGTGTGCCCTCAGAAGCTAGCCCAACCTAAGTGCAATGGAAGGGCCTCACCCTGAGGGCGCGTGTGAAAGTTGTGCAAGAGTGTGACTGTAGGACAGAGTCAAGTGAAACAGAGTGAGGTGAGGTGAGAAGAGAGAGAAGGGGAAGAGTGGCCCCCAGGGTGAGCCCCATCATTGCAAATTATACATAATGACGGGATAGAAATAACGCAAACCATAAAAAAAAAAACATAGACAAACTTTGGAGAGATGTGCAGAGAGAGAGAGGGAGATCTTCAGACTCAGAAAGGAGCATTAGAGACTCAAGGCCTACCTCCACGGAATGCGTTTTAGAGACACCTCCATAAACCGATTGGAGAGCACACAAGGAAACACCAGAACATATTCTGCAGGACTGCCGACACTTATGCGGACTAAAGAGAGGCAGTCTGTCTACGAGGAGTAATCATGAAAGGAAAGCTGTGGGGTCCTTGAAGACCTGAAACGTAGAGTCCCCTTCGTGAGCATCACCGGTCTAGAAGCATAGCATCAGTTGGTCGTGAGCCCTACCGGTCCAGAAGCATAGCATCAGTTGGTCGTGAGCCTCACCGGTCTAGAAGCATAGCATCAGTTGGTCGTGAGCCTCACCGATCCAGAAGCATAGCATCAGTTGGTCGTGAGCCTCACCAGTCTAGAAGCATAGCATCAGTTGGTCGTGAGCCTCACCAGTTTAGAAGCACATCATCAGTTGGTCGTGCACCTCCCACGTCTAGAAGCATAGCATCAGTTGGTCGTAAGCCTCACCGGTCCAGAAGCATAGCATCAGTTGATCGTGAGCCTCACCGGTCTAGAAGCATAGCATCAGTTGGTCGTGAGCCTCACCGGTTTAAAAGCATAGCATCAGTTGATCGTGAGCCTCACCGGTCCAGAAGCATAGCATCAGTTGGTCGTGAGGCTCACCAGTCTAGAAGCATAGCATCAGTTGGTCGTGCACCTCCCACGTCTAGAAGCATTGCATCAGTTGGTCGTGAACCTCCCACGTCTAGAAGCCTAGCATCAGTTGGTCGTGAGCCTCACCGGTCCAGAAGCATAGCATCAGTTGATCGGGAGCCTCACCGGTCTAGAAGCATAGCATCAGTTGGTCGTGAGCCTGACCGGTCCAGAAGCATAGCATCAGTTGGTCGTGAGACTCACCAGTCTAGAAGCATAGCATCAGTTGGTCGTGAGCCTCACCGGTTTAAAAGCACAGCATCAGTTGGTCGTGAGCCTCACCGGTCCAGAAGCATAGCATCAGTTGGTCGTGAGCCTCACCAGTCTAGAAGCATATCATCAGTTGGTCGTGAGCCTCACCAGTTTAGAAGCACATCATCAGTTGGTCGTGAACCTCCCACCTCTATAAGCACAGCATCAGTTGGTCGTGAGGCTCACCGGTCTAGAAGCATAGCATCAGTTGGTCGTGAGCCTCACCAGTCTAGAAGCACATCATCAGTTTGTCGTGAGCCTCACCAGTCTAGAAGCACATCATCAGTTTGTCGTGAGCCTCACCAGTCTAGAAGCATAACATCAGTTAGTCGTGAGCCTCACCGGTCTAGAAGCATAGCTTCAGTTGGTCATGAGCAACATCGGTCTAGAAGCATAGCATCAGTTGGTCGTGAAGCTCACGGGTCTAGGAGCATAGCATCAGTTAGCATTGTGCCTCACCGGTCTAGAAGCATAACATCAGTTGGTCGTGAGCCTCACCGGTCTAGAAGCATAGCTTCAGTTGGTCATGAGCAACATCGGTCTAGAAGCATAGCATCAGTTGGTCGTGAAGCTCACCGGTCTAGAAGTATAGCATCAGTTGGTGTGAGCCTCACTGGACTAGAAGTATAGCATCAGTTGGTCGTGAGCCTCACCGGACTAGAAGTTTAGCATCACATAATCAAAGATAAATAATCATGATAGCTCATTTGACAACGTGAACATCAAAGTTGCAACCCCCACAAGATAAAAATGAGGTAGCTGGGACCACGAACAACTCTCTGTAGCCGTTTCTTTTACGTTACCTGTACTAAACATTCAAAATAGTCACCACTAATATGTGTTTCTGCTGCTTGACAAACATGACAGCAACACCGACTAACAGTGTCTAGAAAAGAGAGGAATTCGAGGCGACTTAATACAGGTTTATAAGATAATCAGACACCCGAGTGCAGTGGCGGGCACGTTAAAAATACCTTAACAGTTGGAAATCGAAAAGAGTTGGCCTAACGGCCGCTGCTCGGGCAAAATTCAAATTAAAGATCTACTAAAATGTATTCTAAGGATTTTCGCCCCACAGAGAATATGTCGCAAAAAAGGGGACTGTGTGGACATAACAACAGGTCTTGGTTATTTGGTTAGTGGAGCGGCTTAGATGGCGCCTGACAGGCTGCAGATCTACCTTGCTCTAAATTATGCTTTCACCTCCATCAGTCTCAAAAATAGACAATCGTATATTCCAGGGGCTAACAGATGCTGGGATTGACCTAGGAATTCACCAGTGGATTTTCACCTGCAAAAATATGAAACATAGGAAGTCGCACTTCCCCACGACGTCTAGCGACATAAGTGGACTGAAGATATATAGATAGATATAAGATACTCAAAGTTAAATTATACTATATCAAGTTTTTTTCAAAATACAACTACCTACAAGAACAAGAGGGCGTAGCTACAAATTAACTGAAGAAAGGTCCAGACTAGATATTAGGAAATATTTTGTTAGTCAGAGAGTGGTGAATGCTTGGAATGCATTGACACAGGAGGTAGTGGAGGCAGGGACAATTTATGCATTTAAGAATATATTTGATGAACATAGATTTTATAAAAAAGGAAATATTAAAGACACTGGTTGTATACAGACTCTAAAATGTACAAGTGGATCAACCACTACCTCAAAAACAGAACGGCCAGAGTCCAAGTACAAGGGCAGATGAACAAAAAGGTGACACTTGAGCAGGGAGTACCCCAAGGGGGAGTACTGTCACCCACACTCTTCCTGGTGTATATAAATGACATTATAGAGAATATACAAAGAAGAGTTCATAGCTCAATGTTTGCAGACGATCTGGCTATTTGGACCTCTGAAAAGAATCTCACCATAGCAAGAAATCGAATGCAGCAGGCCCTAACATCGCTGGAAGAGTGGGCGAACTCATGGCTGGTCAAAATAAACGAGGACAAAACCACATGTACAATATTCTCGCTATCAATCAAACCCCAAAACACCAAATTAAGTCTAAACGGCAAATACCTCCAGCCAAACGACAACCCAAACTATCTGGGAGTCACGCAAAAGCGAACTTCGATAAAATTAGCAAACTCCAAAACCACGCCATGAGAGTTATAACAGGAGGCATGAAGTCAACGCCAATTGTAGAATTTGAAAAGATTACAAAACTGCAATCCATGACCGACAGAAGAGACTGCAGAGCCCAGCTGCAATCAGAGAAACTCAGACGACTGACTGACCATCCAATGCACCAGAGACTAAACAATTTCGGAAATGGGAAGCTAAAGCGAAGAAACTTTGCAGAAAGCCAAAGCAAAGATGCACGAAGACCCTATGAACGCACTAACCACACCAAAGCCCATCCCTACTGTACGAAAACCTACCTGGAGGCAGCATATATTTCCAGAGGTGGTAGAAAATATACCAGGTATTGGAAACAAAAAACTGCCGGTCTGAAAAAGAAAGAATAGATACTACCCTGAGTTACGTAACGGAAAACTACCCAAGCATGGACTGGACCCATGGTCACCGACGGCTCCGTAACAAATACAACACAGAACGGAGGGGCAGGAACATTTCTGAACCTATCAAATGGCAGAAAATTAACACTGTCATTCGCTACTGGAAAATACACAAGCAATTTCAGAGCGGAGGCAGAGGCACTGAGGGCGGCAGTGGAAAAAATGGCGACAGGTAAGAGTAATGAAAGCCACATAGTCCTGCTTACAGATGCTCTGGCCCTAGTCACAGCACTTAGAAGTCAAAAAAATACTGAACTTAATGAATTAAGAGCAGTACTCTGTCAACTATGCCAGCAGGCCGCACCAAAAAGGGTAGTGGTGCAGTGGGTTCCATCTCACTGCAACGTCCAAGGCAACGAGGAGGCAGACAGACTGGCAAAAGAAGGTGCAAAACTACCACAACCAGATACTAGCATGACATACGAAGAGTCAAAACGGCTTATTAGAGCTAGATACATGACCAAATGGGAAACCGAACATACTGGCTACGTCAAAAACAATGCCTATTACCAGTTGAACAGAAGAGAGCAGGTCGTGGTCTTCAGACTTCGCACTGGCCACAACAGATTGAGGTACCACCTATTCAATAAATTGAAGATAGGTGGCACCGACGAATGCTCGTGTGGTACCGGGAAAATGACCGCTGAGCATTTGCTGCAAAACTGCCCGACATACGAGGATCAGAGAGAGCAGATGTGGCCATCACCAGTGGCAACACTAGACAAGCTATATGGCAGTGTCGACATCCTCAGGATGACGGCTGCTTTTTTCGAAAAAATAATGGTTACTGTCTGACTGCGTACAAAGAAGAAGAAGAAGAAGAAGAAGAAGAAGAAGAAGAAGAATACAGACTCTGCAGAATCTTCTAAAACAGTAACAAAAAGGTTACATTAAGTGAACACATATACTCAAAAAATGTTTGTTCGTGACAAAGATCTCAAGAAAAGTATTTATCTTCACAAAGAAAATATATATAATGAAGAACTGAAAAGGAACTAGTTCACTTTTATTGTTCTTGTTCGTTATATAGTATTTCGGAGTACAGATTCATGCCTATTCGATTGATCGTTGTGACGGACAAACATTCATTGTTTAAACCTCGCTTGCTGAAGAGTTTTGCACATATTTCCGTCCTTACCATGTGTACAGGACAGCCCCAAACACACAGATCTGAGGAGGATGGGGGTCAATGTCAGCCTACTCCACGCGCTTGAGGGGAAACTGCACGGTGGTTTTGTGATCTGAAAAAGACGACATACTTTATTGTAAATTCAAGAGTCCCAGTCTAGATGAGCAGAATAATATTAATAATAATAATTGGAAGAAAAAGAAAGAGAAGAAGAAAAAAAAAGAACTGAATGGAAGACAATGAAAAGGAAGAAGAAGAAGATGAAGGAGAAGAAAAAGACGATTCAGAAGAAGGAAAAGAGGAAAAAGAAAAAAGAAGAACAACCACTGCTAGAATAACAACAACAACAAGATACAGAAGAAAAGCAAAAACAATGTTTAACGAATTAAACAAATATATCCTTATCTTTTGCAAAACAAAAAGTAAACCGTAGAGCATAAGAACATACGAGGGGGCTTCAAATGAAAATCTTTTATTACGTGGATTGAAATTTAAAAAAAACCATGGCTTTTTATTATAACTTGTTAATATGGTTGCTAAGGATGTCAAAGTATATTGTACGTGTCATCACAGTACAGGCGAACAGCATGACGTCATAATGAAGTTAAAATATGGCCGCCCCACTATTGATGTGCACACGTTTTTTTAAGCCGCGAAGGAGAGAAACCTAAAGAAATTTATGGGCGAATGAAGGCTCATTACGGTGATCGATGACTTTCAGCCCAACAAGTGTATGATTATAGTAGGAAGTTCCAAAACGACATGAGTTCAATGACAGACTGTTCACTACCTGGTCAGACACAGAGCTCACGCCGTTCTGGTACTTCCTAATTTAACTCATACACTTGATGGTGTAAAAGGCATGCATCACGTACTGGACCTTCATTCACCGATACATTTATAAAGGTTTTACCCCTTTGTGGCTAAAAAAACCAGATAACAGAACGCAGATTCTCTTTTGTGCATGCCATAGTAAAGCGGCCATCTTCTCACTGCAGTTTTGATGTCTATCTGCACGTGTAAGACACTCTTAACATCCTTAGCAACGGTATTAAGAAGTTACAATACAAAGGCATGTCTTTTGTAATTTCAATCCCACTTTAAAGGTTTTATTTGAAGCCGCTTTGTTTTAGAAAGCCGCTTTGTTTGCCTCGTGTTCAGATGGTCGGGGTTCGAATTCGAGCTGCGACGGTCGATTCATGATGTCAATTTTTCAGGAGATCCGTGGGTTCATCGCTGGAGATCCCTTGGTTCATCGCTGGAGATCCCTGGGTTCATCGCTGGAGATACGTGAGTTCATCGCTGGAGATCCCTGGGTTCATAGCTGGATATCCCTGGGTTCATCGCTGGAGATCCCTGAGTTCATCGCTGGAGATCCCTGGGTTCATCGCTGGAGATCCCTGGGTTCAGCGCTGGATATCCCTGGGTTTATCGCTGGAGATCTCTCAGTTTATTGCGCTGGACACCAAGGTGCTGTCCAGATGTTACTTATATACCTGACGCCAAAAGCCAAACCAGGATCAGAAAATAGATAGAGAGATATAATTCGCTGCACACCGGGCAAACTCATAGGTGGCTTGTTGTTCATAGTAAATGACAAAGGGTGTGGATATTAATAATTCGTGCAGCTTGATGATTGGACACACTCCTGATTCGTCCTCTCTTGTGCCCCCATCCAGTTCCTTATAAAAAAATCTGCAGTCTGTGAATTGCGGATTCGTCTACTGCGGTGTCGTCATCCAAGAGGTAGTCATTGGTAGACTCCTATCCATATCTTAGTGTACCCGTAACTAGAGCCTATGAGGCCAGGATGTCAGCTCTTTCGCTGTACTAAACCCCAGAATGTCCAGGACAATAGATCCACACCAGTCCATGTAGGTTCGATGACTCTACAGCTGCCACCCACTCGTGCCTTAGCCAGCAGTTATGTACCTTGCGTAGCTAGGATTGGGAGTCTGGTACGATGACTACCCTGGACAAAGATGTCTCAGATAACGATATCAGTGTGGCAGTCACCGCTGAGGGCTCCAGTCTCACACTAGAGGCTGACTGACAGCTGTAGAAGCACACAAACACCAACGGTAGTCTAGTGTTCAAGCTCAGATGAAATGTCATCACCAAAGCTCATGGGAGCAGGCCAGGGAACGATCTAGCCTGAGCTAGGCAGGCAACATGGAGGCATACACTTTGGAAAGGCACATATACAGGTGAAATAGTATAGTATAGTGTGGTATAGTATAGTATAGTATAGTATGGTATAGTGTAGTGTAGTGTAGTGTAGCGTAGCATAGCATAGTATAGCATAGCATAGTATAGTATAGTATAGTATAGTATAGAATAGTATAGTATAGTATAGAGTAGTATATTATAATATAGTATAGTAAAGTATGGCATACTATTTTATAACATAACATAACATAATGTAACATTTACCACAATAAAACAAAACAAAATGTAATACAATACAATACAATACAATACAATACAATACAATACAATACAATGCAATGCAATGCAATACAATACAAGACAATGCAATACAATAAAATACAATACAATGCAATACAATGCAATACAATTCCAATGCAATGGAATGCAATGCAACGCAACACAATACAATACAAAACAATATAATAAAATATAATATAATATAATATAATATAATATAATATAATATAATATAATATTTTGAAATATTACATAATACAATATAATACAGTCAAGCAAAACTTTGTCAGCTCCCAGTGGATCACATGTTTTCAAGAACTACACGTCAAAGCATCATACGTTGTTATGGCTTAACGTTTCTAGCCAGCTCCATGCCTAACCCTCCTTAGTCATCTTTTGCAACATGTCAAGCGGGTTACAGTTGCACTATTATTTGTCCCGTTTTCGGGAAAATGCTAACACTCGAGCAAAGAGATAGAGTTCCACATCGGGTGCAGAAGAAACTGGTTACACATACTGCTGTAACTTCTTCAAACAATCAATGTTAGTCGCTTATTTCGGAGCACAGGTAATTGATAACCTTCTCCTAGCAAACTCAGCTCAATCTTGGTCTGCAATGTCTGTCTCTTTCCAGTTGAAATCTAGACTCTCTTCCACTTTCCCTGTGGATTCCATCTCAAGACCTGTCTGTCCAGGTTTGAGTATACTATCCAAAGCGTGTGCTATCCAACCGAACTTCTCCAATTTGATTAATTGCTCTACTGGTGGTTGTTGGCCCATTTTCTATAGGCCTTCATTCCTCACCCTGATATCATCTGCTATACACAACATGGACGTCGCTGAATAGACTCCGAACTGGTGTATCCCGGTGTAAGAGGAATATGAAACGATGAGGGATACACAGATGATGACACGTGTGACTATCGCGCAATACAGGAGCCAGACCACCTGAAGAACTGCACCATTTTCTAGGAAACATACAATAGGTGTGACATGCTGGAGGCAAATGACAAGGCAATTCATGTCGCTAAATACTGGATGCATGCCGTATCACATCGTGCTTGGACACGGAATGTTTAATCCAGTCTTTGGCCGTCTGAAACAAGACTTGTGATAATAAACATCATTGACTTCCTACCGGTTGTACTTCAAAACTATCGGTCAGTACTCCTTAACTGCTAAATTGTATTGTATTTTCTCGATTGTGTCCCTTACCTCAGATTAAAAACACGTTTCTATTACAATCGGTTACCGGTAAATGACGTTTCTCGGAAGCAACGTAGTCAAGGGTTGAAACGTCCCTTTCACAATCCCAACACACCGGATTTGAATACCGCCGTGTCCAGTTTGGGCGACATGGAATTTTTTTACTCGATGCGATTGCTCCTCCGAGTACTAACAATGAGTAATGACAACATGTCAAGTAGCTAATGACAGACACATAGGTTGGCTGCTGAAAAAAGCGACGTCTACAAATGATACGCTTCTTACTTTTTATTGTCTCATAAGCATGTCGCAAATGTCCCCTAAAGAGAGTTGTGCATGGGGCTAGCAACATTATCATGCACAAATCTGTGTTATTATTATTATTAGCCACTGCACATGCTCAGAACATGGCCTCCTGTCAAGATATTTCCAGCAGTTATTGGATTTTCCTCAAATTTGTGAGAAAAGAGGAATTAGTACAAGTGATTAGAGATATTATTCGTTTAATACATACCACTTATAGGGGTGACGTACGCTTCACATTGGATAAGGCTCCATTGGAACATAGGCCCACAGCAGATGCTTTCCATCTCTTCATATTCTGGACCGTCTTCTTGAGTTTGACCTATCTAACAAGTACGAGTAATATGCGATGGAGATGCTTGTTAACGAAGGTCTGCAGTTCGGATATGTTACCCTTAGTCCCATGCCATGTCTCAGAGCCATACATTAGGAATGACTTTCAATTCAGCTCGGGCGTCATCTGCGTATCGACGGTCGGCTGCAATGATTCTCCCGTGTATTCTATCTTTTGCCGTAATTGTGCAATTTGACAGACTTTTTTCCAGTCCATAACTTGATGCTATCTTTTAACGCTGTATGCCTCTTACACCATTGCCTTTCACTCTAAACTCTAGTATGGTCTTCGACAAGAAGGTATGTCTTGTTCTATGACCAGAATATCTGAGCTATCTTACCTTAATTTCGATCATTAATTCTCTTTTCAGCTCCAATATTTTTCAATACCTCCACATTTATTTTCTTGCCTTTCCCAGAAATGCGACATAATCTTCTATATAATCACATTACGAAGGATTCAATACTCTTTTAAACGTATAATTCTGTGTCCATGTTTCTGTGCCACAAGGTACTGACGAGCTTATATAACACCTACCACTTCTGAGTTTTAATTTGTGTATTTGGATGTTTGTATGTGTCACATGCTGCTAAAAACAATTTTGGCCATATCTATTCTCTGTATTATTTCTTTTTCACAGTTTACTTACTTACTTTCCGTGTCCAAGCACCATGTTATACAGTATGCTTCCAGTATTAAGCGACATGTACAGCCTGGCCATTTGCTTCCAGCATGTCGCACCTATTGCATGTTTCCTGGAGGTTGGGGCAGGTCTTCAGGTGGTCTGGGTCCTGTATTGCGCCACAATCACACCCGTCATCATCTGTGTATCCCCATCGTTTCATATATCCCTTGTACCGTGATACACCAGCTCGGAGAATGGTCAGCGACTTTCATGTTGTGTATGGTAGATGATGTCCGAGGGCAGGTTCCTCCCGAAGTTCCATCTCTCGGGCTTGCATCAATTCGTGCCATATCTTGATGCGGCGACTTTCATGACATGTCTGAATAGAATGTGTTCATATTAGGAAGTTATGTCTGGATTTGAGTCATGTGCTCTGTACCTGATGTCCAAACATTGGGTGGCTTGCGTCGTGCTCCTGTTTTTCTCGTTCGATTTCTGCTGCAACGCTTCTTCGAATCTCGAGTGGTGCTATGTCAAGCATAGAGTATATTCTATCAATGGGGTTGGTTTTAGGCACCCTGATACGATCCGATCTACCTTATTTATTGCCGTATCAACTAGTTTAGCATTGGCAGAGTTTTTCCAGACTTGCGCAACGTATTCAGCATCCGAAAAAACTCAAGGCAAGTGCAGATGTCCAATGGATTGATGGCTGTGTCCTGTTTCCCTTCCTCCATGTTGTGCCGGTCAATTTTCGGAAGATATAATTTATTGAGTTGATCTTACGCTTTGTTTCATGGCAGTATATAAGTTAGTGTGCGATCTAAATTAATGTCTAGATATTTGGGAGCCATTGCCGAAACACGGGAAACGAGAGAGCTGACACTCTGGCAAAAGATGGCAGCAAAAAGGCACAAATTAATCATCGAGTACCATACGAAGAAAAATCAAGAACACCATCAGAAATTATTATAAACACCAATGGAGAGAAGACAGAAACATAAGCAGTACACCAGACCCAATTTATCAACTGAAAAGAAATCAACAAACTACCTTATTTCGTCTGAGAACTGGACACTGCAGACTATTTGAACAACTATACCGACTGAAGCTGTACCTGATCCAGTAATTGATATTCTGTTTTTAATCGATATACATAGTTTATTTTCATTTCCCAAGTATCATAGCATTCTTTTAAATTATGGTTATGTCTAATCCAAACTCTTGACTTATTGTGTATATTGTTGTCACACGCTCCAGCGATTCGTGTTAACTTGTTGCTATAAAAATGGCATCAACCTAAGGTTATTCACTACCACCCATACAATGACAAGCCCTGCGATTTCTGCTATCTGTTTGAATATTTGTAAATTGTTAAGAGTCAATAATCAAAGAAAACATTGTAATGTATTTAGACAAATTTAATCTAATTAGAAATAGTCAGCATGGGTTTACTAGAGGGAGATTATGCTTAACAAATCTGTTAGAATTCATGGAGGAGGTTACCAAAATGTTAGATAAAGGGGAGCCAGTGGATGTTATTTATCTGGATTTTGCAAAGGCCTTTGATAGAGTTCATCATCAAAGATTATTTTGAAAGTTAAAATCACATGGAATAGGCGTGGAAGTTGCCAAATGGATTGAAAAGTGGTTAACGGGAAGAAGGCAGAGAGTGGACATAAATACGGAGTACTCTGAGTGGTATGAAGTAAAAAAGTGGGGTGCCACAGGTCTTGGTTTTGGGACAAATTTTATTCTTGATATATATAAATGATTTGGACATAGGTATGGGATCCATTATTGCAAAATTTGCTGATGACACAAAACTTTGCAGTAGTGTCTCATCTAAAACGGAAGTGGATATATTGAGGTCGGATTTAGATAAAATTCGAGAATGGTCTGTAATCTGGCAAATGGAGTTTAATGTAGATAAATGTACAGTCATCCACATGGGTAGATCCAATATGGAACATAATTACAGAATGGGAGAGAACAATATTAGAAAGATAGATAAAGAAAGGACACACACACACACACACACACACACACACACAAACCACCCACCCACCCACCCAAATCCTAAATCCCACCCACCCACCCAAAACCCTATAAATCCACACACCCACCCATCCACACACACACACACAAACATACACGCATGCACGCACTCACACACACGTAGCAGTGACGAACAAGTCGGTCTCTTTGCCACAACTGGTGCGTGTTTAACAGCTTTGTCACTGATACGTCAAATAGAGGGAGAACAATACAAATAGGAAAATATCCCATTTCCTATCAGGAGGTGTCGGGGAAGAGTTGGGAATTGAGCCAAGTACCTCATAGCAAAGACATTTTTAGGTCACAAAATCCTCAATTGACATGTTCAAATGAAGGAACAGGAAATGCACAACTTAGCCATCCAAAACAGATGCAGGAAGATTAGTGACGGGATGCAGGGGAAGCCGTAATGAATGTACATACCTGAGTTACCTGTTGTCGTCACAAACCGCCATTTATGGTCGCTGGAATGGTTGTGTATTAACATGTTGTAGATGCAGATCAAAGTTCACTTAGTGAAGAGATCTCGAGAGAAACATACAGAAAACCAGGGGCGATGTGGACTGAACTGGAACGGTTGATTACGACAGGAACACTTAGCGAGTATTTGTTAAAGACCTTTACTATAATTAACTTAAATTTTAGAAAAAATAAAAATAAAATAAAGTTAAAGAAAAACTGTCTACGACATTTTTCACATTGCTGGGGTAGTCGAGGGATTTTGAAGGCTGAGAACTACAGGACGCTTCGCCACTGTTGTCGCCACGTCGTGTTCTAGTTATGTTTGTTTATATCACCCCCAACAGAATAACAACATATGCCATACCGGGGATTCGAACCGCTGCTCTCCTTGTCGGCAGGCAGGGCAAGAAACCACTCGGCCACGCGCTCCTACTTTGCTCTACCGTGAGGAAAACGGGTTTTGATTTGATTAATTGAAGTTGTTTTCCTCAAAACACAATAAATAAACAACACACACATACAACAAGCGACAGCTCAATCCAAACTTTGCATGCGCGCTGTTATACAGCGGTCAAAGAGAGAACTGTCCATAGACCGTGGTGTATACTCATTGGCTCTTTATGTTTTGTCAGACCATAGTAATTGTGCTTTTAACACACAGCCCGGGCAGAAATATATAGTCCATGTGTTGCCTCTCTCGATTTGCCTTCTTTGCTCAATTGGAACCAATACATTTGGAACCAGGCAAGCTGCAGAAGCTGTTTGCCCGTCTGTGTTTGGCTTGGCTTAGCTTGGCTTAGCTTCTTTCGTTCTCAATTTCCCGCTACCAAACCCTGCTGACACGGGCCTACGTAGCAGAATGTAGTCCAGAGAACGGAATGCGTTGTGTCGTAGTTTACGACTTGACTGCGATATTTGCACCTTTCGGTTCAACACATCCAACTCCAGCAAGCATTTTTTGAGTACCGGGTTAGCATTCCCTCTTCGATCCCTTCCCCTTAGCCAGTCTGCCCTGTTGCAGCCTGTTATCCAGGATCACCGAGTGGAGGTGTAGAAGGATCTTGGGAACTCTTGTTCGCCGGCCCTGAGGCTAACAGTCAGCTAGGGGTCACTGACCACTGCAGCTCATGTGCTGTTCAGCATCTGTGCTTCACTTCTTGACTAGTCGCCAACCAAGGCTAAATGGCCCGGTCTGCCCTGACGCAACACTCAGCTGAGGTTGCCTTTCCTCGCTCTGGGATAAGGCATTGTAATGCGTGCACTCCTTCGCACATCGTTGGTTTTCATGTTTGGTAGACCCTGACCAACTTTCAGACCCTGTGACGTACATCCACTTAACAAATCATAAACGCTGTGTCCCAGGACTTCACACACTTCAAAAAGGATACTCACCAAGCCGAACGTTTCAGGTATTGTGCTGCAGTGAAAAATATTGTGTTTATATTCCAATAGATATTATTTTTGCTTTATGTTTTCTTTGTTGGTCTCTTCAATGAACTCCTTCATTGTATTTTGTATTACAATTTTATTATTAAATTGCATGCAATAATAATTGTTACAGTTTTGCTGAACCTGCCGTGCTGTTATTGCTTCTGTACAGTTACTACAACAACTACTACTACTGTTACTACTATAAATACTACTGTTACTACTACTACTACTCTACTGCTGCTACTACTGCTAGCTCTAATGGGATTATTGTAACTACTAGCACTACTACTACTAATACTTCTGTTTCTACTACTCTAACAACTACTCATTCTCCTACTACTACTATTACTTATATTACAACTAGTGCTACTCCTACTTAACTATCACAACCACCACTACTACTACTACTACTACTACTACTACTACTACTACTACTACTACTACGACTATTAGTACTACTGTAACAGACCCTCTGCTTGCCCTGGCCGTGATCTAACTTAGAACATTCTCACACTCATCCACATCATCATGACCATACTCAGTAAATGACATATCACACATCAGGTGGCATATTTATTAAATCATACTCATATCATAGAATGAGTAGAGAAATTACAAACACAATATAATACATATCTTAACTAAACATTCTACTAAAACGGGAATTGTAAGCATTAGCTATTGATGGAATTCCCACATATAAAAACCCAGTTCTATTGCCTTGCAATTGCATCATACACACATCGCCTTAACTGCGTCTTCAACACACCTTATCAAATACTCTTCCTCACTGAAATCCCCTCAGGCGGGCGATCTCGACATACTCGTTCACAATGTGTCCTTGCTTACAAACACACTTTCACATTATCTATTAATGCAAAACTCACACACCTATTTGAGCGATCCTGTTCTATCACTAAACATTCGTCCAACCGTCAATCAATCGCTCCTCTATCTAAGTCGGTGAGTTAAACATACTATCCACATTCAGTCTCTCTCTCTCCATCTCTCCTCCTCTCTCTTCCAGCCTCTCGAGCTAAACTTTGTCTCGAGTTATATATCCTCAAGCAAGGCCAGAGCTTGACCAATCGATCTCAGGTATGGTCATCTTCAATTCCAATTGGACCGAAACACTTTGCCCACCTGTCATTCATTCTCTCGCAGCAAGCCCCGCTGCCAATTTCGTCTGTCAATCAATCTCCCCCTACCAAAATCGGAATGCCAGTGGTCAGTTTCTACCTGTCCACATTCCTTAACTCAACTCTGTTCTCCTTTGCTGAGACGGTGAGTGACCTTGACATGCATTCATGTAGCTTTAAGCTTTAACATGTTCAGGCATCCTAAACTCCCCTTGCTCCGGCGAGAACTGTTACATTACCTCCCTAAACTACAGACCGAAACATGGATGGTCATTTTTTTCATCTGGCAAATGACCACCATTTTCGTCTCTACTATCCAAAATGTAAACACTACTCCTGTTTACAACTCCACTCAAATTGTACCTGCCTTGAAAAGAAAACACTACACTTCACTCACATCGTACATGCATAAAAAGACATGTCATTTGATACATATAAACCTTTTTGTAATACATACACAATCAATACAAGCAGAAGAAAAACACCGTGGCTGGTCGTTTTTACAACACAAGCCACCACTTTTACATCGTTTTGCAGTCAAATACACCCAAGTCTGTCCCTGCGGGACCTTTAACTCATCAAAACAGAAACACCTTAAGGAATTCTCCTTACTCATTGAGGTCAACATACCTCGCCCTGTTTCCCGTGCCTTCCTCTAAGGACACGAACCTTCATTGTTACACTCGACCAGTTCAGGTCAATTTTCTCAGGCGGTCTCATTACACGCCTGGCCGACGATTCACTTCATACTAACTCCTGTGAGGCCACGAATTTACGTGGGTTATCCTCGGGCTAGTTATCACTGTCTTTCTTGACAGCTATCCCCTCTCAAAGAAAACAGCAAAATTCTTTATGTTTCCCACAAAAACGATATTTGACAACATATGTCATAGTCAATATTACAACTTCTGATCAATGTAGTCTTCTCTGCAAAGACTCCACATACATGTGATTCTGGAACTCGTGGTGACTTGTGCTTGCGGAGGCCTACAGTCTGGATGAGATATACTGCTCTGTAGATCACCTAAATAACCTGTATCAAATACCTGTAAACATGATGATTCAACAACAACAAAAAAAACAACAACAACAAAATAAAGAAAAATTCAATGCATACTATATCGACCATACAACCCACTAAAAATGCAAGTAATACCATTAGTCAAAATTCAAATATCAAAATATTTACACACATAAACATGACCAAGTGCCATCAACCTTCACTCCTGCTCGTGCCCCACAGATGAGCACCTGTTAATGCTCCCTTTATAAGATACTAAACTACGACTAAGTTCTAACTTAATCAGGTACTAAACTATGTCCCTAAACTATGACTAAGTTGTAACTTAATCAGATACTAAACTATGTCACTAAACTATGACTAAGTTCTAATTTAATCAGATACTAAACTATGTCTGAGTCAAAAGTCAAAAACCGAATCGTCCACCTGTCGAATTACGTCATGCTGTAACCCTACTAGTCCAGGTGCAGTCTTTGTCACGAGGAATCAAAACCGAGTGTTCTGATCTAACTAATTCACCGCTATTTCCCCAAATTCCCCGCATCAGAGCTACCTGGTCAGCTATTAACCGAAACATCACGTCCACGTGTTACCCTGCGTCGCGTAATCATTACCTGGCGCATCCAGCTATCCTGCGTCTCTTGTCCGTTTCTCTGTTCGGAAATGTCCATGTGATCTCGTCAGTCTGGCTTCAGACTGGCCGTCAGTTTCTCTGGTCGGAAATGTCCCTTTGATCTCGGTCAGTCTAGCTTCAGACTGACCGTCCGTGGTACGCTCATTGTCTGGCGTTTACTTGAGACAACGAATTCAAAGGAATTTTTAACATCTGGTCATTCCTCCATCTCTATACCCTACCCCCTAATTATTCAAATCTCCGTGTAACTTTTCTTCTTGGCCTCTGGGGTCATTGGAATACACCAGAATCCTGATCTTGCGTCCAAAGTGGTGAAATATTCCGACTTGTTTAGAGTCCCCAAAATGTCGTCTATTAATGGAAGAGGGTAGGATATGTTGGTCGTGATCTGGTTCAAAGCCCTGTAATCACAACAGAACCTGTGGGTCCCATCCTTCTTAGTGACGATCACTATGGGACTCGACCACGGCGAGCGGGCTCGTTCAATAATTCCAGCCCGCAGCATGTCCTCAATGGCTTTCTCTACTATCTCCCGATTCTTTAACGGTGTCCTATACGCTCTCAGACTAACAGGCGCGCTATTTCCTGTGTCGATATCCATCTTAACGGTGGTTGTACGTCCTAACTCCATATCACTAAGCGCAAACACCGCTTCATTAGCTACCACCAACTGTTCTACCCGAACTTTATGTTGTGGTGCAACGTTTATCTGGCCCAAAAGTTCCCTTTTCCGTTGAGGCCAGGCCGGGCTTGCGGCATGTTTGTTACATGCGTCCAACTGGTTGACTGACTGTTTTCTACCTAATCTTCTCCAGTCTGAGCCCTCACAGTGCCTATCGTAAGCCGTCTCTAGGACCCGTCTCCTCACCTCGTGTGACCTCTCTAGCCTTCTCCCAATTCCTTGGTTAACCAGGGTTCTCCGGTCAACCGTTTCCTTTGATCTCCCGCTATTTTCGTGTTGGCCTCTCCCAACTCCTCTCTCTCCCCTACTCACAAAGGAATGCTCCAGCGTATTCCTTATGTTTCTTTTACCTCTCTTACATTCAAACCTGTGGTTTCTGTAGCCTGTGTGCTGGTCCGTCCTATTGTCTAACCGTGAATCGTGTTTTATGATGGCATAGGTTTGTTTCCTACGATTCTCATCTACCAGGACCCTACCAAGAACACATCCCTTCTTTATCTTTATCGTCTTGTTAGTTTGATTGGTTATCAAGATCGGAAAATCCAGTCGTCTCCCTAAACAGTTGATACCGTCCGTGACGTATAATCCAGGCTCCTGTATGACGTCACGATCCGCCAAAGTGGTGGTGTGAATCTCTTGACCTACTGAAAAATACGGACTGTTGCCTAGCCTAGCTTGCAATAGGTTGATGGTTTGGGGTTTTAATACGGCTGTTGTCTTGGCCCTAATCAGAGATGCGATATGTATGTCGTCCTCCAGATTGACATAAGCCTCCCCTATCTTCATCTTCATCAGGTCGTAATACAAGCGGACATTGAATGCTCTAAAGAAATCTCGACCTAGAATGAGCTGCCGCTGCACTCCCCTAACTACAAAAAACGCATGTTCCAGCTGTTGTCCTCCTATCCTAAAACGCATGCTAGCTGATCCTACCACTTTCAACGGTTAACCTGAGACAGATTGTAGATTCGCTGTCTTGTACACTAATCTACAATTCTTCTTTATCTTCCTATATAAGTTTTCACTGATGATGGAGACCTCAGCTCCGGAGTCTACCAACCCACGTACTCTTACATTTCCTAATTCCAAAATGCAGGAGTTAGGGTCACAAATCCTATTAATGGTGAATTTTCGGGACTTTATAAAAGGTCGCCTCTCGCCTGTCCCTCTTGGAGAGCGACTTAATCTTTTCCCGACTGGTTATATCTACCATTGTTTGCTCTCCCCGCGCCCCTTTGGTTCCCCCTACCATAGTAGGCTGTCGTTCTTCCAGGCTGTCTCCTCTGCTCCATACTGGGCTGTCCAGGCTCTCTACACCAATTGGCGATATGACCTTCCCGATTACACCTATAACAGATAACCGGTCGCCGTACCTCTAGAACGGGCTTAGCTCTGCCGTTCTCTCCATTCTTGCGCCAAGTAGGTCTGACGTAATTAATGTCCATTTCTTCCTCCCGTCTCCTTTCCTCCTCTCGTCGATCGATAGCTGGCTGTCTGTCGGTGCCTGAGCTGGTGTTTCTGCCTAGTCTGAGGTCGAATCTTCTACGTAAGTTCTCCTCTGCTACCGCTGACTGGATGGCCTCGTTTAAGGTTTTAGGGGCCTCCCTCATTAGTTTTAAACGTAATGCGTCTGAACACAGGGCGTCTTCAAAAATGGTTATCAGCTGGCTGCTTATTCCCACTGACTCCATGTCTTGGCCTATGAACGCCTCTTCCGCTAGGTTTAGCAGACGATCGCTAAAGAGTTGGACGCTCTCTTGTCTGTCCTGTTTTAGCTTCCTCAATGCAGACAAAGCGTATTGCGGATCCGTGACCTCCGCATATCTCCGGGTTAAGTCCTTCTTGACTTCGTCCCATGTCTGTCCTAATGCCTGCTGCAATCTTCGTCTCATGTGGTCTTGAACAAATCCTGCGCTTGTTTGAAATGCAATTTTTCCCTTATCTTCATCGCTAACATTGTTCAGATAGGCATACTTGTCTAAGCTGTCCATCCATTTCTTAAACAGTTTCGGGTTCCCGTCGAATGGGGCTATCGTGGCTGTTATATTGCCATGCGATGTGGCTAGCGATAGTCTATTCAGCGTGTCTGTTAGCGCTGTCGTCTGTTCGTTGTCCATTATTTTCAAGACCTCGTTACTCGTAAAGAGCTTCTACGGGTAAAAAAAAAATTATTAGTCGTGCAGCAAATCAAATGTCCGTCTGTCAGTAATGCAATAATGTATGAGAAAAAAAAATATGTCACACTTACCAGTCAGATGATTGGAAAAGCTGTCTATGGTTCTAACACTCTAACCACTAGCTACTCCTCTATTCCTAACTACACACACAAGTTATATTTAACTGCGACACTTGTGTTAAACATGCAATCAAGATCTATAGCTACACACGCACTATATTTATATATCTACCACGACTATCCGTGGTCAACAGGCACCAAAATAATAATAACGTGTAGCAGATCCCACTGCTTGCCCTGGCCGTGATCTAACTTAGAACATTCTCACACTCATCCACATCATCATGACCATACTCAGTAAATGACATATCACACATCAGGTGGCATATTTATTAAATCATACTCATATCATAGAATGAGTAGAGAAATTACAAACACAATATAATACATATCTTAACTAAACATTCTACTAAAACGGGAATTGTAAGCATTAGCTATTGATGGAATTCCCACATATAAAAACCCAGTTCTATTGCCTTGCAATTGCATCATACACACATCGCCTTAACTGCGTCTTCAACACACCTTATCAAATACTCTTCCTCACTGAAATCCCCTCAGGCGGGCGATCTCGACATACTCGTTCACAATGTGTCCTTGCTTACAAACACACTTTCACATTATCTATTAATGCAAAACTCACACACCTATTTGAGCGATCCTGTTCTATCACTAAACATTCGTCCAACCGTCAATCAATCGCTCCTCTATCTAAGTCGGTGAGTTAAACATACTATCCACATTCAGTCTCTCTCTCTCCATCTCTCCTCCTCTCTCTTCCAGCCTCTCGAGCTAAACTTTGTCTCGAGTTATATATCCTCAAGCAAGGCCAGAGCTTGACCAATCGATCTCAGGTATGGTCATCTTCAATTCCAATTGGACCGAAACACTTTGCCCACCTGTCATTCATTCTCTCGCAGCAAGCCCCGCTGCCAATTTCGTCTGTCAATCAATCTCCCCCTACCAAAATCGGAATGCCAGTGGTCAGTTTCTACCTGTCCACATTCCTTAACTCAACTCTGTTCTCCTTTGCTGAGACGGTGAGTGACCTTGACATGCATTCATGTAGCTTTAAGCTTTAACATGTTCAGGCATCCTAAACTCCCCTTGCTCCGGCGAGAACTGTTACACTACTACAACAACTACTACTACTGCAACAACTGCTACTATTAGAACTACTACAAATATTTCTAATAACAATCTAAACTAAAATTGCTTGACAACAATGTCATGTAGTAGTGTGAAAACGAGATGTAAACAAATGGTTATAGACAAAAGCAAGTAACTTACCTGAAGAAATTGGCATAACAACTGGTTTCCAAGTGGCAATTGGGGGCGAGCGACCTATCCAAATCCATGTTCCAAGTGGAAATGTAAAAGTAGTCATGTAACACACTGTTGTCGCGGATGCAGTGGTTATAAATTTAATTGAACGCAACCTCAACTTCCTGTGAGGTGGTGTCTTTACTTCTCAGACAGTTAGCACAGTTCCAATTTACAGCTGATCGACTGGAGCATAATGATATACTGGAGTCGAGCCAGGTAGCTTTTGTTCTGATAAGCACGCACTCTACAACTATGCTAATCTATGGGGACCAGCAGAAATATGTTCTCATACGTTCAGGGCCCCTTTCGAACACTACTCTGCAGTCTCCATGCTGGTGGGGCCCCACGCAACTTTCCCAGTCTACCATGGTGGACAGCAATGCCACTGCACTCCCTTATGTAATATTCGATTGCCTTGTGTGTTTTATCTGGTGAACCATGCATACTAAGATCGAAGTTTACGTCCTTGTTTGTGCTCCTGTAAACAAGCTGTGTTATAACAGTCTGGCCATCGAGGCGGGTATCGGCAGTGTAATCCCTATAGCTGTGATTTTACTGGGGAGCCACGCATTACAATACAGCCACGAGGAATCCAGTTCACCTTCTCAAGTGTGCTTATTCTTGTCCTTTCGCTTTTTGTTTTGCTTGTTCTTCTCAACATCAGGTTATGAAGAGGTAATTGCCCGGGCCCTCGTATGTGCTTGTGCCCTTCAGCGTCAGGTTATGAAGAGGTTTCTTGACCGGGCCCTAGTCTGTGCTTGTGCCTTTCAGCGTCAGGTTATGAAGATGTTCCTTGACAGGGTCCTATTCTGTGCCTTTCAGCGTCAGGTTATGGAGATGTTCCTTTCCCGGGTCCTAGTCTGTGGTTGTGCTTTTCAGCGTCAGGTCTTGAAGATGTTCTTGACCAGGCCCTAGTATGTGCTTGTGCCTTTCAGCGTCAGGTCATGAAGATGTTTCTTGACCGGGCCCTAGTATGTTTTTTGTACACTGGTAGCTTCAGTGCTTCTGTTATTTCTGCTGTATATCTTTTGCGTTGTCGATTCTTATCTTTACATCCATTGTATCTGTACAGCATTGCTCTCTGAGGGATACTATCTGGTGTTTAACGTGTCAGGTATGGCGAACCATTTGGTTTGTTGTCTCTTGATGAGGTCTAGCACTGGTGTTGTAACTACTTGTCTCCTAATATCTGCGTTTCTGAATCTATCCAGTCTTATTACTCCAATGATTCTGCGCAGGCATTTCATCTCTGCTGTTTCGATATTTCCTTTATCGTTCTTAGTTAGTGTCCAATTCTGGATCTGCTAGTGCAATATGGGAATGAATATTGTGTTCTATAGTTTTTTTTGGTATCAATTGTCACGTGCTTACATTGTAATATCGGGAACATTTACACAATGATTTCACTTGATTTATTACATCTGTTTCGGATGTCGGGATGAATGAAGAGCTGCTGTAACATGCTCCGAAAGAAATGTCGACAAGAATTAAATAAACTCAGCTTAGCTACGAACATTTCATCACAACTGGATGCTGTCAATGAGATACCGATGTCCTGGTTTAAACTGTTCCTGAAAGGATTGGTCAAATTACGCAGAAAGATCCGACAATCTCCCCACACCTTGAAATTGTTTACACCTTTTTGTATTGTCATCACAATTTTGTCACGGCTTGTTTATGAAGTGAAAAAGGTATAAATTTATCACATGCATACATACAGGACTTTATGAACCTGCTGAGAAGCTCAAACGCAAAATGAAAATCCACCGTAAGGTAAACGTAAGATTTTAACTTACGACTCTAATTTGTTCCCGTCTTCTCGTTGCTGGTAACGGCTAGAAAAGGTTAGTTGCCTATTGCAAGCGATGGTGGCGACATCATCAGATGTTTTGTCTTGATGGTGTAGCTTGCGCTGTATTTGGATTGTAGTGACGAAGTAACTGCGCTGGTCATCAGCTTCACTGTCTGGTCCCAAGCTACCACGGACCAGTGGCAGAACATGCCGAGACGACTGGAGGTAACTCAGGATCCAGCCACTTTGGTCCCACATCTCTTGAGATTAGTGTTTGCTTTAAACTTACAGAATTCGAACACCTACCGTTTCAGTTCTTCGCTTTGAGAGGCCAGTGTCTTACATTCCAATTACAGCAAATTCTCCTTTAACCGTCCCCACCCTCTCACTCCCAGAGTGAAAGACTAGAATCGACATTACAGCTCACCCGTTATAGGAAGCATAAATCAATAAAAACAAGTGCCGATCACAGCAATGATATTATATGGCTTGGCTTGGCTTCGTTCGTTCTCAATCTCCCGCTACTAAACCCTGAAAGTGGCTTAAGTAGCTTAATGTCGTCCGGAGAACGGAATGCGTTGTGTCGTAGTTTACAGCTTGACTGCGATATTTGCACCTTTAGGTCCAACACATCCGACTTCAGCATTCATTTTTTTAGTACCGGGTTAGCATTCCCTCTTCGATCCCTTCTCCTTAGCCAGTCTGCCCTGCCTGTTGCCTGTTATCCAGGATCACCGCGGGGAGGTGTAGAAGGGTCTTGGCAGCTGTGGTTCGCTGGCCCTGACGCTAGCAGTCAGCTATGGGTCACTGGCCACTGCAGCTGACGCGCTGCTTAGCATCTTGTTCCCTGATATTACATGAGAAGGTAGTTTGACACACCACCGTCCCCGGCACCTCCCCCCATATATATCCATATTTAGCGACATTTTACGTGACTGGGAGATTCAGTCATTCAATCAAACGTAAACTTCCTATGGAGCACGGGTCTCTAAAAACAACACGCAAAGTCCTCCATGTCTTCCCAGTACACTTTGTTTGTCTCAAGATCTCTCTGACATGTACGTTTGGGTTTGCTTCTACTTATTCTGGAGGCCGACTTAGAGCAGTAGATGGCGCTGGATGCCCAGCCGAGCGATCTTAGTTCGGTCCTCAATTGGTGTAGGATTTTTTCCGATCGCAAAACGATTCTCGGGGCCGGCCCAGCATACAAGAGAGAGTACCAAAACATTTGGGAAAGTGACGGCGAGGCATCACTTTTAGTGTCGAGCTGTTTCAAGACAAAATGGGCCTAACACAACATTTCCAATACACAACACGCCGTGTTCTGATATTCCATGTTCGTATTGTAAGATTGTTCAATTATGAGTTATGAATTATGAGTGAGGCATTTGAAGGGTCGAACAATTACCAACCTTCGTTTTGCAATTGCCATCGACGGGTTGGCGGGTTCAGAAGCAGAACTCCAGGAATAGGTCAGATGGCTCCGTGAAACCGCTCTTGACTATGGTATGGAGATAAACGATGGAAAGACACAATTAATGACCAACAACGACGAGGGCTTTAACAGCAGGATACAAGCTAATGGCCAGGAACTCGAAGTGGTTGACCGTTTTAAATATATGGGTTCGATTGTCGGACACGAAAACATAAATACGGCTCCTGAAGAGCACATGATGGCCAAACTAACAATGCGCGAAATGGAAGAAGCTATGAGAACACTAAAGAAAAGGAAAACTCCCGGAAAAGACGGGATAACAAACGAAATGCTGATGGGGCTGGGCCAAACAGCGAAGAAGAAACTACTATCAGTCCTGAACCAAAGCTGGAAAAGGGGTATTGTACCCCAGGCATGGAAAGATGCAATACTGGTACCAGTACCAAAAACAGGAAAGGACAAAACAGATCCAAATGGATACAGGCCCATAAGCCTACTGAGCTGTGTCGGCAAGCTGATGGAACGGATGATAAACACCAGACTGATGTGGCATCTGGAAGAAAAACGAATACTAATTCCACAGCAAGCCGGCTTTAGACAGCACAGATCCACTGAGGACCAGGTCATCCTCATAGCCCAGGAGATAGAAGATGCCTACCAGGCACAGAAACACACAGTAGCTGTTTGGGTGGATCTGGAAAAGGCATTTGACAAAGTCTGGAAGGATGGACTTAGAGTCAAGCTAAGAAGAAGTGATGTCTGTGGGAAGATGTACAAGTGGATCAACCACTACCTCAAACAAAGAACGGCCAGAGTCCAAGTACAAGGGCAGATGAGCAAAAAGGTGACACTCGAGCAGGGAGTACCCCAAGGGGGAGTATTGTCACCCACACTCTTCCTGGTATATATAAACGATATTACAGAGAATATACCAAGAAGAGTCCATAGCTCAATGTTTGCAGACGATCTGGCTATGTGGACCTCTGAAAAGAATCTCAACATAGCAAGAAATCGGATGCAGACGGCCCTAACATCGCTGGAAGAGTGGGCGAACTCATGGCTGGTCAAAATAAACGAGGAGAAAACCACGTGCACAATATTCTCGCTCTCATTAAAACCCCAAAGTACCAAATTAAGCCTAAATGGCAAAATCCTGCAGCCAAACGACAACCCAACCTATCTGGGAGTCACATTTGATCGGCGCATGACATGGAAAAGTCAGATTGAGAGAAACCGAATGAAAGCCAGAGAAAGTATGGCGATCATGAGGAAACTTGCTGGCACAAGCTGGGGAGCAGACGAAGGCATACTAAAGAAACTGTACACTGGAAGAGTGAGACCAGTTCTCGAGTATGGCATTGCGGCATGGACAACAGCAGCGAAGGCGAACTTCGATAAAGTTAACAAACTTCAAAACCAAGCCATGAGAATTATAACAGGTGGCATGAAGTCAACGCCAATTGTAGAACTTGAAAAGATTACAAAACTGCAATCCATGACCGACAGAAGAGACTGCAGAGCCCAGCTGCAGTCAGAGAAACTCCGAAGACTGACGGACCACCCAATGTACCAGAGACTAAACAATTTGGGAACTGGGAAACTAAAGCGTAGAAACTTTGCAGAAATAGCCAAAGCAAAGATGCACGAAGATCCCATAAACGCACTAACAACACCAAAACCCATCACTACTGTACGAAAACCTACTTGGAGGCAGGATATATTTCCAGAGGTGGTAGAAAATATACCAGGTATTGCAAACAAAAACTGCCAGACTGAAAAAGAAAGGAGAGACACTACCCTAAGCTTCATAACGAAAAGCTACCCAAGCATGGACTGGACCCATGCATACACCGACGGTTCTGTAACAAACACTACACAGAACGGAGGGGCAGGAGCATTCCTGAACCTACCAAATGGCAGAAAAATAACTCTGTCATTCGCTACTGGTAAGTACACAAGCAATTTCAGAGCAGAGGCAGAGGCACTGAGGGCGGCAGTGGAAGAAATGGTAACACACAGTGAAAATGAGAGCCATATAGTCCTGCTGACAGATGCTCTCGCCGTAGTCACAGCGCTAAAAAGCCAGAAAAACACTGAGCTTAATGACTTAAGAGCAGCACTCTGCAAACTGTGCCAGCAGTCCGCACCAAAAAGGGTAGTGGTACAGTGGGTTCCGTCACACTGCAACATCCAAGGCAACGAGGAGGCAGACAGACTGGCAAATGAAGGTGCAAGGCTACCACAAACAGATACCAGTATCACGTACGAAGAGTCAAAACGGCTTATCAAAGCCAGGTACATGACCAAATGGGAAACCGAACATACTGGTTACACCAAAAACGATGCCTATTACCAGTTGAACCGAAGAGAGCAGGTCGTTGTCTTCAGACTTCGCACTGGCCACAACAGACTGAGGTACCACCTATTCAACAAATTGAAGATAGGGTGTACCGACGAATGCCCGTGCGGTACTGGTAAAATGACCACTGAACATCTGCTGCAGAACTGCCCGACATACGAGGATCAGAGAGAGCAGATGTGGCCATTGCCAGTGGAACTGCAAGACAAGCTCTATGGTAGTGGCGAGAGTCTCAGGATGACCGCCGCTTTTTTCGAAAAAATAATGGTTACTGTCTGACTGTGTACGCAGAAGAAGAAGAAGAAGAAGATTGTCAGTGATGAAGGATCAAAATGTGAGGTTTTGGACAGAATAGCACAGAATATAGCGGCGCTTGCCCGGCATAACAAAATCTGTCAAGATAAACGGTTAGCACTATGCTTCCACTCTGGTTGTGAGACATGGACAGTTACAGCTGACCTTCAGCAATGGCCTTATAAAGGAGATGTTTTAGAACACTTTTAAACGCCAAGTACAAAGATTGAGTTACAAATGAGGAAATACGAGATTGAATTACAATAGCAAAATGCCTTTTGAAGACCTCTTGGCAACTGTCAAAAGAAGGAAATTCGATTGGTACGGTCACATGTCGAGATCAAATGGTCTTGCAAATACGATCCTCCACGGAAAGGCGCAAGGTAGACGATGAAGAGGCCGGTCCAAAAAGAGGTGGGAGGACAATATAAAATAATGGACCAATCTCCGACTAGAAAATACAATGGTAGCAGCCGCTGTCAGAGAAGGGTGGGGTGGGGTTTTGAGGATATCTTCATGTGTGCCCCAACAATCTCACCGGTTACGTATCACCTGACCTGTCCTGACGCGGTGATCAACTTTTTCTGACCTAGTGATTCCAGAACAAAGACTGTCTGGTAATCGTATTAAATGGCTTCCTGAATGCGTCCTATCCAGCATCAACGCCTTTACATAAAGGCACATTTCGCTGTTTTTGTATAAAGGTTGTATTGAGATGTACGAGACGGAACTAAAACACGTACTCATTTCAATAATTGGACACCCATATCAGTTCTGTTAGGAGATGCACTCATAAATAACAGCATAAAACAAGGCAAAATCAGTTTTCTAGAGTATGAGTGGAATCTTGTGGAAAAGCTAGTCAATAGATTTTATGAACAGGGTTCTTTGATGCTACAAGGGAATAGTACTGACATATGTCAGTGAGGCATGGACAATCAGCAGGTGTTTTGAAATAATAATATTGAACATTCCATGGACAGTAACGAAAGATACTGACTTAATTGTTGAGGAGACACAAGCAAAAAGACAGCTTGGGGCAACATTTAGGACCAGGCAGTCATCCATTTTCGGGCATGTCTTGAGAAGAGGAGGCTTGGAACACACGGTGAAAAAAGGAAGAATTACAGTGAAGAGGGACACAGGGAGGCAGAGAGAGAGATATAATATATTCAACGGCTTGAAGGCATGGCATCGGAGACGATCGACGGCGGAATTGAAAACAGCAGAAGTGATAATTGGAAATGGAGAGTAATGGCCGCCAACGCGAATCGGCAGGCGCTTGATGAAATATATAGCTATATTCGTCCAACAGTTCCACATTAGTGAAGTTACCTCCCATTTCACATTTTTCCGCCATTGTCCACACGTCTTCATTGATGGTAGTCTGAACCTCTTTCGTTGTTTCAGGGTCATACATTTGAGTTGAAGAGTTTTATTTTTCTGTTGGACTAAATTATTTCCTTGTTCCTCGGTGCAAACGAAAACGCCACTCGCTTGCTTTATTGTTACAACCTGCATTGTACTTCTTCAGTTCAGCTCAGTTCATGTGTAACCACTTAGTTCTGAATCCACGTGTACTTCTACAGGGGCAGATGCCCCTGTGCCAGATCCAGCTTCTGATATGAGCTGGATGTAGCCGGGAGAAGGGTTTCCTTTTTAGCGGGCTAGGCTCTAGCAGCTTAATATTCCGTTGTGTTGGAACAAGCGATTACGGAGGGTGGTTAACCATTGTGCGAGTCCATCTTAATAGACTCAAACGCTAGAGAAAAGTAGATCCGCAGCCTGTTAGACGCCATCTATGCTGATCTAAACAAACCACCTAACCATGACCGGTGATATGCCATGTCGCACAGTTAGTCGCCTCTTACGACATGCTCTCTGTGAGGCAGTGGTGCTATTCTTGTCCTTGTCATACACAAAGACCCAGACAGACCATACGATGTCACCTCCCCAGCTGCAATTGATTTCCAACGTCTTCTGTTATTGACTTACCATCTACTTGACGTTTTCTTGTGTATTTTGTATGTTATTGTCTCAGTTTACGTTTGACAAGGTTACCCGTCATGTTCCCTTCCAGAATTGTTTGATACGTATGTAATGTCTCTTCATTTGACTGGATATGTTAGGTGGCCAGTTCTGATTTCGTTGATTATTTCTTTTTCCACACTTTATCTAAGACTTCTTCATTTCTTTTATTTACTGTAAAGGAGATGTGCCATTTCGTGTGAATATCCACATTTCAAAAGCATAGAATATCTTCACTAACAGTTTATTCATTGCGTTAGTTTCTACGTTATGCAATGAAAAAGAGTTCACATAACACATGATCTCAATCTTTTTTAATTAGTGAGTGTTTCTTCTTCTTCTTCTTTTTCTTCATTGTAGTGAGTGTTTGAATGTCAATATATCGCTCTTGTTGGTGAAAAACTGATTTGGCCATCTTTATTCTCTTCCTGATTTCCATTTCCTATCTCCCATTTTCTGTTATTTGCCATCGTAGGCGTCTCAGTTTCTGTAGACTTTGATCGTGACACCTGGTCAATTCTGTCCATCTCTATAACCTGTATTCAATATGGAACATTGTTACAGAATAGGCGATAACAATATTAGAAAGATAGATAAGGAAACGGATCTATGGGTTATAATAGATCATACAGGTAAGGTAAGTGAGCAAGTTAAGGTAGCAGTAAAAAAATGGTAAATGTATTGTTAGGTATGATAAAAAGAAATATTAAACATATGAACAAGGAAGTGATTGTCAAACTGTATAAAGCATTATTTAGATCTAGATTGGAGTACTGCGTACAGGTGTGGAGTCCTTATCGTAGAGGGGACATAAACATGCTGGAAGGAATACAAAAAGGAACGACAAAGCTGATAATGGAATTTCAGAATTACAGTTATGAGGAAAGACTCAGAAAAACCGACCTACAGTGCCTAGAAAAGAGAAGAATTCGAGATGACATAATGCAGGTTTATAAGATGATCAGATAAATTTGATTATAACAGTTTTTCTAAATACAACCACCTACAAGAACACGAGGGCGGAGTTACAAATTACCTAAAGAGAGGTCCAGATTAGATATTAGGAAATATTTATTTAGTCAGTGAGTGGTGAATGCTTGGAATGCATTGCACAGGAGATAGTGGATGCAGGGACAATTAATGTATTTATGAATACATTAGATGCGCATAGCTTTTAGAGCAAGGTAATGTAAATGAAACTGGTTATTTACAAATTCTGCAGTCTTCTAAACCAGTATAACGACGTTCAGTTAAGTATTTCGACACTGTCTGCGATGACTGTAAAGGCCGATCGGCAAGTGGCAGTACTTGCCACAGATCGTACAACCCTGCTGAGGAGGCTGGCTTGTCGGCGTGTTCCACTAGTCCTTCAGTCTTTCTCATGTCTCTGCAGCCAGAAGTTCTACAAGCGTCAGCATCCACTATGCCCACTTCAGCTGACTGTCATCAAACAGCTCGATCGTGAGAAATTGATTCCCAACCTTCGTATGGGATGTCGCATGACTTCATGTCCCTCATGCCTACTTCCTTGAATCGCAGTGTGGGGCCACTGATTCTTCTAACTCTAATGGTCAGCTGTCCATATAGGATATCTTTTGACAGCTCTTATCTTCTATACGGTAAACATGCCCCAACCTTGGAAAACGTCGCCGGCTCAACAGCGAATACATGTTAGGAATGTTTGTTCGCAGTAAAATCATGTTATGTGGCACTCTCTCTCTCTCTCGCGCCACCCAATCCCCAAATACACGCAGTATACACCTTATGAAAAAGGTGTTTAGCCGCTGTTCCTGTTTAGTGTAAGTACTCCAAATCTCGCTTCCATACATAAGAGTCCCAAGATCGCAGCTCTGAAAGACTCGGACCTTGGTGAAGTGAGACAGCGCATTGTTCTCCCAGACTCTCTCGTCAGACAGGCCAAGTTATTATGTTATTATATTTACTAAATAGAAGAACCCCTGGACTTGTTCCAGTATTAAACTGCCAATTTTGATCTGTAGAGATGATTTCGAATCTACTTTGTTAATTATCATGGGTATCCTTTTCTCAGTGCCAATGTTCAATCCTTGCATGTGGATTTTTTTCTTAACTTGAATCATAAAATCCTGTAGTTCTTGTTGGCTTTCGACTGTCAGATCTGTGTCATCCATATATCTGATATTATTTATTGATACTTCATCAATAATGAATTGGTGGTGTTTCATCTTTCTGTCAAAAAAATATTTCTGCAAAAAATGTTCAACAGGCGAGGAGACAACACGTTCTTGTCTCATTTCTCTTTTTGCATTCATACACTGTCCCTAAAGCTTGCCAGATCTTACAATTGTATTTTGCTCCAAGAATAAGTTACTCAATATTTTTATGTCTTTTACAACCATACCTAAGTTTTGCAGGAAATTAATTTCTCGTATTGGACTCTGTCAAAGGCCTTTTTGTATACAAAGCGGTCATAATGTAATTTTTTTTTTTTAACTTTAAAACATTTTCCTGCAGGAGTACTTAAACAGAATAATCCGTCCCTTGTTCTGCTGTTTTGTTCATTCCAAAATGTTCATCCTGAACTACGTTATCCGCCATACATCTCCATCTCTCCTATATTGTTTTGAGCAGCGTCTTAATGACGTGTCTTATAAGTCTGGTTGTTCTAACATATGCTCATTCCATACAACAATGCTTCTTTGGAAGTTGTATGAAGACAGATACAGTTAAGTTGCTCTATATAGTTACTGTATTCTTCTTCTTCTTCTTCTTCTTCTTCTTCGTACGCTGTTATTGTATTCGATATATCTATCGTCAGTCCACTTGTGTCGTTAGGCATCGAAGAGAGGTGAGTGACCTTTGTTTCATATTTGTTGCCATGCCAAAATCTAACTTTTTTAGCTAGGCTTCAATTCTGTAATAGAGTGCTCATATACAGCTGGGTCAACTAGTCAGTCTGGATAACGGAGATCGAGCCTGACACCTCTACCTCTAAGAGTGAATAATTTACCGTGGTCCCGGAGGGTCGTTGTGTATGTCAAGGGCAAGAATAGGACCACTTACCCACAGAAAGCATGTCGTAAGAAGCGACTGTGTCACATAGCATAGCACCGGCCATGATTAGGTGGTTTGTTTACAGCAGCACAGATGGCGCCTAACAGGCTGCGGGTCTAATTTGCTCTAGTGTTTGAGTCTATTAAGCTGGACTCGCATATCGGTTCACCACTCCCCACCGCAGTTGTCCCGTCGCCGCGGAGTAATAAGCTGCTCGAGCCTAGCCCGCTAAGCAGGAAATCCTCCACCCGGCTAAATGCAGATCACACCAGAGCTGGGACATGCACAGAACTACCCACCCTTGTAGAAGTACAGGTCGACTAAGAACCCCCGAGGCTCTCCGTGCGTGGGAATGCAGACGTAAACTAGTTTGTTTAATGAGATTATTTGCTAAGGTTTTGTCATTCTTACCTGGTGTCGCAAGGAAGAGCGGGCAACTTGGAAAGGGGGAGGGGGGGGGAGTAGGGGAAAAGCGTGCTGTGAATTATCTTTCACTGCCAGGGTTCATATTTCGTGAAATGTTGGCCATTCCCCGGTCTGAACAGTAAACGGATGGTGCGTTTAAGATGCTTGGTCTTCAGAACCAAATAATAGAGCAAGTCATTATTACTCAGCGGAAATGTACAACATAAAGACAATTGTGAAAAATGTGTAACCATTTATTTCTTGTTTTGCAACACATGCAGGCATGACAGCCTCGGTGAGAGCCGTCAACCTGGCATGTGCGCTTGCTGTCTTCGTTGTTATTATAGTAGCTTATGCCAGCGGCCAGCAATTTGGTGAGGCCAAACTGATGTACGAGTGGAAAATGCTAGAGTACGATTGGCCCTCGGAAGACGAGAAGCAGCTTGCGATTGGAAATGGTTCTTATCGCCCAGAAAGGAATATGCTTGCTGGTATTAAGGTAAGAACGTGTTTGTGTAAAGTAATTTAGTACCATTTTTTGTGTGTATAAATGTTAGATATGTTTCAATAAGCGGCTTTTGCAGGAAGAGGAGTTAGTTCACGTTTTGAATTAGTTTTCTCAAATATAAAAGTGTGTACCTCTCTGGTCTAGTTCTGAGTAAAGGCATGCCTGATCTCTTTTAGGCCTGATCTACGTTAGGCCCTGATTGATGATAAGGTACGGTTGATTTCTCTAAGGTAGGGCTGATTGTTCTAAAGCAGTGCTGATTGCTCTGTAAGGCCAACATTTCTCTAACCTAGGGTCTGATTGCTCTAAATTAGTCCTTGATTGTTCTAAGGTAGGGCTGATTGTTCTAAAGTAGGTAAAAAAACATGACAACAAATTTGTACAAGTGGATTAAGGTTGAGTTTAATCAAAATTTAAAAATGGGTATGGTCAGATACCGCACCGAGACGAGAACACAAACAAAACCTACGTTACGACCAATAGGCCATCATCAGGGACAACAATACTGAACTAACACATCAACATATAAGAAAAAATGGTCAACTCATCTGTTTCTGATAGTAGACGCAGTCTGTCTAAGCGACCGGTTGTGCCAGACGCTTGATTGAAACTGAATCGGAGCGGTCAAACACAAAGTGGGGGAATGTTCCGAATAAGCCAATGGTGACCAAATAGTGGTCCAGATGGGAGAACAAAGAGAAGACAATATAAGCCGGGAGGGCGTGAGATTGATATAGGAGGGGTGGGGGGGGAACTGATAGAAGAATCGGGGAGGCGGGGGGAGGGGAGCAAAGGAAGACAAATAAATGGGGGCCAGTGTGAGGGTTTAAGAACAAGTATGGAAGATATTAATGCCATGTGGGTGGAGACAGCCCATACTAGAGATAAGTCTATTCTCAAGGGCGAATCGATGACCATCGTCAGAGAAGCACGAAACTAGAGAAGTGATACTAACGTCATCCATACCCCGGTGATCAGGACCATTGATGTGGCTGGCAATTGGGGAACCAGTGCGGTTGCGGATGTCGCTGAGGTGTTGGCGGAAACGCTCCCGCAGTTCCATACCAGTTTTCCCAATGTATGTCAAACCACACTGGCGGCGGATGATGGAATAGATGAGGTGACAAGAATTGCACGTGAATCCCTCTTTGATGAAGAATTCTGCTTTAGGAAAGGTGATGGAGCGAGAAAGGAGACATGAGGGCAGGTAACACAGCCACGTGTATTTTTGTACGGCCTCCTGGGAGGCTATGAGGGCTGGTGTGTAGGCGACTACTGACCAGCAAGTCCCTAAAGTTCCTGTATCGTTTGTAGGCGACAAGTGGAGGATCGGGAAAAACTTTACGAGTGGCAGGATCAGAGTGATGAATAGGGAGATGGCGGAATAGGATATCCCGGACAGAGACGCAATGAGGGTGATAAGTGAGGACGAGTTTCACACAGTTAGAGGGAGGACGATGAGTGGAAGTGAGGGAGTCGTCACCGGAGATAAGAAGAACCCACTGAAGGGTGGAGGAGAGAGTGGTCTCAGGGTCGAGTCGCTTGCGGAAAAAGTCAAGCATATCGTGGGCCCTAAAGTAGAGCTGATTGCTGTGTAAGGCCAACATTTCTCTAACCTAGGGTCTGATTGCTCTAAATTAGCTCCTGATTGTTCTAAGGTAGGGCCTGAGTGCTTTGTTAAGTCTTGATTGATCGGTTAAGTCCTGGCTGCTATAGGTTAGGCCCTAATTGTTCTAAATTAGGACCTGATTGCTCAAAGTTAGCCTGATTACTCTAAGTCTAACTGATCTGTTAGGCTCTGATCGACCTGTTAGCTGCTTACTGCTCTAGGTTAAGCCCTGATTGCTCTCATATAGGGCCTGATTGCTTTATTAAGATGTAACTGCTCAAAGTAAGGCCTGACTGATCAAAGTAAGGCCTGACTGATCAAAGTCCCTGATTTCACTAGGATCGGCTCGATTGTTCATAGTGAAGTCCTGCCTTATATGTTAGGTCATAACCGTTCAGTTTCAACTGAGCCTGAATACAATATTCTGATTCAATATGTTTCACCTGACGGCACGCTTGTCTCCTCTCTACAAGCATGAGTGTGTAGATCCAACAGGCAACAGGAATCACTAGTATCCATACTCTTTGCCTTATACTGAGATACACTAAGCACCTATGTGTATGCCCGAAGTGCAGTGAAATCGATTTCAGAAACAGAGTAGAACAGAAGAAGCTAGCTAGGAACAGATTCGGTCATCTCACCTTATAAAGCCAAAACGCATTCATAACGGAGTGTATAAACACGTGATCCATATAAGTAGTTGACGATAAGGATCTACCATTTGACGTCATTACATGTTGGTGCTGGTTTCATTAATACATTCTTGGTAAAGCCACAGCCTACTTTAGCTACAGGCCTTCTGACTGCTGGGGAAATCCCTTTGAAACGTCACATTCCTAGGCCGACGAAATAACATTACTTGCACGTGTCAACTGTAATAGCGTGTTCGAGAAACAAAGATTGATATGCAGTAGGATTCAGGACAGGATGCTGTGAAAAGATCACTTTCAACGTTCATTTGTTGTGCTTTGTACCGTGAATTTGTTTTATTTCTCTGTGTGGAGCATGGGTTGATTATAAACCTAGGAAGAGCTATAGCTAAATTAGACTGTATGAATGATAAGATGCAGGATGAGGAGAAGAAGAAAATATGAAAAAAAGAAGAAGACAAAGGAGACGATGGAGGAGAAGAAGAAGAAGAAGAAAATGTTGAAGAATAAGAAGAAGACGAAGTAGAAGAAGAATAAGAAGAAGAAGAAGAAGAAGACGACGAAGTAGAAGAAGAAGAAGAAGAAGTAGAAGAAGAAGGAGATGGAGCAGGAGAAGAAAAAGAAGAAAACGAAGAGGAAGTAGAAGAGGAACAACAATAATGGTCGATGAGAAAAAGAAGACGAAGAATAAGAAGAAGACGAAGAAGAAGAACCATTAATTAACAGACACGACATTCATTTAATTTCTAAATGCGTATGCGACCTGTGGGCCACCGTATATGTAAGCATTTATCTGCTTTCATTAAGATTGACAGGTAAGGGTCCAGGACACGGAAGTGCAGGTAAGTAGGTGACGACACATCGTTAGACGGCCAAACCTTGAACATAAATATACACATGACTTCCTGGAGTGTTTTGTCTCTTTTGAGTGGCTTCTGGGAAGGATCTATGTGGGACATGTGGGACATGTGGGACACTGGCAAACTGAGAGTATTGGGTAAGACAAGAGTAACAGTTTAGTGTTTGAGTGTCGGATAGAGACGAGAGTAGTACACTGCCACACTGAGGGTATTGCGTAGGGGAAGAGTCACTGTTTAGTCCTTGAGTGTCGGATAGAGACGAGACTAGGACACTCCTACATTGAGGGTATTGCGTAGGGGAAGAGTAGCTGTTTAATGTTTGAGTGCCGGATAGGGACGAGAGTATGGCACTGCCACACAGAGGATATTGCGTAGGGGAAGAGTCACTGTTTAGTGTTTGAGTGTCGGATAGAGACGAGAGTAGTACACTGCTACATTGAGGGTATTGCGTAGGGGAAGAGTAACTGTTTTGTGTTTGAGTGTCGGATAGAGACGAGAGTAGGACACTGTAACACTGAGAACGCGGCGTATGTGAAGAGTAACAGTTGAGTGTCACAGTGTCTGTCAGATAGGGACAAGAATATAACACTGCTATATTGTGATCAATCCAAAGCAAGACTAGTTTTGCTGCCAATGAAAAATACTTTTCAATTTATCTATAGAATAATGGCGATCCAATGGATTCCTTCTCATTGGAACGTCCTTGACAATCAGGAGGCTGACATACTTGTTAAACAAGGCAGAACAACCTAATATATGTATAACTTATGAAGATGCCAGCAGGTTTATCAGAGTGCAGATACAAGAACAAGGGGTTAGCGGTATCCGGGACGACAACAAAATGACGCTTGCTACGAGCTGTACATGGCCGAACAGGTGGGGATTTTCAGACTCCGCACAGATCACAAGAGGTTACGAGGACATGGATTAAACATGTTATAATTAGGACATACAGATGAATGTGTCTGCAGCACAGATACAAGGACTGCTGGGCTTCTACTGAAGAAGTTACCAACATACGAGTTACAACGAATGCACTTTTGGCAACTTCCCGTTCCGTTCCAAGATAACCTTTGTGGTCCAAGATAAGCGTTATGGTTCAAGATAAGCTTTATGGTTCAAGATAAGCTTTATGGTTCAAGATAAGTTTTATGGTACAAGATAAGCTTTGTGGTCCAAGATAAGCTTTGTGCTCCAAGATAACTTTTGAGGTACAAGATAAGCTTTATGGTCCAAGATAAGCTCTGTGGTCCAAGATAAGCTTTGTGGTCCAAGATAAGCTTTATGGAGATACTGATGTCCTCATGCGGACACTAATAATTTAGAAATATTCAAGTTAACGTCTTCTTCTTCTTTTTCGTCTTCTTCCTCTTCTTCTTCACTCGCTCTCAAAATCCCACTACCAAGCCATGAAAAGGGCTTTGCAAGCAGCATGATCGTGTCTGGAAAAGGGAATGCGTTGTGTCGTAGTCTACAACTTGACTGAGATATTTGCACTTTTCGGCTCGACCTTTTTGAGTACCAGGTTAGCTTTTCCTCTTCGATCCCTTCTCCTCTGTTGCAGCCTGTTATCCAGGATCACCGCGTGGAGTGTAGGGGGTCTTGACAGCTCTGGTTCATGGCCCTGACGCTTGCATTCAACTTTGGGTCGCCTGCCCTGACGCCAGCAGTCAAATTTGGGTCGCTGGCTATGACGCTAGCAGTCAACTTTAGGTCGCTGACCCTGACGCTAGCAGTCAGCTTTGTATCGCTAGCCCTGCAGCTAGCAGTCAGCTTTGGTTCGCTGCCCTGCCGCTAGCAGTCAACTTTGTATCGCTATACCTGCCGCTGGCAGTCAGCTTTGGTTCGCTGCCCTGCCGATAGCAGTCAGCTTTGGGTCACTGGCCCTGACGCTAGGAGTCAGCTTTGGGTCACTGGCCGTGACGCTAGCAGTCAGCTTTGGGTTGCTGCCCCTGACGCTAGCAGTCAGCTTTGGGTTGCTGCCCCTGACGCTAGCAGTCAGCTTTGGGTCGCTGGCCCTGACGCTAGCAGTCAGCTTTGGGTCGCTGGCCCTGACACTAGCAGTCAGCTTTGGTTTGCTGCCCCTGACGCTAGCAGTCAGCTTTGGGTCGCTGGCCCTGACGCTAGCAGTCAGCTTTGGGTTGCTGCCCCTGACGCTAGCAGTCAGCTTTGGGTTGCTGCCCCTGACGCTAGCAGTCAGCTTTGGGTTGCTGCCCCTGACGCTAGCAGTCAGCTTTGGGTTGCTGCCCCTGACGCTAGCAGTCAGCTTTGGGTTGCTGCCCCTGACGCTAGCAGTCAGCTTTGGGTCACTGACCACTGCAGCTCATAACTGCTCAGTGTCTTGATGCCAAGGTGACGCATGCAATCGTACGAAGAAGAAGCAGACGAAGAATAAAAGGAAGAAGAAAAATAAGTAAACCGCAAATAAACCCTTGGTCCGTTAGAGTCATAGAGGTGGATGGCATACGCATCGACTTAAAAAGTCCTGCATAGTCCTCTATTCTCAGCCATGGGAGCGAGTGTGTAGAAATCATGTTCTGTCCATTTATTGATCTTATCAACCCATGACTTTCTTTGTCTTCTTCGCTACCATCCGCCTTAAACTTTTCTTGCAATATTAATATGTGATGCAATCACGTATGGTTACATGTCCAAGCAATGTGAGTTCTTCACGTCTCACTGCTGACAGAAGTGGTTTCTGTTGACCTGAGAGTGAAATTATTTAATCTTTCACATAACCATTTGTTGTATGTTATTTAAAATACCTTTTATCGTCATAGGGATCCGTCCCTGCATCGGAGGTTGACGGTAATGGATCTCCAGTTGTCTCTGTCCTGTGCCAGGTGGTACTCTTTGTCAAACTGTGTCCCGAATTGATATTTTCTGTCCATCTGTACTTCTGCTACCCTCTAACTCTGTTGCCCTCCACTCTTTCCTCCAATATAATTCTTTAGTAGGCTGTCTTATCGCTTGATATTACCAAAATATTAGATTTTTATGATGTTTATTTTCTTCAGAAGTATGTGTACCAGTTGATAACCCATTTTAATTCCATTCCAGATATACAAAGACAGCGTCTTTCTAACCATACCCAGATGGCTTTGGACTTCAGGTCACCCCGTTACACTAGCCAAGGTTATCAACGCTAGTGGCCAGGTCAAACTTCGTCCGTACCCGACGTGGGCAGCCCAGAAACAAGGAGATTGTAATGCTCTACAATATGCACAAAGTATGGAGGTTGATTCAAACAATGGTAGAATGTACGTCATCGACACGGGACGTGTTGGAAGCGCAAAAAATCTGTGTCCTGCAAAAATTGTTATCTATGACCTTAACACCGACGAAGAATTAGAAAAACACGAACTACCACATGAGGTAGTCAGCAGAACAAACAACTTTTTGAACGATATAGTCCTGGATTACGTGAACGGACAGGTGAGGTACGCATATATCACAAACACGCTCGAACGTCGTATTGTTATTTACGACTTTCAAACCCGTTCGGCGCGTTACCTGCAACACACATCTATGAACCCGGAAGAAAACGGTGCTACAGTGATCACTATCAATGGAATGAGTCGTAGTTTCTCCGTGCCTGTGGATGGGATAGCGATGTCTCCTGATTTCAAGTACGTTTATTACTGTGTTCTTGGAGGTTACAATCTGTACCAAGTCCCTACATCGTATCTAAGGACATATCCCGCTACTTCTGATTCTGGAGTAAGATTGGTGGGAAGAAAAGTGTCTCAAACTGATGGTTTAGCTTATGGAAGTAAGCATCTTTACTACGGCGCTCTTGGGAGCAGTGCTGTCTACTACTGGGACTCTCAAAAGGACATAGATGTTCAAAAAGTGGGTATTGATCGTGTGGTTCTGACCACCCAAGTGAAGTTGGTCGGTAACGATAGCACCATGCAGTGGCCAGACACTTTTGGTTTCGATGAGCGAGGGTGGATTTGGTTTATTTCTAACCGTCTTCAGGCTTTTGTAAGTTCATCGGGAATTCCCGAAGGAAGTGATGCGTTCATGAGGGTGTGGAAGGTTTATATTAATGAAACAAGTTATTTATATCAGGCTGATATAAGGACACTGACGGGAAACAGTGGCCGCGCTGTCATGCCTTCAGTAACTTGGTTTAGAAATGCTTTGCGATTAGCAATGCTTTCTTCATTGGTAAGTGTTTGGATAGTCTAGACCGTAACATATACATAAAGTAGAGAAGTCTCCGTCAATACCATCATTTGTTATGCCTCGTGGTCTGGGTGATTTCTTTCCTCCACATATTACCTGTCTCTTAAACATTTCAAAATTATATACATTGTTTTCCATATAATGGAGCCATGCCAACCAGTTCTTTCCTCTGTTTAAAAAAACAAACAAATGTAGACACTGTTCACTGGACTTATTCAGGAAAGGTGGTCTAAAACAATACGTGTTAAAAAGAGAAATACCGTGGGCGTTAAAACGGGGGAGTACATAGCCAATCCTTGACAAAGGCCAATCATTATGCAGGATTTCATTTTTGTCGTCGTCTTCTTCTTCTTCTTCTTTTTCTTCTTCTTCTTCTTCTTCTTCCTCTTCGGCGTTTGTCTTGAAACGTGCCCGTGACGTTGCTTCGTAGTTTACAGCAAGGCTGCGATATCTGCTGTGCAGTTCGGCTCGACTCATCCGGTTTCAGCTAACTTGTTTTCAGTACTAAATTTGGCTCGTCTTTTCTCTTAGCCAGACTACACTAGTGCAGCATGTTTCTAGGACTGCCGTTTGAAGGCGGAATATAGCATTGATCAGCTCTGGTTCGATGACTTTGATGGAAACAGTCTGCTATGAGTCGTTTGTTTTTTGTTGAAAGAGTACAATGAGTATGTCTTGTTTTCTCTGAGTCTTGAACCGGTGTTAGCTGGCAAGTTGCAGCGGTTTCCTCACATCCCTAGATTTCTAATGAGAGTAGTGCGGGATTTTCCAGACGGTTGTGTTATGCTTGGCTTTATCTAGGTATCACTCACTCCAGCCTGCACCAGTCATGTTCAAGCATTCTATGACGCCTCTAGTGCCAGCGCCTTCTTGGTCTGCCTCTGCCTCTCTTTCCCGTCACTATACCTTCCGTTACCATTTTCTCAAGACTGTTTTTATGTGGCCGCAAGTATTTTAATTCTTTGTTCATTATGGAATTTATGAATCAGTTTTTCTCTATGCCAATCTCTCGTCGAATGTCCCCATTCATGTTTTTTTCTGTCCAAAGTATTTTGAGAATCGTTCTATAACATTTCAACTCGATAGACTCGATTCTCTCCCTTGAGGTTTGGGTAACTCTAATTGTTTCTCAGCCGTAAGCTGCCACTGCAAAAACACAGGTTCTAAAAAGTTTTCATTTTGTTGGTTTGATGGTATTCTTCCATTGTTTGCTCAGGTTGTGTAGCCTTTGAATTACAATTTCCAATCTCCTTCTGATTTCATTTGATCAGTCGATTAGTGCATTCAAAAATAAATTGGATATACGCAGTTACTTTTTAATCATTGGAAAATAAGATCCATGTTGTCTACAGACAAGTCTAAAGTCTTCTTTACCATAACAGTAACGTTAAGTGATCTGTCTATACATGTTTCAGATTGTGTGCATTTACATTTCTACAGCTTTGTGTATACACAAAAAAACAAAAAACAAACACACACGCACACACACACACACATACACACATACACACATACACACACACATACACATACACGCGCCCACACACATAAACGATGCGTGTTCAAATGAAACTGGACGTAACTGCATCAAGTGAACATACGTACTATGCATATGCTGGCGTCAATTTTGATGTAAACAGTACATACCAACCTTCAAGTTTGTAAAATGTATGTATCCTCCGACTCATAGTTTCTTCAGCTGACCGTTGAAAAAATGGCGGATGTGATACGGAATACGTTCAGAGCTCATCAGCAAGCGGTGATTCGGTTTCTTCCAGCTGAGGGATGTCGACTAGTTGACATTCATCGCAGAATGCAGGTAGTGTTTGCTGACAAAAGTGTGCGGAACGTAATCTCAGGCGACGGTCCACCCGAATTGCTGCATCAATTTTGGTGATGTTATCTTCTGACACATCAATATGCGCCTGACCTGGTCTAGGAACATCTTTCGTTAGCTCACGTCCTTATTTAAACATCGTTTTCAAGTTCTTCACTGTTGTCTTCGCCACCCTTACTGTCACCATACACTGCCTGCATTCTGCGATGAATGTCAACTGGTCGACATCATTCAGCTGTTAGAAACAGAATCTGCTTAGGAAACTATGAGTTAGACGATATTGACATTTAGCAAACTTGACGGTTGGAATGTGCAGAAGTGGACATCAGAAGTGACGTCATCATACTCATCCTACATATGTTCACTTGGTGCAGTTAGTTCCGGTTTCATTTGAACACGTCTTATATATATATATATCAGCTTCAAATGAAAATCTGTAAAGTGGCATAGAAATTAGATAGAAAGACCTTGCCTCTGTACTGTTCTTAGTCGACCTGTACTTCTACAGGGGCAGATGCCTCTGTGCAGGTTCCAGCTCTGTGATGAGCTGGATGTAGCCGGGAGAAGGGTTTCCAGCTTAGCGGGTTAGACTCGAGCAGCTTTATACTCCGCTACGTTTGGACAAGCGCTTACGGAGGGAGAGGACGGCGTGGCCTAGTGGCTAAGTGGCACGGCTCACAACCGGAAGGTGCTGGGTTCGATCCCCATCACAGCACCGGCCGTTACCCCGGGGAAGCAAACCCTTAGAAAATGCAGGAGGAAGCAGACCCTTACATAAAAATCCATGCTGAAGTCGGATGCACCGGGCCGACAGGAGCAAAATAACAACGCACACCGCCTTGGGGATAAGAGAAATAAGGCGAACGCAAAACAAAAACAAAGCTTACGGAGGGTAGTTAGCCGATGTGCGAGTCAATCTCAATAGACTCAAACACTAAAGCAAAGTAGACCCACAACCTGTTAGGCGTCATCTATGCTGCTCTTGAACAAAGCACCTAACCATGGCTGGTGTTATGCCATGTCACACAGTTAGTCACCTCTTACGACATTCTCTCTATGAGGCAGTGGTGTTGTTCTTGTCCTTATCATACGCAAAGATTCCGGCTGACCACTCTGGGAGCCGTTGTACTGTAACTTGTTATTATGGTTGCTACTGATGTCAAGAGTGTCCTGCACGTGTCATCAAGGATGCAGACGAACAACATGTCGTCATAAATGCAATTAAAAGATGGCTACCCCACTAATGACAGGCAGCAAAGAGTAGAAGCGTTCTGTTATCTGTTTTTTGGGCAACGAATTTGTGAAATCTATAGAAAGTTATCGTCGAATGAAGGTCCAGTAAGGTGATGCACGCCTTTCACTCCAGCAAGTGTCATTCAGAGTCATTCGGTGATATTCCTTTACGAAGTGGTCCAACGGTTGCAATCTACTCTGGGGTGTCTTCTCAGTGTGTGTGACCCGGATGTGAATAGGCTGTCATAACTTCCTACTCCACTCATACACTTGCTGGATTAAAAGGCATGGATAAACCATACTGAACCTTCATTCGCCGATGAACTTATATAGGTTTCACCACTTCGCAGCTCAAAAAACGATAACATAACGCCCTCCTTCATGGTGACTGTGAAAAGTGAAGCAGCCATCTTTAGCTGCAATTATGACGCCGTGCTGTTCTGCTGCATCGTGATGTACGCGTATGGCACTCTAGGGATTCTTAGCAACCATATTAATAAGCTACAATACAACGTCATTTTTTATAATTTCTATCACATATTTGAAGTTTTCATTCGAAGACCCCTTGTAGTTTTATTATTTGCCTTATATGTAATTATATTAGAAACGCTTTTATACCTCTTTTACCAGGCAATTATTATTTTCAGTTATATTTTTAGTATTATTATCATATATCGTATATTATGTAACGCAATAAAAAACACTTTTTATTACAAACGTTTTCTTGTTGCACTTTTCAATAACTGACTAAAATGTGTTTTGTGAAGATCGTACGTTCGATGTGTATTAACGCAAATTGTTCACTTTATCTTTAACATAACAAGCATTCATTGACATATGTCAAATTGTTCACTTTATCTTTAACATAATAAGTATTCATTGACATTTGTCTAAATAAAGTCTACACAACTTAAATGTTTCCATCTCAGCCATTTAGATTAGTTTCTTAAACCTTTTCAATCCGTGCTAATTTTGCAGAATAGTGTCTTTCAGTTCCCATCAAGTGCTGCGACTCTATACGTTAAATAGCTAATATATACAATACAATACACTATCCTCAACTTTAATCCGGCGAGGTAGCCAAGAATGTCTAATATGTAGTCTGATCTTTCGCCATGTGGTACCATTTCGGACCTAGGTCTCTCATCAGACCATCTCACCATTGTATGTGTGGGTGGTCGTGTGACACACAGTTATGAGGAAAGACTCAGAAGAACCGGCCTACAGTGTCAAGAAAAGAGAAGAATTCGAGGTGACTTAATACATGTTTATAAGATAAAGGGACGAATAAATTAGACTATAACAAGTTTTTCAAAATACAACCACCCACAAGAACAAGAGGGCATATCTACAAATTAACTTAAAAAAACGAGAAAAGATATTATGACAATTAAGCAAACCCTTAGAAAATGTAGATGGAAGCACTCCCTTACTAAATGCATACTGAAGTCTAATGAACTGGGCCGAATAGGCGCAACATAAAAAAAAAACATAGTGCAACGTACACGTCCTTGGGGATTAGAGAAATAAGGCGACTGCAAAAATTAAAAAAAAAACATTCTCGTCGAATTTAAATGTTCTCCTTAGCGGGTTTAGGTATGTATGGTTAATTCTCGACAATGTTGATGACCAAACTCAGATTATTATTAGCCAAAACACGAATACAAGAAAAACAGTCATTCTAATAGACTCAAGGAGTGCACTCCAGGCAGTTTCAAGCCTAAAAAACAAATAAGACTCTTACATGAAATAACATATAACTTTCGGTTGCTGTCCCAAAAAATAGATTTAGTCCCACAGTGGATTATGGCCTACTGTGAGATCCTTGAAAATGAAACGCCAAATTAGCTCGCAAAAGTCACGGAAAGCAGACTTGCCATCCCCATAGCTATTAAGAAGCAACAATACTCATAAAACAACTCATGAAGACGGAACGGAGAGACCGGCACAAAGAATACGAATCCAAAAATAACAGCATAGACAAACATGCCAGAGGTGGACAAAGATCTGCAGACTCAGAACCGGGTTTTGAAGGCTAAAGGCCCACCTCCACAAAATGGGTCTTAGAGACGCCGCCACTTGCGATTGTGGAACACCCATGCGAACACTGTAATATATTTGCAAGACTGCCCCACTTATGTAGGCCAGGTGAGCGACCATTTTCAACAAAGCTGTGGTGGAACCGCAAAGACCTGAAACTCACAGTATCCTACTTGAACCTCAGCCGGCTAAAAGTACAGCATCAGTTGATCGAAGAAGAAAGTCACCAAATCCACAAGTATTTCCCATTTTCTAAACTATTCAACCTCAAGAGAAGACATTTTTCTTCCTGTTCTGAAGTGGCTTTCGTTTGAAAACCATTTTCATCATCAACAAGAAGTGCCCATCTCATGCACAATAGAAACAGTAGATGTTTTCCATTAATGCGAATCATTACTAACTGCATATACGAAGGGCGTTGAAGTTGAACCGATATTTTTGTTCCTTTTCTACCTGAATTGGTTATAGCGTGCTGGAACTACTATCATTAGTTAGAGGCAGTTGTGTCCTATTACTGCTAGGTGGCCCACTTGCCATGGGCCTGTCACGTGACAGACAAATAAAAATGGCGGATAATACTGTTAGTGCTTGCATGGTACAGCGTGTTGTAATGAAGTTTTTTGTGAAGGAAGGCCTGAAACCTGTGAGAATTTACAGAAGACTGCAATTAAAATATGGTGATGAGATACTCAGCCGCAGTAAAATATTTAAATGGTGTAAACGTGTAAAGAAGACAGTACATCCGTGAGTGATAATCCCGGCCATGGTGGCTCTGAACCCACCACAGTCATTCATGTGAATATATTGATTGTGGAACGCCTAATTCTGGAATCGACGCATAACTTGTTGTGAAATTGCACTAGAGGCAAGTCCTTTTCTGGGTCCTATGAACACTTTTATTCATTAACATTTGCATTTTCGGAAGGTTAGTGCACGTTGGGTGCCAAGACAGCTTTCCGCTTTTTATCGGCAGAGAAAAGTTCAAGTCTGCACTGAATTGAAGTAACGTTCTGACATGGAAGGCCATGACCATCTTACAGCTTAGACCACGTTCCAGGCGATTTCAACGTGTTTGTACCCCTAAATAAATTTCTGAGAGGTCAGCATTTTAGCACTGATGACGAAGTGAATCAGGCTTTTCTGGATTGGTTCAGATGTACTGACAAATCTATCTATGCTTAAGCTTTTAAACCAATTCTTAAACTCTGGGATAAGTAAATAAACTCTGGGATAAGTACATAAACGTTGGGATAAGTACATTAACGTTGCAGGAAATTACATCGAAAAATAAATGGCATTGTGACTATTTGAAAACATTTAATTGTTTCCTTAAAAATGTCCCAGTTTTATTTGAACACCCCTCTTTCATTTGCTACATCAGAATAGCAAAACAAGTTTATTTAGTGCGCAACGCATGATATGTATTCACCAGGGACATTCTTCTCACGATTTCGAACGAAGCAATTTGTATATAAGTAGCCAACAAAGACTCATTCTCACATGACATCAACAAATGCTCACCCTGGGGGCCACTCTTCCCCTTCTCTCTCTTCTCACCTCACTCTGTTTCATTTGACTCTGTCCTACAGTCACACCCTTGCACAACTTTCACACGCGCCCTCGTGGTAAAGCCCTTCCATTGCACTTTGGTTGGGCTAGCTTCTGAGGGCGCACAAACCTAGCATAGGTACATACAGATGCACACATGCATCCAAGCACTGGTTTATGCGTCCTGATATCGCCCAATTGACTACGGTCTGGGGTGGAAAATGGCGCGCCTCCGCCAGTAGAAACTAGTGAGGCAAACATTTAAGCAAAAAAAAAAAAAAAATTCTCACATGACTGTCTTCAAACATTTTTGGCTACACTTTTGTCGCGCTCTTCTTAATACGGCATATAGGGGTAGCGGGTGGTGTAAGGATGCAGGTTTAGTGCAAACTTGGTTTGTAACCCCAACATACTGTGTTCGAAATCGCTTTGTGTTCAGCTTGACTGGGCATGTTGGGAAGTATTCTTGTTGTAACCCCCTTCTCCATGTACAGAAAGAATTGACAAAACTATTGTACTGTAAAACGGCAATAAAGAAACTCTCACAAAACACAGTACAAACACACAAACACGCATCCATACACTGGCTAACACGTCCTGATATATCCTGAATGACTACTGTCTGGGATTAAAAGGAGTGTGTATTCGCCAGTAGAATCCAGAAAGTTAATCCTTTGAACAAAAAAGAAACCAACAAAAAGGCAAATATACTTTGTTCTGCATCTCTGTGACCCTTCAATTCAATGAAGTTAACACATTTCTCTGTTTGAAGAGTACGTTCTGCATCTCTGTGATCCTTCACCTCAATGAAGTTTACACATTTCTCTGTTTGAAGAGTACGTTCTGCATCTCTGTGACCCTTCACCTCAATGAAGTTTACACATTTCTCTGCTTGATGAGTACGTTCTGCATCTCTGTGACCCTTCACCTCAATGTAGTTTACACATTTCTCTGTTTGATGGTTACGCGAACCAGTTCGAGATGTGCAGCACAATTAATATCTGGCGAATAGTCTTCTGAAACAGAATATCATCTAGATTGTCTTATCTCTTCAATGAAAGACGTCTGATCAAAGGTACAAAAAGGTAAAGTTAAAGGTGGGCTTCATTGCAACAATTGCTGTCGGAGATAAAGATAACTATGAGAGATGGGGTCGCAATATAGTTCCCTTCTTTGCTATTTATAGCTTAGCCAACTCATACGGCAGGTAACAAATTACCAAAAACTTGTGCACAAATGAACAAGCCATAGTGTCATTCAAGTGAAAAAGATGAAGCTGTCTGGGATGTATGCTATTCACTGTTCTTGTTTTGCAGTGATGCAGCAGGGTGGTTAACACTACATAACGATGCACCTTAACCATGATGGCGACGCGGAATTCATATCGACTCCAGACGCTATGCTTACAGACTCCCAAACGCAGAACTCGCTTTTGCAATCCTGCTGTTTTCATCAGCGTCCATATTTACATCTCTAGTGAGTGTCCTGCCAAGGTAGGTACAGTCCAAGCTATCCACAGAATCGTCATCGTGAGACCAACGTTTCTGCATGCTGCTGAAAACTATCATGGTGCTAATTGGCCAGCTTGCCATGGGCCAATCACGTGAGAGACAAATACAAATGGCGGATAACACTGTTAGTGCTTGCATGGTACAGCGTGTTGTAATGATGTTTCTTGTAAAAGAAGGCGTAAAACCTGTGGAAATTTACAGAAGACTGCAAATACAATACGTTGATGAGATACTCAGCCGCAGCAAGACATTTGAATGGTGTAAACGTTTAAGAGAAGACATATTTTGTACGGGGTAGGTATTATTGACGAAATCTCAGGAATTCTGCACGCTTCGGAAAGTTATCTGGCATGTTATAGCATTAACAATACGATCTAGAACATATTTTACATACTTTTGTTCAGCATGTTGTCTTTTCATAATACCGATATGTCTTAGCTTTAGTCTTAGTCGACCTGTACTTCTACAGTGGCAGATGTCCATGTGCAGGTCCCATCTCTGTTATGAGCTAGTTGTAGCCAGGAGAACGATTTCCGCTTAGCGGGCTAGGCTCGAGCAGCTTATTACTCCACTATAGAGGGTGGTTAACTGATGTGCAAGTCCATCTTTATAGATCCAAACACTAGAGCAAGGTAGACTCGCAGCATGCTAGGCGCCATCTATGCTGCTCTTTACAAACCACTTAACCATTGCCGGTGTTATACAATGTCACACAGTTAGTCGCCTATTACGACATGCTCTCTGTGGAGCAGTGGTGCTTTTCTTGTCCTTGTCATACAATTAGATCCCAAGAAACCACAACGGTATGTATTATCAACAATTCTTGCGACTCAGCATCATCATCGATATCTTCTTCATCATCATCATTATGTAGCATGTTCTTAATCAGAACGTCGAACTCATGACAACAGATTTTTATAACACTCGATCTCCTGCTTTATCAACCCCAGAGCCTCTATAATGTCTCTTGTGTCTCTTCTTATGATAATGATGATGTACAACGCCAGGAGAACTTCCACTTTCTCAAATTGTTTTAGTAGCTTCTCTTTAATATGATATACTGATTTCGTGAGCTGAAATACCTTGAATCACATTTTTCTAATCAGAATGACCATCTCGTGCAAATGAGTTCTTATATGTTTCAAAAGTCTGCATTGAACACAAAAGACTTGACATTTCATATTTCAATAACATAAGCAAGACAGAGACTATGTTGATTTCACGTGAACAATTGTAGATAAGCAAACCCTTAGAAAATGCAGGAGAAAGCAGACCCTTACATTAAATGCAGGAGCAAAATAAAAACCACAGTGCAACAAACACGCCTTGGGGATTAGAGAAATAAGGCGAACGAAAAACAACCCTCAAAAAATCAATCCATTTCAAATGCAACCAGTCTCTTAGCACCCACTCACACCATACATCGCATTTCACCTGCCACTCTTTGCTATAGAAGTTGCGTAAGATGGCTCGTTGTCTAAACAAGCACGCAGCCTTCACCATCTTACGCAAGATCTGCTGCCAAAAACACAAAGATGATCATCAAAATGTTGCCCGTGAACGTCGCATGAAAGCTGCTGAATATCGGCGAAGCATCAAATTAGCCTGCCGAACACCGCCAAATCCTTCCTTGTTTGAAAGCTTCCGATGTGTTTCGCAGAACGTTCAAACTGGGCATGGAGTAAATAATGAAAGCACACTTTACCAACCTGTCCATATCATCAGAACTCTATCCACTTTACTCCCTCTGCCAGACTACCTGCCCTCAGAAATTCGCTTTGCTGTCGAGTCAATGCCATCTGGAGAATTACCAGGTAAAGATGCATTACTGCGAAGGCGATCCGGGCTTGCGAGCTACCCTTTACCAGGATATAGTCCAAAGTTGCACACGTTATCTTCATTCGAGGGAAACACCTGCCGTCTGGCACAACTCGAGAACAACACTCTTGCACAAAAAGGGAGACAGAGAGGATTTAGGAAACTATCGTCCGATTACTCTTCCCCAAGTCACTTATAAGCTGTTAACAAAATGCATCCTTGCCAGAGCCCGCAACACTCTGGAAGAATCGCAACCAGTGAAACAGGCAAGATCTCGGCGTTCGTACAGCACAATGGACCATATTTCAATCTGTTGCCGCCTTATTGAGGCAGCCCGAGAGTTCCAGACGCCATAAATATTCAACTTCATCTACTATAAAGAAAGGCGCTTGATTCGGTAGAACCAAATTTTGTCTGGCATTCACAGTTGGAACAAGGTGTCGATCCTGGTTACATCAGAGTTCTCACCAACAGTTGTACGAACTGCACTACCACATTTCGTCCCTTCCAACCAGCATTCATACAGCATTCATACGGCACAATGGACCATATTTCAATCTGTTATAACTGACAACCTAGACAGCTAAATAGTTTTCATGTGAGCAGTTTGCGTAGGTTGCTGAGTATCGGATGGCAAATCAAAGTGCCTAACTCTAAAATTCTTAGCAAGACTAACTTGTTGAGCATCCAAATACTTCTTCAAAAAGTCCAGGTAAGAAGGTCGGGGCATGATGCTCACATGTCCAATGAGATCATTCCCAACCGTATGTTTCAGGGTGATCGTGAGAGAGGGGGCAGTAGGCAGAAGAAACGCTACATGAAATCCTTGAACGTTTTTATGAAGGCTTCAACATTGATGTCACCTCCGGGGAGCTGCTGGTACAGAGCCATTCCACCTGACGCGCTAGCATCACAAACGGTGCTCAGCTAGTAGAGCAAACTCTACCGCAGAGACTCAAGAGAAAACGTCCCGCCCAAAAGAGCCAAATACACGACGACTCTACACTCGACTCCTCACATCTGTGCCAGGTTTTGGCTTTATAACATATCAGGACACACTTCTCAGCAAAAGTCTAATGCTAACGCTATCTTCACTTGCAATGGGCAACTATTGCTATTAGCAACGAGCACGATCTCTAAAGCCGGAGAGCTCAAAGAGTGTGGACCAGAATTTGCGGAGATACAAGTATTTTGCTCTGCAGACAGACTGGGGACAGTCAAACGTTAGGTAAGGCAACCTTTAAAGAAACGCCTTGTGACATCGGATGAACTGGTCCACAAACCTAACGAACCAGTGTCACGTTGCTTTCGTTTTATGAGGACGTCACTAATTGAGAAAAAGCTGTGTTGTACTCATCTTGTGGAGTCCGACCAGATGGTGAGAATCCTGGAAAACTAGCCTCGAATTTGGTCAACCAAATGCTACTGGCAGTCACCCTTCTCTGTTTTGTAGAGTCAAGGAACAGAGGAGTGGACGACAGCGTGGAATAGTGGTTAAGTGGCACGGCTCACAACCAAAAGGTGTTGGATTTGATCCCCATCACAGCACCAGCCGGGTGCAAACACTTAGCAAAATTCAGGAGGAAGCAGACCCTTACTTAACTTAACTTAACTTACATAAAATGTATGCCGAAATCGGATGCACTCGGCCGAGAGTCACAAAATAAAAACCGCAGTGCAACGCACACCACCTTGGGAGAACAGAGAAAAATTAGGCGAATGCAACGCACAACGAAAAAAAAAAAATGGAACTGTGGTAATAATTGAAAGCTCTTGTCCAAACGTCAGTCCCACTAATTAAACTACAGTTGAGCGGGCATTAATAAAAAATAGTATCAATATGAAAACGACAATATGAAGATAAAATTAATGTGTCATATATTTGATCGCCTTCGTCTCTCCCTCTTCTGCCACGTTACTCGCCTTTCCCGGGAAGTCTTAGCCCACGAGATGATCCGACAGGCTGTGGTGGCGAGTAACGGGAAGACGCCGTGATCATCCTGGAGACGTCCTCGGGGCCACAATCACATCACCTGGCTAAAACAGATCGCAACCTCCCCAACATAACCGCAGGCCGCCTGGGGCGCGACCATCATGCATGGTCATGAACAAGGTCATTCGACGCGACGGGCCCTGGTCGCCTAAGCGTATTATTATTATTATTATTACCTCAATAAGCACCTATTTGCGGTCAGAGTATACCAGGTCGTCAGTCTCGACCGTGGAAGACACAAAGAAGGGTCAAGCATAGTCTGTAAGCTGGAAATGGAGTTTATTGTAGATAAATGTAAAGTCATACACATGGGTAGATCCAATCTGGAACACAATTACAGAACAATATTATAAAGATAAATAAGGAAAGGGACCTAGGAGTTATGATAGTTCATACAGGTAAGGTGAGTGAGCAAGTCCAGGTAGCAATAAAAAAGGCAAATGTAATGTTAGGTATGATAAAAAAAATTATATACATAGGAGCAAGGAAGTGATAGTCAAACTGTATAAAGCATTAGTTATAGCTAGACTGGAGTACTGTGTACAGGTGTGGAGTCCTTATCATAGAAAGAATATACACTTGCTGGAAAGAATTTAAAAAAAACGACAAAGCTGAAAGTGAGATTCCAGAAGTACAGTTATGAAGAAAGACCGGACTACAGTGTCTAGAAAAGAGAAGAGTTTGAGGTGACAATACATATTTATAAGATAATCAGAGGAATGGATACATTAGACTATAACAAGTTTTTCAAAATACAACCACCCACAAGAACAAGAGAGCACATCTACAAATTAACTAAAGAGAGGTCAAGATTAGATATTAGGAAATATTTTTTTACTCAGAGAGTGGTGAATGCTTGGAATGTATTGCCACAGGAGGTAGTGGAGGCAGGGACAATTAATGCATTTATGACTAAATTGGATGCGCATAGCTTTGAGAGCAGGGTAATGTAAATGAAACTGGTTGTATAGAGACACTGCAGAGTCTTCTAAACCAGTATACAGACGTTAAGTTAAGTTAAAGGAAGAGTTCTGCTACTTATGCGAAACTTGATAGAAAGCAGCAAGTTACCAGTGACCGTCAATAACTTGGCAGAAATAAGGGGAATTAACAATACAGTAAAGACAACACATATTAATATTTTAAACTTGTATGGACCAGCAACGAAAGATCCAAAATCTAGAACGTTCTAATACGCAACTAACGAGCTGCAACTGCATAATGGTTGGATGATTCAATAACCATTCAGAAAAATAGGAATATTCAGAAAATGATAGTAAAGAAAATCAAGCAGAAAACTGGAACTTTATACAAATTCCCATATAATAAGTCTGCCAATGTGTGTGGAAAATATAGTGAGAAATAAGTTGCTATGTAAGTACAATAATTAATGGTCTTAAGTTCGAATTTCGTTTCGTTATGTTTGTTTTTAAATTAGCCAACTATGATCTAGTTACTAACCTGCGCTCGTAAAATGATTCCTGGCTGTGGGAAGGATTACATAAATCAATTAGAATAAACAGGATACAACGTCTGGGATGAAACAATATGGCGAAATCTTCAAACAGACCCTGGAGACTCGAGTTGAACAATTCCAACTTTACCAGTTTGGTAATGTGGACATAATTAACGAGGATTGGCTTTACCGGCTGTCATGGGAAGCAAAGTCAAGTATTCAGCTACTCAGAAAGACCTAAAATCCGTTTGGATGATATTTGAGACAGGCTATAAGAAACTGAGGATTTAGACTGCAACCAGTCCGGGAGTAAAGCAGCTGGTCCTACAGGCTGGTGTTTTTTTTATGGAAAACCTTCTCTAAACAAGGATGTAGACGTTCACGGACTAAGTGTATGTGTGTGCTTGTGTGTGTACGTTATGTATGTATTGTGTGTGTAAATGCATGTATATGCGTGTGCGTACATGTGTGCGCAGATGTGTGTATGTGGGCATGTATCTATGCACGTATGAATGTATGTATTTCGGGGATAGTTGTAGTCAAGAGGCACTCGCCTCTCACCGCCATGAACGGAAACGGTAGGCGATCGAATCCCGCAAGTTTCAAGCAACCCCTGGTCTCACGGCAGGTGAGACCAGAGTTCCTGCATCCCGAGTTACCTCCAGTCGCCTCGACCAATAGTCTTGCCACTGATCCAAGGTAACTCGGGATAATAGTGAGATTGATGACCAGCAGATTCCCCCCTCCCACTATAATCCAAATACAGCGAACATCGCATTATTTAGACAAAACCGTCTGATGTTGTGGTCAACATCGCTTGCGATGAGCAAGAATGTTTGTTTGTATCTATGTATGTGTATGTATGTGTGTATGTATGTGTGTATGTATGTGTGTATGTTGTGTGTGTATGTATGTATGTATGTATGTATGTATGTATGTATGTATGTATGCATGTATGTATGTATGTATCTATGTATCTATGTATGTATGTATATATGTATGTTTATGTGTATGTATGTACATACATATATGTTTTTATGTTTTACAATCATGTATACATATGTATTTATAATAATCCATCACTTCAACTTCAAAGCCCTTTTATTACATCTTTGTAATAGAGTGAATTTCTTTTCCTCAAAGAATGTTAAGTGACTTTAACAGACTTTCGTATTTTAATGATCATTCTTTTTTTCTTCTACTCCTGTCCTAAAACGTCTGCCTTGAATTGTCACAGAGAGGAGGTATGCGTCCACTTCTGGTTTGAGCTTTGTGGGAGGATTTTGCTGCCGACATGTTGAACTGTTAAGAGTATTTCTTTGATCCCATCTATCTGTCGCCACCGCTGTCGACATCGTGGCCATGAAATCTGCGTGTAGTTTGATTTCGTTGCAGGTGCATCATATAAGATCCTTGTCAAACGTCTAAACCACATCACTTTATGTGTACCAATATAGTCGACCGATTTAATCCCAGCCATATTTCTCAGCGTGCTGTTATCAATTTTGTCGAGAATTGTCTTCACTGCTGCACTTCGTACATTACGCTTCTCACAGGTCTCGATCTTATATGTGTGCATATGTAATGGCGCCTACGTTTCACACTGATAACATAACGTAGGGGTGATCAACGTGTTTATCAGCGTATGTTTAGTCAACAGAATAACACTTTAATGTTTCAATATCGATGCTAGCTGGTAGTGCAACTTATTTGCCTTATCAATTCTATTTTCTCTATCTCTGTTCAGTCTGTCGTCGTCAGTGAAGACACTTCCCATGTACGGAAATTCCCTAACCTGCTTTAGGGTTTTCCCACCAGTGTGGAAACTGGGCAGTGTCGGTTGAAGTTTGAAGTCATAGTTGATGCTTTCTTCTTTTTCTTCTTCTTCTTCTGTGTTCAGCCTTTTTGATCATTCTAGATCTGTAGCTCTGTCGCTAGGACGAAGCCCACTTTAGTCTCCAGATCAATTTGGCAGCCCCAAAGTTTCTGCGTCATCTAGGCTCCGTCTGGCCAAGTTTGGCATCGTATATCTCTGGTATTAGGCAGTCATGTAGGATGTGTTTAGGAGTCTGGTTACACATGGGCAGTCACTTGTGTGCGATATCTTGAGCCGATGTATTTGACCCATTAGTCTGTAGTGGCCTGCTCTAAAGCGAAGGATGGTAGTTTGTTGTTATCTGTGGATCTGGTGGATTGGGTCAGGTCTATTGCTGACTTCTATGTCTTTTTTTCTATTATGAGTTGCACTGATTGTGGGTGATAATTGTCGCCTGCCTGTCTGTAGGACACTGCAAGCTGCTCCATATTGACACCTGCTTTGGACAATACATCATCACTCTCGTTCACTGTGATTCCACAATGTGAGGATATCCACTGAAAAGCAAACATTTGAGGTTCTTTGGATTTTAATAACTTATGTCACTTATCATAGTTGATCTTCGTGTCACACTCTAGACAGACTGATTCTAGAACAATGAGGTGTATATCTTCTTCTTTATTTTAGAAGACTCTGGTCGCCTGCCAAAATGAATTCCTTGAGCGAATAATAATTTTAGAATATAACAAAACTCAGAACAGAGTATATTTTATATTGACATAAAACTTTAAAGAAACTTTTAACAACCAAACTCATTTAGTTATACAGTTTAGAAAGAGTCAAAATGCTAGAATTTTCTAAAATTGTTAATATTAATGTATCACTCTCACTGACTTTGTTCTGCACAATTCACCGACTAAACAATGCGAAGAAAGTAATGCTGCATTAAAAAAATTGTTTTTAATATTTTAGAAACGTTGAAAAGATTGTTTCATGCAACTGAAACAAATAAATCTCTACAATTCGGATTTGAATCAGTGACCTTATAATGTCTAAATTTTTACTGAAGTCCTCAATTTTACAAACCGTCAATCATGCAAATATTTAAAGATTTTCTGCACTCGTTATTAAAATGGTACTGCGAATTATGAATATTGAAATGATTTTTACTGAGGATCGACGTACAACACAAAAGGTGAGAATTATGTTTTTTAGTTCTTTCATTCAGATGTATCTCGTTAGAATTAGAACTGTTTGGACTGAATGTCCGTTTTTAGATCTTTCATTCAGATGTATCTCGTTAGAATTTGAAGTGTCTGAACTGAATGTCAGGTTTCAGAAAATATGTGTTTCATAATATTTTAATTATAGTACAGTAAGCTGAACAGCTGGGAGCTCTAGCAGACTCGAACTTCGTTCGTTTGTCACATCAAAACTACTTTGCTCGACCCGGATTATCGATAGACTCGACCCAGTTGGGAATAAATACTTGTCTACTTTTAAAGTAGGAAAGGCAGCGACGACTGGAACACTTTAGCCTATTTCATAAAAAACTGACCAAAATATCAGTTACATGTTTCAATTTCCATCTCCAACAACATTGCGTGTTTTGAGATTACCTTTACCGGTAAAGTTGTTCTTTTAGTGGAAACATATGGAACTGAGTTAATTCAACTACAGGTGACGTTTCTTTGGTTAACTATAGATGGAAAATGCAAATATTAAATAAAATGCAGAAAAAAGCTAACAAAAATAGTTCTTCCAGGCCATGAAGGCAATCTTGTGAAACAAAACATTGTCCCTGGTACTGATAGACTGTCTTTGGATGTTACGGGGAACAAGTATTGGTATATGGCAGTGAATCATGGACAGTCAGCAACCAGCCGAATAAATCGTTGGAAACAAAGGAAGTGTGGTTTTACAGAAGAACGCTGCCTGTCCCATGCATGCAAGGAAGACCAATAATACAGTAATCGAAGAAGCACAAACAGAAAGACAACTTATTGAAAAGATCAGAACAAGACAGTCAGTCATTTGCAAATATATTATGAGAAGAAGAGGTTTGGAGCAAGTTTTGAAAATGGGAAAGGAGCAGGAAAGAGGGACAGCTGAAGGCAGAGAGAGAAGATGTTGGGCAGCAAGAGCGAATAGGCACATGCGATAATCAACATCAGAGTTGGTAAGCGACACACGTGACAGAAGCGTATAGAGGTCTATGATCGCCATCCGGCACGGCACCTGATGATGATGATGATAGTTTTCCACTGACATCCCGAGACGTACTTGAAAGAGTAAACCGAGGTCCTCCTTGTTTTAAAGCAACGCGAGCCTCATCAGCAGGGGCACTCGTATGGGGATTACACTGCCGATCCCTGTCTTGTTGGCCGGATCTCGGTGACGGAGCCTGTTTCCAAGAACCATCAGTTGTACGTGACGTTACGGGCGTAATCAGTATGTTTCATTTGACCCAGACGTCTAGTATTGATTCCTGTCGAAACAGTAAACCCGAGTTTACAGGAGTGTGGTACAATGTTGTTGGTTTAGTGTACTTCAGGCCCGGATGTAGCGATGGGGCGGTCCGTACCTTGGTCCATGAGAGCTAGAGTTGTTATACCTGCCTTATATCCAGCACCGCTTTTCTATTGGCGATAATTTCAAAACAACAAATAAAAAGACTTTTCCATGAAAACCATTTGAATAAATCCGGGGTTGAAATAGGGCTGCTTCCTCAAGCGAGACATACACATTATTTCTATGATAGGCCTGACTGAGATTTGGACTGCGAGCACGTCTCTACTTCTTCTTTGTCTTCTTCATCTTCATCTTGTTGTAATTGTTCTTCTTCTTCTACTTCTTCTTCTTCTTCTTCTTTTTCTTCTTCTTCTTTTTCTTCTCCTCCCTATTCTTCTTCCTCTTTTCCATTTTATTTCTATTTTTCGTATTTTCTTCTACGTCTTCTTCTCCGTCCTCTTATTCCTATTGTTCTTCTTATCCTACTACTACTACTACTTCTTCTTCTTCTTCCTAGTCGCTCCTCTAATGCCATGGGGTGTCAATGTTCTAAGTATATCCTTGACAATCGATTTGACAGAAAACAGGTACATTTGTTTCGGTAGTTTGTATACACATTTAACACTGGTCATGGATTAAACACACACAAAGTAGTTCTCGATTCTGTTTTTCAATCCCTGTTTCTATCTGTGCGGGCTGTTTGTGTCTTACCTTCACAACGACAAGCATGCTTGTTCGAGATAAGACAAAATCATTGGATTTCATGAATTATTTTCTTCATAATTGAACTTATACTAGCATTCTCAATCCTGAAGACGGCCCACTAGTGACACTATACAATATGAAATAATATGAATAAGAGCATTTCTACTTATACTGCTAGAAAATCAGTCACTCTAACAGACTCAAAGCCATCTCAAGCCCCGAAAAATATTCACTCTCACATAAAGTAAAATATATCATGAATTGTTGTCCAAAAGAAACCCAGAGATATAGGCTCACAGTGCATTCATGCACACTATGGGGTCCTTGTAAACGAGATTGCAGATGAGCTCGCAATAGTCATAATTTTTGGGCATGCAGGTTCACCAGCCGCAGAGCTATGGGGAGGCAAAGGCGCTCACGGAGTGATCCTTGACAAAACAGAGAGACCAGTGCAGAGAATACAAGTCATCAAATGAGAGTATCAACAGGATTGTCAGAGATTGGACGGTATCTCCAGCATCTTCAGACTCAAAACGGAACAGTGCAGACTCAAGGCCCACCTCCACAAAATGTATATTGTACATATTGGGAGCCGCGTAGCGCAGTGGTTAGCGCGAGGGCTTCGCATCTGAGTGGTTCTGGGTTCATTCCCCAGTTGAGGCGGTAATGTTTTTTTCAGACCGCAATGGCTCCTGGGTCGACCAGCCTTAAATGGGTACCGGGTCAGTCCGGGAAGTAAAAGCGGCGAGAGAGAGGAGATGGCTACCGCCCGCATATAGCCGAGCCTTTGAAATGTGAGATCGCTAACACCTCACACCCCTACGGTAGTAATGCTATGGGATACTTTACTTTACTTTACTTTACAATGTATACTGCCCCACTTGTGCAGACCAAAGAAAGTAGTTCTGGCCTCGGGAGCGCCAATGCTAAAAAAGCGGCGTGGCGACCGGCAATGAATTAAAACGCAGTCTCCTACGTTAACCTCACCAGACTAGTTAACCTCACCAGACTAGTTAACCTCACCAGGCAAGAACCATAGTAGATCATCAGTAGATCGGAGAAGAAGAAGGAGAAGCAATCCAGGGAAGTACATCAGTCAGCTAGCTTGTTCTCCTTCTTGTTACTCTTCTTCTGCGTTCAGGCATTTGTTCGCGCAGATCTGTAGTCTCATCGCATGGTCTAAATTCACATTTTCGTGAGGACTGGGCGGCAGTCCCACATCTTCTGGCTCAGCTCGCCTTACCCTGGTCAGTTTTGACTTTGCAGGTCTTTATGGGCTGGGTAGCAGTGGGACATGTCCTCGGATTCCGGTTGCACCTGTATATTTCTTTCTTAGGATAGCGAGGCCTGCCTGCCGATAAGGAGGGCAGCGGTTCGAATCCTCAGTATGGCATATGTTGTTTTTCTGTTGGGGGTGAAATAAACAAAACATAGCCGGCAGACGACGTTTCGACAGCAGTGGCGAAGCGACCTGTAGTTCTCAGCCTTCAAAACAACTCGAAAAAAATGTATGACAGTTTTTTTAAATTAAAACATTTTTTTATAGGATATCTTAAACCGGTAGTTCGCAGAAGTTTGCAGAAAGTTCGCAGAACCGAAATATTTTGGTACCAGAGACAGAGGTAATGGAAGTTAACAGAGCAGAAAAGCTATTATATACGAGTATATGCTCCAAAATGAAAACTTTACGCTTTCACTCCGGAATATGTGGGCTTCTAGATACATATATTTTTGAAATGTTAAACTCCTGATAAGACGTATAAGGGCATTTACAAATCCCGAGAAAGGCGTTGTTGAGAAACTGTCAAATATAAGTATAGTAATAATTCTAGCCGATATATCGGTTCTGTGTCATTGTAAGAAACGCTGCACGCCGAAATTCCAGCTCTTTTAACTGAACAGGTTAACACTGTTCGATAATTCAGAAATCGGTGAAACATGTTTTCGGCTCAGTTATTTACACATATTCACTCTTTCCTTTACTGCTAGAAACATTCTCTGGATAGCGCATTTTGCCCCCTCGACAGACGGCTTCCAAATTTCGACCACGTGGATTGCCTTGAAGCTCTTCCTCCATATGCCATCCAAATTGCATGTTTCCAAAATGTTTGGACCATCAGGTAGTTTGGATCTTGTGCTGAAAGCCTTTTCGATATTGATTGAATTCACCGGGAGGAACTGTTTTATTATCCATGAGGCTGTGGTCATCTTTTGGTAGAGACAGGATTGGCCGACTTTATTTCCAAGGAAGACCCGATTTGCTCTGCTAATTGCAATCTTCTAGAAGTTTCTTTTCATGTCCCTCGCTTTACTTTTGTCTTGAGTAATTGAGCTGTGTATTCTTTTTCATTTAGTTTGTTTTTGTTTGGTGATGTTTTTGTTTGGTGATGTTTTTGTTTGGTGATGTTTTTGTGGCTTAATGTTTGATATAGCCCCATGCTCAACCTATCCAAAGCGAAATTTATTACATGCTTGACAGCTTAGAATGCTGTTATAATTTACTCCACTTTCTGGAATTGTCAGGTCGTGATCGTCATCATGTGACTATTTCTTTCCTGAACGTAGTCTCTGTCCCAGCAGCTCGATGTGCATCTCGGGTTAGAGCGAGTCAGTCCTCGTCATACATAGACATCCACAGACTCCGCGTTATGTCCTGATCGGGTTAGAGCGAGTCAGCCCTCGTCATACACAGACATCCACTGACGGTCTGTACAGTCCTGATCGAGTTAGAGCGAGTCAGCCCTCGTTATACGTAGATACCCACAGACTGTCCGTAATGTCCTGATCGTGTCAGAGCGAGTCATCCCTCGTCATACATAGACATCCACAGACTGTCTGTACGGTCCTGATCGAGTTAGAGCGAGTCAGCCCTCGTTGTACATAGACATCCACAGACTGTCCGTACGGTCCTGATCGAGTTAGAGCGAGTCAGCCCTCGTCATACATAGACATCCACACACTGTCCGTACGGTCCTGATCGGGATAGAGCGAGTCAGCCCTCGTCATACATAGACATCCACGGACTGTTCGTACCGTCCTGATCGAGTTAGAGCGAGTCAGCCCTCGCCATACATAGACATCCACTGGCTGTCTGTACGGTCCTGATCGAGTTAGAGCGAATCAGCCTGATCGGGCGAAAACCAGTCAGCCCTCGTCATACATAGACATCCACAGACTGTCCGTAATGTTCTGAGGTCATCTTTGTCGGGGTCGACCTCTTTTCCTCCTTTCAGGAACCATGGTCTCCATTATCACTCTCTCGAAGCCGTTATGTCTCTTTGCGTGAAATATGTCAGCTTTTTCTCCTTGCATGTTTTCTTGAAGCCAATTTTCTTTAATTTTCAGCCATTGCAAAATTTATGTTTTTTTCTTCTCTCTATCCATGCAATTTTAAACATATTTCTGTAACTCTTCATTTTTTCGTTTTTTGCTATCTTCTTCTTCTTCATTTCATTTTCTTCTTATTTTTCTTCTTTTTCGATCAACTGATGCGTTGCTTCTAGTTCGTTGAGGAGACTGCATTTCAGGTCTGCCCGGTCTTACACAGATTTTCGTGTGTAGTCGCTCCCCATAGCCAGACTGCCTCTTTTTGGTCTGCATAAGTCCCGCAGGATATGTTCTGATGTTTGCTTGGAGGAACCACAATCGCATGTGGCGGTATCTCTAAGATCCATTCTGTAAAGGTGAGCTTTGAGTCTGCAATGCCACGTGATGAGTCTGAAGAAATTTGTCTGCTCCTCTCCACAAAGTTTATTTACGCTGTCATTGTCTGCCTGTTATTCTGTCTGCTGGTCTTTCCACTTATTCTTCATGGATTGTTTCATGCTTTCGTTTGGTTTTTTTAATAGCTTTGTGGATGGCAAGTATGCGCCGTCTCTTTCAGCTTTTCGAGCTTATTTGTCTTCTTGTTTTCAAGGATCCCACACTGGGCCGAAGTCTACAAGAGGACTCGATTTGTTTTTCGGGACAGCAACTCGATTTTATATTTTATTTTGTGTGAGTCTATTTTGTTTGTGGCTTGAGATGGCTTGGAGTACACTCCTGGAGCCTGTTAGAATTACCGTTTCCCATGTAGTTACACTTCATTTTAAAATCTGCTATTTTTTCAATTCATTTGTTTAATGTCTACGTCTCACAACAGTATTTCGTTACTGGAGAATATGCGTGTCTTGATCAGTTGACTGCTTGCATTTGCCTGACCACACATGTTTCTTCTGTTTTACGGATGCTGAAAAGATAGTTCTGATAATGGCAACCCACGTTGGGTAGACATATTCTTGGTCAACTAATAAACGTAACGATGCCCAGAATCTATATTTCCCACCAAGAAAACCAACACAGACAACACCAAAACCAACACCAAAACAGACAACGCAAAGAACACATGAGTATTCTTAATTGATAATGTAGAAACAGAAGATGTCAAAGAAAATGACTATTTAGGATGCACCATAATTTATTCTCGCCACTGTGGAATTGAAATCTAGCAAAGACTTGCAAATTTTACACACAAACTAATCCGGAATACACCATGTAAATTAAACACCTAAGCTATTTATGATATTTCACTTAATGGACAATTATAACAGTCTGGTGAAAGTTAACTGTCTGAGTGGTTTCCATGAGGACAGTATGAGACAAATATGAAAATGGTGCAACTGTCCCAATAAGAGCGAGGCGTAGTTGTTGGTTGCTGTAGTTTCGAATGCACACAATGAGTAATTTTACTCTTCTGTGCTCCCTGAAAAGGACGTTAAGTACTGGGTTGCAGTAGCTTTCCTCACACCCCGAGCGTGCTGATGAAGATGTCCGGGGTCCTTCAGGCGGTTGTGCTATGCTTTGGGTCATACGCGTGTCGTTCACTACTACAGGGATCAAGTCGATCTTTCACCCCGTTTGCCAGGTTTCAATGGCTAGGGATGCTACAATGAAGCCGAAATGAGAGTTATGGCCAGTATATTTTGCCTGACCCTGACTAACATCGTTTCGTTAGTATGGTGTGCCTGGCCAGACGTTAGACTTCCTTCTAAAGAGCGTCCTAGTAGACGAATAACAGTGCTGCCGTACCCCTCTATGGTGGAAGGCTCCTTAACACATGGGAGTCGAACATATCGCGATTCACATATATTGAAAGCCTGCTAACTGTCGATTAGTGATCTATATTTGAAAGAAAAAAAAATTATATCGAAAAAATTAATAAGATTAATAGACGGTATATTTCGTTTTTCTGAAAATTGGACAAGAAAGATGACGAAAACAAGAATACACGATCATGGTTCTCTTCTGTGCTCTTTCCTATCGTTTAAATTTTATAAGCAATAATTTCGATCTCTTGTCTGGCAACAACCAATATTATCAGTGAGATAAATGCATGTAGAGTGCATCATTTTAAAAACAGAATACTATATAACCAGACAGGAGCTGGGTTGACACCGGCACGAAAAGAAAAGAATGCGGACGGTAGGCGCAGGTATGCATGCCATACGAGTTGTGTTGGTGTTGTTGTTTTTTTTTGGTTGGGAACGGGGTAAGGTAAAAAAAAAGTGTAAAAAACGTAACTATGTTTCGACAGATATTGTTCAAATCAAGAAGCTGACCAGTTCGCATGAGCTGCAGCTGTCAACAACTCATAACTGACTGCTAGCGTCCGGGCCAACGACCCATAACTGACTGCTAACATACGGGCCAACGACCGATACCTGCTAATACCCTTCTACACCTCTACGTTGTGATCCTGGATATCATGCTGCAACAGGGCAGGCTGGGTAAGGAGAAGGGATCGAAAAGGGAAGCCTGGGCCGGTGCTCAAAATATGCAATGTTGAAGTCGGATGTTTCTAACCGGAAGGTGCAAATATTGCAGTCCAGCTGTTAACTATGATACAACGCATTCCGTTCTCATGACAAAATCCTGCTACATGGAAAGCCCTTCCCAGGGCCTGGTAGTGGGAGCTTGAGAATCAAAATCCTGCTACTTGGAAAGCCTTTCCCAGGGCTTGATAGTGGGAGCTTGAGAATCAAATTCCTGCTACATTGAAAGCCTTTCCCAGGGCTTGGTAGTGGGAGCTTGAGAATGAACACACGAAGAGAAAGCAGAAGATAACCGTGCCTAGAGAAAAACAAATACGAAACTCACGTTACGGCCTAAAGATCTTCATCGTGAACAACGAACATCACACATATGTGTGCTAGCAACGCATGTAGGAGTGAAGAACACATAGCATCAAGATTTGAGCATATATAGCAGTATAAAAGGGTACTCAACCGGAAGACGCACACATATCTCCGGTTTTCCTTGTCTGTCGAGTCGTCACACCCCAAACCTCAACCCAAACATGCCGGATATAGATCAACCGACCAGAACGGAATAATTAACACTCCCCAGCTGTTCGCTGTACAGCCGAATGTTGTGCCGTTAAAGAAATGGCGTAGCAGAAGTCACGATTGGGGACCAGTCCTACTACTAAATTCCTTTTCAATATTAAAATCATCAATAAGGTGAAGAAAAAAAAATTGCGATTTAAACGGAAAGACGACACTATTTTCTCAACCAGGAACAAGGACATAGCAATACACTATCAGATCAAAGAGCATCGTTCCGGTATTTTCTCCTTATAAATGTCAGACTAAATCAGAATCAGTTCATTGTTTGTCGATCGCTTAAGAGCAGGCATACACTGGAAAGGTCTTCTCCGCATAAAAAAGACGTGCGTTTGGAGAATTAGCCAGTCGCAGGTAGGCGTTTATCAGTTGTCGTTTTCTGATGTCTCTTTAGTGAGGTCGGCCACATTCAACCACGGACAGGGTCATGTTGGTTATATCATGGCGTTACGTAAGGATACACGAATCTTTCACACTGCTTCTTTAAAAACAAAAATATAATTTATGTGCTTATTCTCAATTGTTTGAATCTGCCTGAGAATGTGTAAAATTGAAGAATAAAAGACACATACGCAGTGGACAGGCTAAGTTTGATTTTCACCCCCGATATACAGAACCAAAATTTTGAATTCGGAAAGTGGCTTCAAGTTTTCCGTCTACCATCCCAACGATGCGGCGGCTTGTTCCATGGCTTCATCCCCGTCTGCAAATATTCAACAGTCAATCCAGAACTGATAGTTACCAGAAAAACTACAGTTACTATTTAAAACAAAAAAAAAAGGGGGGGGGGGAGCATCAAGATGCTGAGCAGCGCATGAACTGCAGTGGTCAGCGACCCACAGCTGACTGCTAGCGTCAGGGCCAGCGAACCATAGCTGCCAAGACCCTTCTACACCTCCACGCGGTGATCCTCGATAACAGGCAACAGGCAGGGCAGACTTGCTAAGGAGAAGGGATCGAAGAGGGAATGCTAACCCGGTACTAAAAAACTAATTGCTGAAGTCGGATGTGTTAGACCGAAAGGTGCAAATATCGCAGCCAAGCTGTAAACTACAACACAACGCATTCCGTTCTCTGGAGTACATTCTGCTACTTACCCTTTCAGGGTTTGGTAGTGGGAGATTGAGAACGAACGAAGAAGAAGAAGAAGAAAACAAAAACGAATCATTGGTGAAATAAATACACATAAAGTGTGTTCCAACAGGAACGCTATCCCCGTCATACGTCCGAATGTTGGTCCCTACAGGCTGGTCGAGAGGAACGAAATACAGTAGAGAAATCTAAACGTCAAAACCAGCGAAAGGATCTTGGTGGTAATTCCAATTGCCTATTTATGGAAAAGTTCCTGGGAGCTGTTGAGGTTCAGCCTGGACTATGAAATTGGTAAACACATCAGCCGATCAATATCTCCGTCGCTGCTCATGCTTCTGTTTGTATCTACTCAACAAATCTCAACGTCCGAGTTACCCAAAATAGGGCAAATTTTTCCTTAAACGGCATTTCGCAAGAAACGACTATGAAAGGTTATGCATGGAGCTAGCAACATAACTTTGTTGAAGTTATTGCTTATTAAACCAAAGTGCATTCAGTTTAATTCGAGATTCCTTAAAAACTCGCTACTCTAAAGCAAAAACAGTATTGGAACAATATCCGTAAATCTAGAGAGATAGACAAATTATAAAAATGAAAGTGCCAGTATTATTTAGAAAAAAATAAATTGAAACTGCAGCGCTACTAACGGTTAAAAGTCGAAACAATCATATATCGTTAATGACTCAATTATCCCACTAGGACACCAACAACGTAGCCTACTCTACAGTCACAGAGACTTCCTCAGAGACTAAATAAGCTTGAAATCAAATTACAATTCACAACAGAAAACAAGACATGATGCTAAAAGTGCGGTTTACAGTTAACAGCCGCAACAGGATTTGCAGGAAAGCGTGAGACACTGTATGCTGGTTATTAGTTAAAAAGAGTGGACTAAACAAGAAATGGTCAATGACTGCAAACAGAAACAAACAGACTAAACATGAACAAATCACAAAAAACAACAACATACTAGCGGCAAAAAACAAACAAGTATCAAGCTTATACATTTATATGTATATGTTATTTATATATCCCATGCATCTCGTAGTCTGCCCCTAGTCGGCTTGTCCTTGACTTGCCACTGGGGTCGGGCGGCTAGAGACAAGAGAGAGAGGATAAAAAATAGCGTAGTTAATTGTCCTTAATAAAACTAGCGCTAGCAAAAAAATTATGCATTCATCATCTACGAGGGACGTAGGCCTTTACTTATATATATATATATATATATATATATATATATATATATATATATATATATATATATATATATATATATATATGTATATATATATATATATATATATATATATGTATGTATGTATGAATGCACACATAAATAAGTAACCAAAAATAAAGATGTGTGATGTGTTAAGAAAGAGAAATGGAAGGAAAGACTCTCCTGTCGCTACCCACTTCAATAGTCATAATGCTTTTAATCGAAATAATACGTTTGTAAAGACGTTCCTTCGTGTTTGTTCCTTAGCTTCCATTTATTTATTTTCTATACACACATCTCTTCTTATTGTAGCTAAGACAGCATAGTGTTATCATAGGGGCCCTGAATTTCACAGATGATCTAGCACTCCTGATTTATGGACCAGCTCTGCAACTTTGCCACACATATATGGCTTGAGATAAATGCATCCGAAACGAAAATCCAAATTGACAGGGACCGTTGTCCAGTCCAATGGTCTAGTGATACATAACGTTGAGAGCTTCACCTATTTAGGCAGCAAAATGACACAAAATTACTACAAAGAAGATTCTCAACCGAAACGCCCTGACCTCAAATCTATTCAACCAATTTATGAATATTTGTAGATCTAAATCACTGAGCAAACATGTCAAGCTCTGAATAGTTAACCCTAACGTCATCTCAGTGCTCGCATACCGTTGTGAAAGCTGGAAAATGAAAAAGACGCTTACAAAATAAATTGAATATATCTGAAAATAAACGTATTAGATGTCTACTGGGCATTGCCTGGAAGGAATCCATGATTAATGAGCAATTACAACTACAGTACAACCGACATTGTGTTTCTAATGTCATAGAGGAGAAACTTTGAGGGTCCATATGACACGTGCTCTGGATAAGCAATAATTTACTCCCGTTACACGCGATAGTGTGGAAACCTAGCGGAAAAAGGAAATTGGGTAGACTCAGAATAATGATCATAGAGTGTGCAACCATGGCGGCTAGGGTACATGCTAGAACTCCACGGGGTGGCGGCGGAGTGATCGAATTGAAGAATTTAAAGTTATGTCTTATACCCCGTCTTTGCGGCTGAAAGATGAGAACAAGATAGAGATAGAGGGAAAGAGAGAGAGAGAGAGAGAGGGAGAGAGAGAGAGAGAGAGAGAGAGAGAGAGAGAGAGAGAGAGGTAGACTTCGCATACATTTACCGATCAGCCCCAGGACTATGTGGAGCTCATACAACATTTACCTCAGCTAGGATCTGAGCCGGTTTATCCTATCGCTATGTTATCTTTTCAGAGTTGACACTTGAAGGATATGATCTTCTGTTTGTTCTCTTCAAACAAGACACGTTTGTGAATACAATTTTAACATTTATCGAACAGTTTTCTCATTCTGCAGTACTCCTATCGTAGTATGAATGGTGTCACATGTTTGTTTCTTTGGAATGCGTAGCTAGACTCTGATTAATTCGACTCTGTAGAAAGCAAAATAGCGAAGTTGCAATGCAGCGGTTCTTAAAGTTAAAAGTAGATTTATAAAATAATATTTAGTCTATCATAATCATCTCCTTTCCACTCATGCCTTCTATAACAAAGGTAGTCATTGTGACAGTAGAGCAAGCCGTACTTCAGAAAGTACAGAAGGGATGTCTTAGGTACGAGTGGATAGCAGCTGTTGAGGCCTCAAACGTCCAGGCGTTGAATTGAATCTACAGTTCTGCTCATGCCGGGTTCAGGACAATGACAAAGCTGACATCTTGGCTTCAGACGCTCCCATCATGGACACATTAGTGATGGATATAAGTGACATTTTGAAATAAATCAATGACCGCCTGCTGGATGAGGACACCGCAATAGATGAAGCAGCAATCCACAGACTGCAAAGTTTCGACATTAAACGAGGTTCGAGCGGAGTGGGGCGCATGAGAGGACGGCGCAGTAGAGTGTACAACCACCGAGCTACAGGGACCATCAGCATCTACACCTTACGCCATTTGATGAGAGAGACTGAGCACCAATAGGTATTCCGGGAGTGCAGTAACGTCGATTCTTAGAAACAGAAACTTTCCACTCATGTTAACAGCTGTGCAGTTTCCTTTCCTATGCCATGTCGTTGCAGTACTAAATACATTATCATCGAATAGTCGTTGTCAGCTGTTGAGATTCAACTGATACTGATGGAGGTAGTAGGATGTGAGTCGCTAGCTGCTGTCAGATAATTAATTGTGCTGCATTTTATACCCAGTTGGGGAATCTCAGCTGAAACATTATGGCATTTAAAAGCGTGTTCAGCAACTTAATCTCGCCTCCAGTCCCGTTTAATTCATATCTTATAATTTTCAACAGTTCCGCATGAAGGATACTGTGATAGAATGCTATTTCGTGTAATCACACGAATATGAGAGTTTATCTTTGTTTTTTTTTGTTTTTTTTATATTGTTATCAGAAATATTGTTTTTCTATATTGTTATCAGAAATATTGTTTTTCTATATTGTTATCAGAAATATTGTTTTTCTATATTGTTATCAGAAATATTGTTTTTCTATATTGTTATCAGAAATATTCAGAAGGACTGGATACCAATTTTGTAATACCGGTGTTCGGCTTAATTTACATACACGTCTCCACATGTCTCCACAAGTCTCCACATGTTCCCATATTTCTCCACATGTCGCCACATGTTCCCATATTTCTACACATGTCTCCACATTTCTCCACAAGTCTCCACATGTCTCCACATTTCTCCACAAGTCTCCACATGTTCCCACATTACTCCACAAGTCTCCACATGTTCCCACATTTCTCCACAAGTCTTCACATGTTCCCATATTTCTTCACATGTCTCCACATGTTCCCATATTTCTCACATGTCTCCACAAGTTCCCATATTACTCCACATGTCTCCACATTTCTCCACAAGTCTCCACATGTTCCCATATTTCTCCACAAGTCTCCACATGTCTCCAAATTTCTCCACAAGTCTCCACATGTTCCCATATTTCTCCACAAGTCTCCACATGTTCCCATATTTCTACACATGTCTCCACATGTTCCCATATTTCTCCACAAGTCTCCACATGTTCCCATATTTCTCCACATGTCTCCACATTTCTCCACAAATCTCCACATGTTCCCATATTTCTCCACAAGTCTCCACATGTTCACATATTTCTCCACAAGTCTCCACATGTTTCCATATTTCTCCACATGTCTCCACATTTCTCCACAAGTCTCCACATGTTCCCATATTTCTCTACATGTCTCCCCATTTCTCCAAATGTTTCCACATGTTCCTATATTTCTCCACATGTTCCAATATTTCTTCACATGTCGCCACATGTTCCCATATTTCTCCACAAGTCTCCACATGTTCCCATATTTCTTCACAAGTCTCCACATGTTCCCATATTTCTCCACAAGTCACCATATATTCCCATATTTCTCCACATGTCTCCACATTTCTCCACAAGTCTCCACATATTCCCATATTTCTTCACATGTCTCCACATGTTCCCATATTTCTCCACAAGTCTCCACATGTTCCCATATTTCTTCACAAGTCTCCACATGTTCACATATTTCTCCACAAGTTTCCACATGTTCCCATATTTCTCCACATGTCTCCACATTTCTCCACAAGTCTCCACATGTTCCCATATTTCTCTACATGTCTCCACATTTCTCCAAATGTTTACACATGTTCCTATATTTCTCCACATGTTCCAATATTTCTTCACATGTCACCACATGTTCCCATATTTCTCCACAAGTCTCCACATGTTCCCATATTTCTTCACAAGTCTCCACATGTTCCCATATTTCTCCACAAGTCTCCACATATTCCCATATTTCTCCACATGTCTCCACATTTTTCCACAAGTCTCCACATGTTCCCATACTTCTCAACAAGTCTCCACATGTTCCCAAATTTCTTCACATGTCTCCACATGTTCCCGTATTTCTTCACAAGTCTCCACATGTCCCCATATTTCTCCACAAGTCTCCACATGTCCCCATATTTCTCCACAAGTCTTCACATTTCCCATATTTCTCCACAAGTCTCCACATGTTCCCATATTTCCTCACAAGTCTCCACATGTTCCCATATTTCTTCACATGTCTCCACATGTTCCCATATTTCTTCACAAGTCTCCACATGTCCCCATATTTCTCCACAAGTCTCCACATGTCCCCATATTTCTCCACATGTCTCCACATTTCTCCACATGATTGTATTTTTTGTTGTTGTTAATGTCGTTCAAGGTCGTCTGTTCCTCATCTTTAGTATATTTTTCTACAAGGTATGTTTGATCCTCATAGTGGAAGACAGAGACAGAGAGACAGAGATAGGAAGGCAGAGACAGGAAGACAGAGACCGGCAGACAGAGACAGAAAGACAGAGACCGGCAGACAGAGACAGGAAGACAGAGACCGGAAGACAGAGACAGGAAGATAAAGCCAGTAAGGCAGAGACAGGAAGATAAAGACATGAAGGCAGAACAAGGAAGACAAAGCCAGGAATACAGAGAGAGGAAGACAGAGCAAGGACAACAGAGACAGGACGACATAAACAGGAAGACAGAGACAGGAAGACAGAGACAGGAAGACAGAGACAGGAAGACAGAGACAGGAATATAGAGACAGGAATACAGAGACGGAAAGACAGAGACAGGAAGACAGAGACAGAAAGACAGAGACAGGAAGACAGACAGGAAGACAGAGCCAGGAAGATAGAGACAGGAAGACAGAGACAAGAAGACAATACCAGGAAGACAAAACCAAGATGACAGAGACAGGAAGACAGAGACAGGAAAACAGAGACAGGAATACAGAGACACGAAGACAGAGCCAGGAAGACAGAGACAGGAAGACAGAGACAGGAATACAGAGACAGGAATACAGAGACAGAAAGACAGAGACAGGAAGACAGAGACAGGAAGACAGAGACACGAAGACAGTCAGGAAGACAGAGACAGGAAGACAGAGACACGAAGACAGTCAGGAAGACAGAATGGAAGACAGAGACAGGAATACAGAGACAGTAAGACAGAGACAGGAAGACAGAGACAGGAAGACAGAACCAGGAAGACAGAGACAGGAAGACAGAGACAGGAAGACAGAGACAGGAAGACAGAGACACGAAGACAGAGTCAGGAAGACAGACAGGAAGACAGAGACAGGAATACAGAGACAGAAATACTGAGACAGGAAGACAGAGCCAGGAAGACAGGACAGTAAGACAGAGACAGGAAGATAGAGACAGGAAGATAAAGCCAGGAAGACAGAGACCGGAAGACAGAGACAGGAAGACAGAGACCGGAAGACACAGACAGGAAGATGAAGTCAGGAAGACAGAGACAGGAAGATAAAGCCCGGAAGATAAAGCCAGGAAGACAGAGACAGGAAGATAAAGCCAGTAAGGCAGAAACAGGAAGACAGAGACAGAAAGACAGAGACAGTAAGACAGAGACAGGAAGACAGAGACAGGAAGACAGAGACAGTAAGACAGAGACAGGAAGACAGAGATATGAAGATAGAGACAGGAAGACAGAGACAGGAAGACAGACAGGAAGACAGAGACAGGAAGACAGAGACAGGAAGACAGAGACAAGAAGACAATACCGGGAAGACAAAACCAAGAAGACAGAGACAGGAAGACAGAGACAGGAAGACAGAGACAGGAATACAGAGACAGGAATACAGAGACAGAAAGACAGAGACAGGAATACAGAGACAGGAATACAGAGACAGGAAGACAGAACCAGGAAGACAGAAACAGGAAGACAGAGTCAGGAAGACAGACAGGAAGACAGAGACAGGAATACAGAGACAGATATACTGAGACAGGAAGACAGAGCCAGGAAGACAGGACAGTAAGACAGAGACAGGAAAACAGAGACAGGAAGATAGGGACAGGAAGATAAAGCCAGGACGACAGAGACAGGAAGATAAAGCCAGTAAGGCAGAAACAGGAAGACAGAGACAGGAAGACAGAGACAGGAAGACAGAGACAGTAAGACAGAGACATGAAGACAGAGACAGGAAGACAGAGACAGTAAGACAGAGACAGGAAGACAGAGATATGAAGATAGAGACAGGAAGACAGAGACAGGAAGAAAGAGACAGGAAGACAGAGACAGGAAGACAGAGACAGGAAGACAGAGATAGGAAGACAGAGACAGGAAGACAGAGACATGAAGATAAAGCCAGGAAGACAGAGCCAGGAAGACAGAGACAGGAAGAGAAAGCCAGGAAGTCAGAGACAGGAAGACAGAGCCAAGAAGACAGAGGCGGGAAGACAGAGACGGGAATGCAGAGACGGGAAGACAGAGACAGGAAGACAGAGACAGGAAGACAGAGACAGAAAGACAGAGGCAGAAAGAAAGACAGAGACAGGAAGACAGAGACAGGAAGATAAAGCCAGGAAGGCAGAGCCAGGAAGACAGAGACAGGAAGACAGAGACAGGAAGACAGAGATAGGAAGAAAGAGACAGGAAGACAGAGACAGGAAGACAGAGACATGAAGATAAAGCCAGGAAGACAGAGCCAGGAAGACAGAGACAGGAATACAAAGCCAGGAAGACAGAGACAGGAAGACAGAGACAGAAAGAAAGACAGAGACAGGAAGACAGAGACAGGAAGACAGAAACAGGAAGACAGAGATATGAAGATATAGACAGGAAGACAGAGATAGGAAGACAGAGACAGGAAGACAGAGACAGGAAGACAGAGATAGGAAGACAGAGACAGGAAGACAAAGACAGGAAGACAGAGACATGAAGATAAAGCCAGGAAGACAGAGCCATGAAGTTAAAGCCAAAAAGACAGAGGCAGGAAGACAGAGTTAGGAAGACAAAACCAGGAAGACAGAGACAGGAAGACAGAGCCAGGAAAACAGAGGCGGGAAGACAGAGACGGGAAGACAGAGACGGGAAGACAGAGACGGGTAGACAGAGACGGGAAGACAGAGACGGGTAGACAGAGACAGGAAGACAGAGACAGAAAGACAGAGACAAAAAGAAAAACAGAGACAGGAAGACAGAGACAGGAAGACAGAGACCGGAAGACAAAGCCAGGAAGGCAGAGCCAGGAAGACAGAGATAGGAAGACAGAGACAGGAAGACAGAGATAGGAAGACAGAGCCAGGAAGACAGAGATAGGAAGACAGAGCCAGGAAGACAGAGATAGGAAGACAGAGACAGGAAGACAGAGACAGAAAAAAAGACAGAGACAGGAAGAGAGGGACAGGAAGACAGAGACAGGAAGAGAGGGACAGAAAGAAAGACAGAGACAGGAAGAGAGGGACAGGAAGACAGAGACAGGAAGACAGTGGCTGCCTTGATTTAGTCTTAGTTGACCTGAAATTCTACAGAAGCATAAACCCATGTGCAGGTCTCATCTCTGATATGAGCTGGATGTAGCCAGGAAATCGATTTCCTGCTTAGTGGGCTAGGCTCGAGCAGCATATTACTCCACTATGGAGAGTGGTCAACTGATGTGCGAGTCCATCTTAATAGACTAAAAAATTAGAGCAAAGTAAACCCGCAGTTTGTTAGGTTCCATATATTTTGCTCCCAACCATGTCCGGTGTTATACCATGTCATACAGTTAGTCGCTTCTTACGACATGCTCTCTGTGGCAGGGTTGTCACTCGGGACAGACTGCCTTGTTATGATAGCAACTGTTTTTATTAATGTCGTTGTCTAAGGTCGTCCGCTCCTCGTATTTAACCAATGTTGGCCACAATGATCTACCACGTTTGCTCATGTCTGTACACTTCAACAAAAACTACAGCAAACACCCGCATTTAGAACACATCCTGGTAGACTCAAATATACATATAGAAGAGGGTGTCAGACGAAACTAAGAGTACATTATTACACCTGGAGATAGGCAGAAAGATCAACACAGGATGTACATGCTTTCGCGATGATGTCATTGGCCTATGCACTGGGAGGAGCCACGGAGTTTGATTGATTGATTGAACTGGTGTAGTAATACAGTGGTTGTTTTAAAATATGCAGGGTTTCAGCCAATTGTGGACTTCTCAGACTACTTTTAAAGATGTTTGGGGAGGTCTAGACGAACCGTCCAGATAAGGTGAAACATATTTACCAAGACACTCATTTCACGCCTAAGCCGTGGATCTGGAAACTGACAGTGCTATTCTGCATACAGCGTGAGAAGAGGAGACTTAGGTATGGCAGGCAATATATACTTATTGGACTGTTAGTCAGGGTCAGGTAACATATACTAGCCAAGACTTCCACCTTACTTCCATGCAGTTCTCTCTGCGAACGGGTTGTTGGTTGGTTGGTTTCTAATGCCCACAATGGGTTGGTAACCCTTTTGTACGCGCTGAAAAAGACGGAATTTGTGGCAGATTGCAGTAGTTTTCCTGACATCCTGAGTGTGCTGATGAAGTAGACCAGGGTCATCGAGGCAGCTGTGCAATGCTTGGCTTTATTTGCGTGTCACTCACTACTACGGGGATCACGCCGAGCCGCACCTAGTTGGCCAGGCTGTTGTCCTCGACAATAGCCAGTTGCCAGCGAGTTTCCGACGTACAACGAAGAGGTCAGGTGAGGGTCTTGGCCAGTATATTTCTCCTGACCCTGGCTAATATTGTCTGATCAGTGTGTTTTGCCTGACCAGACGTTAGCCTCATCGTCCCGTCAGGTGAGGGTCTTGGCCAGTATATTTCTCCTGACCCTGGCTAATATTGTCTGATCAGTGTGCTTTGCCTGACCAGACGTTAGCCTCACCGTCCCGTCAGGTGAGGGTCTTGGCCAGTATATTTCTCCTGACCCTGGCTAATATTGTCTGATCAGTGTGTTTTGCCTGACCAGACGTTAGCCTCATCGTCCCGTCAGGTGAGGGTCTTGGCCAGTATATTTCTCCTGACCCTGGCTAATATTGTCTGATCAGTGTGTTTTGCCTGACCAGACGTTAGCCTCATCGTCCCGTCAGGTGAGGGTCTTGGCCAGTATATTTCTCCTGACCCTGGCTAATATTGTCTGATCAGTGTGTTTTGCCTGACCAGACGTTAGCCTCATCGTCCCGTCAGGTGAGGGTCTTGGCCAGTATATTTCTCCTGACCCTGGCTAATATTGTCTGATCAGTGTGTTTTGCCTGACCAGACGTTAGCCTCACCGTCCCGTCAGGTGAGGGTCTTGGCCAGTATATTTCTGCTGACCCTGGCTAATATTGTCTGATCAGTGTGTTTTGCCTGACCAGACGTTAGCCTCATCGTCCCGTCAGGTGAGGGTCTTGGCCAGTATATTTCTCCTGACCCTGGCTAATATTGTCTGATCAGTGTGTTTTGCCTGACCAGACGTTAGCCTCACCGTCCCGTCAGGTGAGGGTCTTGGCCAGTATATTTCCCCTGACCCTGGCTAATATTGTCTGATCAGTGTGGTTTGCCTGACCAGACGTTAGCCTCATCGTCCTGTCAGGTGAGGGTCTTGGCCAGTATATTTCTCCTGACCCTGGCTAATATTGTCTGATCAGTGTGTTTTGCCTGACCAGACGTTAGCCTCACCGTCCCGTCAGGTGAGGGTCTTGGCCAGTATATTTCTCCTGACCCTGGCTAATATTGTCTGATCAGTGTGTTTAGCCTGACCAGACGTTACCCTCATCGTCCCGTCAGGTTAGGGTCTTGGCCAGTATATTTCTCCTGACCCTGGCTAATATTGTCTGATCAGTGTGTTTAGCCTGACCAGACGTTACCCTCATCGTCCCGTCAGGTGAGGGTCTTGGCCAGTATATTTCTCCTGACCCTGGCTAATATTGTCTGATCAGTGTGTTTTGCCTGACCAGACGTTAGCCTCATCGTCCCGTCAGGTGAGGGTCTTGGCCAGTATATTTCTCCTGACCCTGGCTAATATTGTCTGATCAGTGTGTTTTGCCTGACCAGACGTTAGCCTCATCGTCCCGTCAGGTGAGGGTCTTGGCCAGTATATTTCTCCTGACCCTGGCTAACATTGTCTGATCAGTGTGTTTTGCCTGACCAGACGTTAGCCTCATCGTCCCGTCAGGTGAGGGTCTTGGCCAGTATATTTCTCCTGACCTTGGCTAACATTGTCTGATCAGTGTGTTTTGCCTGACCAGACGTTAGCCTCATCGTCCCGTCAGGTGAGGGTCTTGGCCAGTATATTTCTCCTGACCCTGGCTAACATTGTCTGATCAGTGTGTTTTGCCTGACCAGACGTTAGCCTCATCGTCCCGTCAGGTGAGGGTCTTGGCCAGTATATTTCTCCTGACCCTGCCTAATATTGTCGGATCAGTGTGTTTTGCCTGACCAGACGTTAGCCTCATCGTCCCGTCAGGTGAGGGTCTTGGCCAGTATATTTCTCCTGACCCTGGCTAACTTTGTCTGATCAGTGTGTTTTGCCTGACCAGACGTTAGCCTCATCGTCCCGTCAGGTGAGGGTCTTGGCCAGTATATTTCTCCTGACCCTGGCTAACATTGTCGGATCAGTGTGTTTTGCCTGACCAGATGTTAGCCTCATCGTTCCAACGAGTTGTTCTTCTTGATAGTCTGGTTAACGAGAAGGGGAATCGACGTGATCTCTGTAGTAGTGAGCGACATGCATGTGAAGTAAACATAACACAAGCACCTGAATGATCTCGGTCAACCATCATCAGCACGATGTTATATGTAACAACTACTGCAACCCGCCACTTAACGCCCTTTCAGGCCACACAAAAGAATAAACTTACTCATAGTGGAAATTCACAACAGTAACATACAGCAGCCATACCAATGGGGTAGGGATCGACAACATGGCTCCATACTAGTAAACCTTATGAGAAGCATCGAATTGCACTAGAACCAAGCATATGAAGGTTCACCTTCTTCAATACGCTTTGGGATTTCAGAAGAAACATTATCTAGAGTGAACAACTGAGCATGTTAGACACTTAGTGAAGCCAAACCAGTTGCCCGTCGCAAGAGGTGATTACGACATCATCAGACCGTTTTTTGGCCAGTGACAAGACCATCAATCGAGATGACTAGAGGTAGCTCAGAATGTAGGCACCATTCGTGTCTTCCAAACTGGATACGGCGGGATCCGATACCGATGCAATGGGATTGTGAAACGGACGTTTTTAACAACAACAACAACAACAAGTGGAGGTTTTTTTTTCTGAGTGTCTTGGACCACATAAAACATGAACCTTTTTCATGACTTTCACAAGTGCAGAACGGTGATACCACTTTTCTTATGCGTTCACCGAATGAACTTATTATGTTTGCTCATTACTGACTTTATGATGATGCGCACTTGAGTTGATATTTTGTTGTTCTTTTCTCCTCTGCGCGCTGTAGTAGTCCCTTTGTCTAATTTAAGGTGGAGCTGTAGGTAAGATTTGTATTTGGTGCAATGGATAGTTTCGTCTTCCCAGGATTCAACGTCTACTGCTACATCCTGTCTTGTACCGACACCGTGGGTGAAGCTGAAGTATCTTCTCCAGGGCTCAAACTTGGACACGGATATATGGAGATCAAGATGTTGCTCATGCAGCATGTTCCTCCTCTTCATATAGCTAGTAGACCCATCGGATCGGCAATAATCGATACAGTTTGGTACCAGTCAGGTTTCAGGATGTGAAATAATGGTGCTTGCTAACTCAAGACTGCCTTAGTGACGTCGGTTAATGATCGACATACATGTTAGCGTCTTAAGGGCACAAAGAAATTACCTTAACTTTACCCAATCTGCTGTCATCCAACGTACATTGTCAAAACTTTGGTTCATAATTTTCATCTCAGCCTCCTCCGTCCTACATCAAGATGTCTTAGGCCGGCCTCTCTCTCGCCACCCTTTCCTGGTCCATTTCAAGTCTGTTCTGGTGATGGTGTCTAATTCTTTTCTCACCACATGGTAAATTTAATTCCAGCGTCAACCGCTTTTGATAGTGTTCATGTCTGCTTGATTGCTCCTGGCAAGCAGATTTCGGTAAGTGATATTATTTGGCTAACAACATTATATCAATCCTTCTTAGACATGTCGTATCAAAAGATGGTATACTCGAGGTTTCAAGTAGAAAGATCATTCTAACAGACTCCAGAAGCGTACTCCAATTAATCTTAAAACGCAAATAAGAAAGACTCTTACATGAAATAAAATATAACATCTGGCGATTGACACTCGCAGAAAAAGAAATAGTCCTTCAGTGGATTCCGGCCCACAGTGGGAACTTTGGAATCAAGAAGACACACGAGTTCGCAAAATCTGGAGCTGGCAACACACACTCGTCATCCACAGAGCTTTAAAGAAGTAAAGAGACTCATAAAACCGCCAATAAGGACAGAATGGAGAGATCAGCACAAACCATAAAATGACAGCGTAAACAAACTTGGCAGATCTGGGCAGACAAAGATCTTTAGAAAAAAGGGGCAATGCAAAAAGAAGACCCACCTCCACAGAATGGGTCTCAGAGACAACGCCACGTGCTATAGTACAGCTATCAAGCAAACGCCAGAACATATCCTGTTAAACTGAACCAACTTATGAAAGAACACAGAGAGGTAGTCTGGCCCGGGGGAGGGGCGATAATACACGAATAGTCATGAGGGACAGGCAAAGACCTGATACGCTTAGTCTACTTCGTGAACCTCACTGGCCTAGAAGAATAGCATCAATTGATCGTGAACCTCACTGGCCAAGAACTTAACTTAACTTAACGTCTTTATTCTGGTTTAGAAGACCCTGCAGAGTCTGTATACAACCAGTTACATTTACATCACCTTGCTCTAAAAGCTATGCGCATCCACTACCTCCGCTGGCAATGCATTCCAAGCAGACACCACTCTCTGACTAAAAAAATATTTCCTAATATCTAATCTGGACCTCTCTTTAGTCAGATTGTAGCTATACCCTCGTGTTATTGTGGGTGGCTGTATTTTTAAAAAAAACTTGTTATAGTCTAATTTATCCATTCCTCTGATCATATTATAAACCTGTATTAAGTCACCTCGAATTCTTCTCTCTTCTAGACACTGTAGGCCGGTTTTTCTGAGCCGTTCCTCATAACTGTAATTCTGGAATCCCACTATCATCCTTGTCGCCCTTTTTTGTATTCTTTTCAGCATGTTTATGTCCCCTCTATGAAGTATATCATCAGTTGATCGTGAACCTCACCGGACTAGAAGCATAGCATCAGTTGATCGTGAACCTCACCGGACTAGAAGCATAGCATCAGTTGATCGTGAACCTCACCGGACTAGAAGCATAGCATCAGTTGATCGTGAACCTCACCGGACTAGAAGCATAGCATCAGTTGATCGTGAACCTCACCGGACTAGAAGCATAGATATCATCAGTCGATCGAAGAAGAAAAGGAAAAAAAAAGAAGAAAAAGAAGAACGTTTCTTTTTCCGTTAATTTTAGCCCAACACAGAAGAGCAGAAAGCAGACACCTCTTGTGTTTTCTTAGTTTGATGAGTGTACTGTACTGTCATGACTCCTAGCCGCTGTTTAAACTATCAAATGATGACCTGCTTTTCATGTTTCTGTCTTTCGTGGAAGTAAACTGACCTATTTTTTATTTTCTCCAGTTATCAACTAATCGCAGCAATGATGTCAAAACTCATAACGATTGTACTCGTATCTGTGGTGCTTCTAATCACATACGCAAGAGCCCAGACATTTGGACAGGCTGAAATTGTCTACGAGTGGGCTACTCTCGATCTTGACTGGCCTTCGGAAGCGGACAAGGAGGAGTCCATCAGAAACAATACTTATGTTCCTGCGAGAAATCTGGCAGCCGGAATAAAGGTTTGTACATTGTGGTCGTGGAGTCTTGAGTATCTGAGTAGAATGCTGGTTTCTCAGAGTAACGTTACGGGGTCTAAGTCGTGTGAGGTGGCCTGCATATATGATATCACGTTGTTGTTGTTGTTGATGTTGAACGCACACAGTGAATTTTGGTTACTGTATCTGTCCCTACAGTTCGAGCGTGCTGATGAAGATGGATCGGGTTCTTATAGATTGCTTTTCTTTAATTATGTGTATATGCGGGTCGCTCACTACTACGGGGATCACTTCAATTCCTACCTTAGTCAGACTGCCATGAGCCAGCCTGTTTCTAGTGGAAGTACATGGAAATGAGGTGTGGGTCTTGGTCAGTATGTTCACCTGACCGTGACTAACACAATCTTATCAGTATGTTCACATGGCCGTGACTAAGATATTCTGATCAGTATGTTCACCAACGTCGTTGTACAGTTCTTCACTGTTGTCTTTGATATACTTTTGTCATCGTTCACTGCCTACATTCTGCGACGGATATCAACTGGTCGACATCCTTCATCTGTTAGAAACCGAATCACCGCTCGCTGATATACTCTGGAAGGATTCCATATCACACTAGTCATGTTTTCAACTATCTGCTGAGGAAACTATGAGTCAGATAATAATGACGTTTTGCAAACTTGGCGGTTGGTATGTGCTGTTTACACCAGATGTGACGTCATCATGCGCATCCTACGTATATTCACTTGTTGCAGTTAGATCCGGTTTCCTTTGAACACACCTCGTACATACATACATACATACTTACATACATACACACATACATACATATATACATACCTACATGCATATATTCATACACAAATCATCATTATGTGTCGTGTCAGTTAGCACAGGCGATCATGGATCTCCATACACTACTATCATGTGAGTCTTTTATCAACTCTCTTGCTGCTCGTCCCTCTTGCCACTCCTTCAGGCTGTCCACTATTTTCTATATCTGGCTCCCTTTATCTCTCTCACTCTGTTACTTTATCCGTTGTCACAGTATGTTGTAGCCTCCCTTTTCTCATGATATGGCCGAAAAAGGATGACTGCTTTGACAAACCATAATATAACATAATATATTGTAATATAACATCCCATAACATTGCGTAACATAACGTGTGACTTATATTTACATTACAATTGATTTCAGGTCGACAGAGGTGATATCTATGTGACGATCCCGCGCTGGTTTTGGCCTAATGGCCATCCAGTGACACTAGTAAAGATAGTCAACGTCAACAACGAGACGAAACTAAGGCCGTACCCAAGTTGGGAAGCTCAGAGGCAGGGAAATTGTTCAGCCTTGCAGTTCGTACAAAGCATGGAGATTGACCCAAATACTCATCGAATGTACGTCATAGACACTGGCCGTATCGGGAACACATTAAATCTCTGCCCAGCCAAAATTGTAATCTATGACCTTACCACGAACACGGAAGTGGCGAGGTATGAAATGCCGGAATATGTGGCCAACAGAACGACCAACTACTTGAACGACATTGTTCTGGATTATGAAGACGGGGTTGTAAGGTACGCGTATATTACTGACGCTAATGAGGGTTATATTGCTGTTTACGATTTCAAGACTCAACGTGGATACAGTCTGGATGACCCTAGCATGAAAGCTGAAGATAACAACGCGTCCATTATCCCCATCAATGGCGTTGACTACAGCTTTCCTTTTCCTGTGAATGGTATTGCAATGTCTTCGGATTTTAAATACGTTTACTACTCCGCTGTTGCAGCTTTCGGATTGTACCAAATTCCAACAGCGACTCTAAGGAAAGGGGATCCTACAGATAAGACTGGTATTAGACGTGTTGGAGAAAAGATCTCTCAAACTGGTGGACTAACTTACGGAATGAGGCGTCTTTACTACGGCGCTCTTGCTCTCAATGCCGTGTACTACTGGGACATTGACAAAGACATGGCGGATCAGAAACTACAAACAGACCAAGTAACAATGACCACACAACTGTTGCTAGCCAGGGACGATGTAAGAATGCAGTGGCCAGACACTTTCGCTTTTGATCACGAAGGCTGGCTATGGTATGTCTCTAATGGTCTTAACGCTTTTAACCGAACAGTGGGCATGCCCGATGACGGACTGCCCCGAATAAGAATATGGAAGGTTTTCGTTAACGAAACTGGTTATTTGTACCAGGCCGATAAACGAACACAGACAAGTAACTCTGAAAATAAGGGTATGCCTTTTATGACTCGAGCTGAAACTGCGTTGCCTCTGTCTGTCCTTGCATCTTTGGCAGTCACATGGATATCTAACGCAGTAATAACATTTTAATAGAGAACGAATCTGATAAGCACTATAAATAATGTTTAACCCTTTGCTGTCCAAATTGTCCTAGCACTACTTACAGTCCGATTTATCTGAAGTCCCATGTCGCATATCAACCTTATATTGCTATTTAGATAAATTTGATTTTTAAATCAATGTTGTGTGATAGATAATTCAATTATGTATCTTTAAATTTAAAAATCTAACTTTTAGTCTTAATTATATTTCTTTGTTGGTAACCATGAAATACATACATTTATATTTATTGTCTAGGACATTAAGAGTTAACATCTTGTAAAATAGGTTTTACGTAAAGGGTTAAACAATTTGACACTGTCAAGCAACAATTGAGTTAAACGTCACTAATATATTTTTTACAAATTAAAATGCTGCCATTTTTTGAAGTTGGTAAAAATTGGTCTATATTCAGAGAGTCAAAGTCTACATGATAGTAGTCGCAGGCAAGAGTCTCCCACTGCCCATGAAGCATATATCAAAGGTAAACGAATCATGAGAGGGTTATCGTCGATAACACAAACATATAGAATGATTGGCAGGTAACCACAGTAAAAACCATAAACAAAATAGAACAATTGATTCAAACTTAAGATAAAATGGCAGACTGCCACCGTGTTATTATCACTCTCTAGAGATAATACAAAAATGGCACAATGGTGAAGCAGATAGCGATATTGGAAAACTATTAAATGAATATGTCCATGATTCTGATGTTGTCACATTTATCGATGGATCAGTAAGTAAAGTCCAGTCACGCCATGTGGCGCATAGGAAATATGGTGTTAGGCCCATATTATTTTATAACCCACGGCACTTAGTGGATGATGTGGTCGGCATCACGCCGGACGCCTTTACTTCCCGGACTGAACCTTTACTTTTTTAAGGTTGGGTCGACCCGGGCGTCATTGCGGTCTGAAAACTCATTTCCGCTTCAACTGGGTAATGAACCCAGGACCACTCAAATGCGAAGCTAGGGCGCTAACCATTGCGCTACGCGGCTCCCCGATGGATCTGTGTAATGCGATAAAACGTTTGGAGGGGGAAGGGGATCTCTCTGTTAGGGTAAAAGAGCATGGACCTTGCTGAGAGGAGCGGTACATACTTGACAACAATCAGCAAGTTTCAGAATGAGATCGAGTCAGTGACTCCGGTCTGAGCTGGATAAGTTGGACCTCTTTAATGAGGACCATTATGGTCTACGATTCTCAATCCCTGCTTCGGAGGGTACAGAAACGCTCGCCGTGGAATGTGGATAGTAGACATAGAGCCCTTAAACCTCCGAGACCTTGAGCTGATCTACTGACCTGACCATGCTGGTGTTTATGTAAATGAAGACGCTCACATCCTGGTCACCCGCAGTGAGAACACTGGCAGTGGGTAAAGGTGACATTGTGAAGTTGAATAGCGACCGCCTTTTGGGTGAAAACATTTCTGTTGATAAAATAGCAGTGCACATATTGTAAGATTTTGAAATCACACGCAGAGAGCGTAGCATGCGTGGAAGGAACAGGGGTGTGTAGAACCAGCGAGCTACCGAAAACATCAGTATCTACACTCTGAGCGATTTGCTGAGAGGGGCTGAGCACTTATGGGTCTGTCTGGATTGCAATGACGTCGATTTTAAACAGTGCAGGACAGATCCAAATTTTGTTTCATGTCGCGGTTACAATTTTTAGAAGTAAATTATTCAATTGAACACTTGACGTTTATTGCAATGCCGTAAAATTCGAATAGTCCAAATCGATCAATTATTAATTGTCTAACATTTAAAAAATAATGTATACAAATTGTTGTACAGTATTTATTCATTGCTGGTGTCAACCGGAAAGTCGTTTAGGGTTGAGAAATAAATGCCGATAGAACATTAAGTTTCAATACAATGTGAAAGCAGTGTTTATTCTTAATCCCCATAGAAAATAGATCTTATTCCGTACCGAGGCCATCATCTAACTCAATAGGCCATCATTTACTCTCTTTTGGAAAGGCAAGTAGAGGTATTTAATACATCTTTATGCGATAATAAACGAAAAGGATACATTAAATTATAACCATGTTTTCTTCTACAAATTCAGTCGTCTACAAGAACAAGATAGCAGAGCCACACATTAATTTAAAAGAAAGGTCTAGATTAGATACCAGGAAATAGTTTTTGTTCATAAAGTAGGGAATGCTTGGAATGCATCGTCACATAAAATAGTAAAGGCAGGATCAAGTAATACATTCACGAATAAATGGGATGAGCATATTTATTTTAAAATCAAGTAAATGTTGAAGAAACTGGTTGTAAGCAAACTTTGCAAAGTCTTCTAATCCAGCATAAAGACGTTAAGGTAAGTTAAAGATGTGTCCCGTAGTTGTTGCGCTACCGTAGGGAGAATGAACTTGTTAAAGAACAGTCAATTAAGTCATAGCTTGTGTGAGGTAGGGTCGTTAATTCCTTTCCCCGCTGCCTTGTACTTTTCTAGACGTATGTCAAATCAAACAAAGAGAAAATCATTATTCAGTTTCGCATAGTTAATTAGTTTCTTCCCAAAATAAATAATATTTAATAAAAACGTCATAGGGTTGTAGAACATAATGTGTGGGGTAAGGATTTGTTGTCTATAAGATAAGGGTACTTAATGTGTGCATTGCAGATACGGAGACCTCACACCTTTAGAGGTTTGTGTCCACTGACGAATCTCAGCAGAGCACTTAAGGCTGGTCATTCAGTGGATCCTCTCCCACTGCAATATCGAACTGAATGGCTTGACTTCGTTCATTCTCAATCTCCCACTACCAAACACTGAAAGGACTTAAGTAGCAGAATGTAGTCCAGAGAACGAAATGCGTTGTGTCGTAGTTTACAGCTTGACTGCGATATTTGCACTTTTCGGTCCAACACATTCGACTTCAGCAAGCATCTTTTGAGTGCCGGGTTAGCATTCCCTCTTCGATCCCTTCTCCTTAGCCAGTCTGTCCTGCTGCAGCCTGTTATCCAGGATCACCGCGTGGAGGTGTAGAAGGGTCTTGGCAGCTTTGGTTCGCTGGCCCTGACGCTAGCAGTCAGCTATGAGTTGCTGACCACTGCAGCTCATGTGATGTTCAGCATCTTGAACTGAATGAAGCTGCAAACAAACTCGCAACGTATGGAGGATTTGCCCCACAAACAGACTTGAACATCTCGTATAGTGAAGGCAAATTTAAGCCAACTAGGAGACAATGTACTGATCAATGCCCCCATAATTGGAATGCAGACAACTACTTTAGGTTAACTAGAGAGGAACAAGTCGTCATCTTTCGACTGGGCATAACAGACTCAAGGGTCATCTTTAAAATAAAATGTGGATTGGAACAGATGGCAGGTGTCCATGTGGGGAGCATACCATCACCATGGTACCACATCATAAAGCTAAATGCTCATACAGGAAGAGAAAGACAAATACTGGCCTCGCGAAACATATTTGAGACAAAAGCTTTATGGAGATAAAACAGCTTCACAAACAATGGTGTCATTTGTAAGAGAAACTGGGATCTTGAATTGAGGATGAGCGAACAAGGACAAAACAATCCATAACGACCGATATACATATTAAATATTTCGCTTTAGGTCTGAAACATGCTCAAAATTGTTTCAGCAATAATCAAACAAAATTGTCAAAATCTTTAATTTATTATATATATATATATATATATATATATATATATATAGCTGTGTGCGAATATGTTTGTGTGTTGTGTGTACTTTGTGATTATTTGAAATTGCAAACATGAATAAATATGATTTCGTAAATATATTTCACAAATCTGTATATACAAAATGTTTTAATAAAATGTGGATGTAACAATATAATCCTGTGTGTCAACTTTGTGCTTGCCTTGCTGCTCTCTAACATTTGAAGTTAGTATTACATCGCTATCACGTAAAGCACGTTTGTGAACCTGTGTTCTACATCATCATCATTATCATCAAGTGCCCTGACGGTTGGTGTTTGCGATCAAGGACTACAATTTATTTTATCATGTAAGTTGGTTATCAGTTTCACCGTTGATCGCCTCCCATGCCATACCTTCAAGCTGTCTAATATTTTATCTCTTCCTTCTTACCTGGGATTCTGCATGTACTCCAACTCGTATTTTCTCATGAGATGCCCGGAAAAAAAGATAACTGTCTTAGGATTAGCCTGTGTCTCCTCAAGAACCTCGCTATTAGCTTTTCTTTGCAGTCCAAGGAATTTTCAACATTCTACTGTAAAACCATATTTCCGTTGCCACCAATGAAATGCTTCCTGATTGCAAAAGAACTCGCTGCCGTGTGTGATTTACAGTATACCATTAAATGGATCGAGGCTGCAGCGATTCTGGTCATCAGGACAAAGTAGAAATCAACGCCACTGTCTTGTTAACACTCGCAGGCCGGACTTTTTTAACCGGATTAACAATCACCGCTCACTGGTTTCACAAATAAAAATACAATGAGTTACCTCCCTTACCATTTAACAAAACACTTTCCTGCAAAATCCATCTTTTCTAAACTGGAAATTATCGCTCATTACGGCTAAAACAAACGTCTGATCATTCGTTTATGTTTAGGTATTTAGTTTGTAGAATTTCATTTTGAAAACGGGTCTATATGATGGTAACATATGCACATGTGCAATTGATTTGCAAGTAGAATAACAAATTACGGCTTTTAGCCCTGAGAACTGATTTATTATTTGATCAGTCCAATGATCTTATCTTGTAAAATCTTCTGTACAGAACGTCGCTCCCATGACAACCTGTCTGAAAGCAACTCGATCTCTTGTTATATCTTCAGCCTGCTCCAAGAGTCATGCCCAATGATTTATTGACATCTTGGTACTATCATCTTCTTGATCTGTCTCATATCCGGTACCATAACCTTTTATTACCGTTCGTTTAAGACGGTTGTGTCTTTCGATCCTTCCAAAGTATTTAAATTTTCTGTTCATCACAGGATTTATGAGCCAGTTCTTATCTACGCCAAACTCATGTTGAATGTCTGTCTGCATTCTTCTTTTTCAGTTTATGGTATTCTGATGAACTTTCTATAACATTTTGGCTCGAAAGGACTCGATTCTCTCACTTGATGTTTGGATAGGTGTCCATGTTTTGTAGCCGTATACTGCCACTGGAAGAACACATGTTCTCAAAATTCTCAATTTTGCTGGATTGCTGGTATTCTATCATAGTTTCCACATATTCTGTAGTCTCTGTATTGCCAATCTCCTTCTGATTTTCTTTGAGTAGTCTCTGTATTGCCAATCTCCTTCTGATTTTCTTTGAGTAGTCGCCAGTATTGCCAATCTCCTTCTGATTTTCTTTGAGTAGTCGCCAGTATTGCCAATCTCCTTCTGATTTTCTTTGAGTAGTCGCCAGTATTGCCAATCTCCTTCTGATTTTCTTTGAGTAGTCTCTGTATTGCCAATCTCCTTCTGATTTTCTTTGAGTAGTCGCCAGTGTTGCCAATCTCCTTCTGATTTTCTTTGAGTAGTCGCCAGTATTGCCAATCTCCTTCTGATTTTCTTTGAGTAGTCGCCAGTATTGCCAATCTCCTTCTGATTTTCTTTGAGTAGTCGCCAGTGTTGTCAATTCTGGAGCCCATATACTCTTCATCTAGTTCATGACCTGTTCTATTTTCACACCTCCAAAATTGAAATTATGTTGACTTCTTGTTTAGTCGGGTTTAACTAACTTTGTTTTGATTATGGTTACAAAGAGGTTTTGATCTCCACTGCATCTGCTTACAGCTGCAACTCTTGATATAAAGATTCGTTTAGATGAATTAGATGTACTGGAAACCCTATAGCTTTCATGATTATTCACAATTTCTTGTGTTTTAAGCAATCGAGGGTCTTAATGTAATCGATAAAGCACGTATACATATGTCCGTTCTGCTCTATATGCTTATGCTGCTCTTACATAGATATCAAATGATCACGCTTCTGAATTATACGTGAACATTCAATACACGCTCGAGTCATATTTTGACCAAGACACATAATACGAACGGTAAATGAGTTGACAGTTATAACGTCAACCTAGCATATTAATGCGATTTAACGCTTCATACTTATATATCATTGTTTTTATGAATACTTCATGTTATCGATACGAGTAGTTTAATCACTTGTCTCACGATAGTTGCATTGAACATGTTAGCTCAATGTGTTGAATATTAGTGAATTTTATTTTAATTAAAACTTCGACATACTTGATTCCAGAACTTGATCTAGACTGAGAAACAAATCCTGAAAAATATCCTGAAGTAAAAGTGTTTCAGAAAGAGTCATACAGCCATAATTAATTCTCCTGTTATCCTGCCATCGCACCAAGCACCAGTCTATCAGTCTATATGATACAATATTGCCCTTACCTTGTCTGGTGTTCTAGTACTCTTTAGAAAAGTCAAACTCAAATGTAGAACCTTGTTCCTTAATCTGAGTTATGTAGTTCTCTTCTCCAGCTAACAGATCCATCTGAAAGTTTCCGTGTGTGTTAGCTACTGTGTTTATTTTGTTAACGACTGCCTTCACTGAAGAAAATGTTGCCGAAATAACCTCACCTAGGGCAAAATAAGTAATAAATCAGACATGATATTATTTCAAGGAAAATTGTGCAGCCATATTGTTTTACCCGACAGTGGGTAATTTCTCTTTCCTTCCCTCTCAAATAATCATTTCCGCTTAGCCCATGAGTTTGGAGGTTTGTCTCCGACATTTCTCTTTCTCTACTTTCCATTCCTCACACAACCACATCTCGTGTCGAGTGGATCACTATATTGGGTTGAAGCGTGCCAACCTGTCACCATGATTCTCGCATAGAGTCGACATTACAAACTCTTACAAAACAGAGGGACACAAGTCTGTCTGCGTGTGTGTGTCACAAGTAAAATTGACAATGTCTTTCCACAGCATCCATCTTCCAGTCCATGTTTTCGATCAACTTTTGTCGACACATATGTAGCAACTGCACAATAACAAGTATAAACCATTAAGAAACAAAACTAAAACTATTACTGGTGTTCTATGCTACTCCTGCTCAGTTGAGTTTATTCTTGACGATGTTCCTCTGGTACTAAGATACAGTGGCTCTATGTACATCCTTAAGTTACAGTGGCTCTATGTACGCCCTTAGGAATACTTTAGAAAGTGGGCCAGGGTCCTCCTGGGTATAGTACAATGTTACTCTTTTCAGTAACGTCACTACTATGAACTGCAGAAAGTCTGCAGTGCCCGGTTCGCAGTATGAACAATAGCCCCCAATCCCTTCCTAAACAACTTCACAACAAGAATGACCAAAATATCAATTTCAAGGATGTCGTCTCTTCTCCTCTCACATCCGACGTCAGCGACTGATAAGGCAGTCAGAGACCATCACGTCTGATGCGTCTGTAAGAGCAGGACCAAGCTCCATAAACGTCACTCATTTTGATGACTTTATTCGTACCGTGCGCCAGCCCTCCTTCATGACTTCCGTTATCGACTCCAATAGTTCTTCCTCAAATTCTACTAGGTCAGCCTCTTTCGACTTTCCTTTGGGGTCTGTTCCATAGGGATCTGGCGATAGTGTAAGGGTCTTTTCTTAAGACATTGCTGAACCAATTTCAATTTCGAGCTATTATGATTTCGTGTTTGAAAAGTGATGAAGGACATTCTGTATTTTTTGCCTTCTGAGTCCAGAGCATGGCCTTAGAGATCATCTTTCCAATATTCGATCACATGTATTCCGTTGTCGTTCCCCCTCAACTTGTCATCGAATTAGCATATTTCAAGAAGGCTTTAGCATATCATCAGGTGGTCTTGGTCTTGCATTGCTCCATAGTCACATGCCACATCACCCATGCATAAATATAATACAATAATGTGCTTAGGCGACCAGGTCCAGTGTCGAATGACCATGTCCATGACCACGCCTGATGGCCAAAGCGGTACCCTTCAAAGGATCAGCTGATGATGGTGAAACAATAATGTTGACCATACGGGAAGCACAACATGCAGTTATTACTGACATATGTTAGTGTCAGCGTCCTTGGTTACATCACATCTTAGTGTCCTTAGTTACAACACATTTTAGCGTCCTTTTCTATAACACATGTTAGCGTCCTTAGTTACAACACATATTAGTGCCCTTAGTTGCAACACATCTTATCGTCCTTGTTACAACGCATCTTAGTGGGCTTAGTTACAACACATCTTAGCGTCCTTAGTTACAACACATCTTCAAGGCCTTGTTTACATCACATATTAGCGTTCTTAGTTACAATATATCTTAGTGTCCTTATGTTAACGTCTTTAGTTACAGCACATCAAATCGTCTTTAGTTACAACACATCTTAGTGTCCTTAGTTACAACACATCTTATCATCATTAGTTACAACATGTTGTAGCGTCCTTAGATACAACACCTTTTAGCGCCTTTAGTTACAACACATCTACATATGATACATCTCTGTATCCGTAAATAGAATCTAATGGCTCTTTCGGCACCAGCTGTCCACACAAAAGGCTCCGTTAGAATCATCGTGGCGTGTGCCAGTAGGAAACGCGGTGCGTTTTTACGCTGTGCACAGCCCTTTTTCTCGGCTGCAACAGTTTCCAATGTGCGTTTCTTTGGAGTTGTCCCTAGACGGCCTACAAGACAATGGTTGCTCCCACGTTGGAGCAAATATGTATTTCTGTAGATATTGAAACTATTCAAAATATTCATGTTTAATACGGTGGCGTTTGCAAAGTAGCCCTCCAATTATTTTGAGTTTAAATATACTTGTATGTGTGTTGTGCGTGCGTTGTGTGTGTGCATACGTATATATATATATATATATATATATATATATATATATATATATATATATATATATATATATATATATATATATAGGTTATTACCCATTGCAAGAGATGATGGCTACACCATTAGACGGCTTTGTCTTCTTCTTCTTCTTCTTCTTCTTACGCAGTCAGACATCAACCTTAATTTTTTCTAAAAAAAGCAGCCTTCATCCTGAGGCTGTTGACACTGCCATAAAGCTTGTCTAGTGTTGCCACTGGTGATGGCCACATCTGCTCTCTCTGATCCTCGTATGTCGGGCAGTTTTGCAGCAAATGTTCAGCGGTCATTTTCCCGGTACCACACGGGCATTCGTCAGTGTCACCTATCTTCAATTTGTTGAATAGGTGGTACCTAAGTCTATTGTGGCCAGTGCGAAGTCTGAAGACCACGATCTGCTCTCTTCTGTTCAACTGGTAATAGGCATCGTTTTTGGTGTAGCCGGTATGTTCGGTTTCCCATTTGGTCATGTATCTAGCTCTAATAAGCCGTTTTGACTCTTCGTATGTCATACTAGTATCTGGTTGTGGTAGTCTTGCACCTTCTTTTGCCAGTCTGTCTGCCTCCTCGTTGCCTTGGATGTTGCAGTGGGATGGAACCCACTGTACCACTACCCTTTTTGGTGCGGACTGCTGGCATAGTTGACACAGTACTGCTGTTAAATCATTAAGGTCAGTATTTTTCTGGCTTTTCAGTGCTGTGACTACGGCCAAGGCATCTGTAAGCAGGACTATATGGCTTTCATTCCTTTTACCTGTCACCATTTCTTCCACTGCCGCCCTCAGTGCCTCTGCCTCCGCTCTGAAATTGCTTGTGTATTTTCCTCTGGAAATATATGCTGCCTCCAGATAGGTTTTCGTACAGTAGGTATGGGTTTGATGCTCCTGCCCCTCCGTTCTGTTCAGTGTTTGTTATAGAACCGTCGGTATATGCATGGGTCCAGTCTATGCTTGGGTAGTTTTTCGATATGTAGCTAAGAGAAGTATCTCTTCTTTCTTTTTCAGTCTGGCAGTTTTTGTTTCCAATACCTGGTATATTTTCTACCACCTGGAAATATATGCTGCCTCCAGATAGGTTTTTGTACAGTAGGGATGGGCTTTGGTGTTGTTAGTGCGTTCATGGGCTTTTCGTGCATCTTTGCTTTGGCTATTTCTGCAAAGTTTTTCAGCTTTAGTTTCCCATTTCCGAAATTGTTTAGTCTATGGTGCATTGGATGGTCAGTCAGTCTTCTGAGTTTCTCTGATTGCAGCTGGGCTCTGCAGTCTCTTGTGTCGGTCATGGGTTGCAGTTTAGTAATCTTTTCACGTTCTACAATTGGCGTTGACTTCATGCCTCCTGTTATAACTCTCATGGCTTGGTTTTGGAGTTTGCTAATTTTGTCGAAGTTCGCATTTGCTGCTGTTGTACATGCCGCAATTCCATACTCGAGAACTGACCTCACTCTTCCAGTGTACAGTTTCTTTAGTATACTTTCGTCTGCTTCCCAGCTTGTGCCAGCAAGTTTCCTCATGATTGCCATTCTTTCTCTGGCTCTCATTCGGATTCTCTCGATCTGACTTTTCCATGTCATGCGCCGATCAAAAGTGACTCCCAAGTAGTTTTGGTTGTCGTTTGTCTGCAGGTATTTGCCTTTAAGACTTAATTTGGTGTTTTAGGGTTTGTTTGACAGCGACAATATTGTACATGTGGTGTTTTCCTAGTTTATTTTGACCAGCCATGAGTTCGCCCACTCTTCCAGCGATGTTAGGGCCTGCTGCATACGATTTCTTGCTATGGTGAGATTCTTTTCAGAGGTCCACATAGCCAGATCGTGTGCGAAAATTGAGCTATGGACTCTTCTTGGTATGTTCTCTGTTATATTATTTATATACACCAGGAAGAGTGTGGGTGACAGTACTCCCTCTTGGGGTACTCCCTGCTCAAGTGTCACCTTTTTGCTCATCTGATCTTGTACTTGAACTCTAGCCGTTCTGTTTTTGAGGTAGTGACTTATCCATTTGTAGATTTTCCCACAAACTTCACTTCTTCGTAGCTTGACTCTGTCCCTCTTTCCAGACTTTGTCAAATGCTTTTTCCAGGTCCACCCAAACCGCTACTGTGTGTTTTTGCTCCTGGTAGGCATCTTCTATTTCCTGGGCTATGAGGATGACCTGATCCTCAGTGGATCTGTGCTGTCTAAAGCCTGTTTGCTGTGGAATTAGTATGCGTTTTTCTTCCAGATGCCACATCAGTCTGGTGTTTATCATACGTTCCATCAGTTTGCCGACACAGCTCAGTAGGCTGATAGGCATGTATCCATTTGGATCTGTTTTGTCTTTTCCTTTCTTTGGTACTGGTACAAGTACTGCGTCTTTCCATGCCTGGGGTACAATACCCCTTTTCCAGCTTTGGTTCAGGACTGATAGCAGTTTCCTCTTTGCTGATTGGCTCAGCCCCATCAGCATTTCGTTTGTTATCCCGTCTTTTTCGGGAGATTTCCTTTTCTTTAATGTTCTCATGGCCTCTTCCATTTCGTTCATTGTTAGTTTTGCCATCATATGCTCTTCTGGGGCCATATTGATGTTGTCGTGTCCCTTTTGCTCTTCATTAATGTCTGTATGCCTATCTGCAGGGACATCTATGTGGTTCGCTCTGGCATAATGTTCAACAAAGGCGTTTGCTGCTTTTTTTCCAGTGAGCAAGTTTTCGCCCTGCTTGATGGTGATTTGTTTGTTTGATGGAGTTTCGTCATTCATGACTCTGACTAGCTTCCATAGTTTGTTCCCTTCTTTGTCTAAATTGAGGCTTTCTGTTTTGTTTTTCCAGCTTTCTCTTGCTGTTTGGTTTAGAGTGTATTTGTATTTCGCCGTTTCGGCTTTGAGGGCGATATTTGCCTCCATAGATTGTTCTCGCTCTGCCATGTTCCTAGCATTTGTGACTGCGTCTTCAGCTTTCTGCAAATCATCATTCCAATAGGGCTTATAATTTTTCCTTGCCCCTCTTGTGATGGTTTCAGTGGCAGCTTGCATTATTGCTTTGCTTAGGCTTTCCACCATGGGCTTCATTTTGTTGTTCCGTGTGTTGATGGTTTCACACAGCCCATCTGTCAGGCTTGCAAATCTGCCCCAGTCGGATCGTTTGTAATTCCAACGTGGGAGCGGTTTTGTTTCCTGTGGGCCTACTTCCATATCAACTTCTAGCCTAATTGGCCTGTGGTCGCTACCTGCCGATTGGCTTAGCAACTGGCGGTCTATTTTATTGTGAATGTCCACTGTGGAAAAGGCCAAGTCTGGAGTAGAGGTGGTATGCCATGTTATAGAATAGAAGCTAGGGCTATCCTCTGGCCTATTGGTTAGATATAGATTTGTGTCTATCTCCCAATCTTCCACTTCGTTACCTCTGCTGTCTGTGTCCGAGTATACCCATGCAGTTGGAGTCTTTGACTTCCATACTCGAGAGCGATAGGTCTTTACGGCTTTGTCTGAATAATGCGATGTCCGCTGTATTTAGATTATTGTGAGAAAGAAGCTGCGCTGGTCATCTATCTCACTATTATCCTGAGTTACCTTGGATCAGTGACAAGACTATTGGTCCAGACAACTGGAGGTAGCTTGGGATGTAGGCACTCTGGTCTTACCTCCAGTGAGACCAGGAGTCGCTTGAAACTTGCGGCATTCGATCGCTGACCGTTACCGTTCATCACTGTGAGTACTTCAACGTCTTGACTACAACGATCCTTAATTTATATATATCCGCCGTCCATCGTAGACGATGATGGCATAATTGATTTTGCTAGCGATATCTTTAGTCAGGATTAACTGCGCTACTTTTTATCCTCACTCTCTCGTCTCGTGCCGCCCGACCCCAGTGGCAAATCAAGGACAAGACGACTAGGGGGCAACTACGAGATGCAGGCGACTCAGGCACCCGTGAAAATGACTGCGGAGTCCGGAGTCGATCCCACACCACCTAATCACGAGGCCGACAGCTTAACCACTTCGCAACAGAATATATATATATATATATATATATAAATACACAGACGAACATATATACATACATGCTCTGTCTCTTTTTCTCTATCTGACTCACTCGCTCTCTCGCGCTCTCTCTCTTTCTTGCTATGTCTCTCTCTCCCTCTCACTCTAAAAACAGTGGACAAGCTTTCCATTACTGGACCATGTCGGCCTTGACATTAAAGTAGTCTGACCAGTTTGATATATGTGATAAGGTGGTTCAAGACCAGCGAATGAGGTTGTTGACCATTGCAGCTCCCTCCTCACAATAATCTGCATACAGCGCAAGTTACATGGTCAAGATACAAACTGTCTAATGATGTCAAATGGTTATACCCATTTGGAAAAAAACCAGAATGTGAAGCATACAGGGGAATATCTAAGTAAAATATACGCGAAGATCTTTGAAAACAGAACAAGGCCAATAGTCGACAAACAATTAAGTGACAGACAGTTTGGTTTCTGAAAGGGAAGAGGTTGCACAGACGCCATATTTACTCTCAGACAGGTTTGTGAACAAACTATTGAATTTAATCAGGAACAGAACGTCGTCTTGGTAAACTAGAAGAAAGGTTTTGACGCGATGGATAGAAACACACTATGGTAGATCCTGGAAAACTATGGAGTAAAAGAACAATTATTAAACAAATATAATAGCATTGTATGAAAACAGTCAAAGAACACCAAGCGGACTCACTAAGTGGTTTGTAGTTAAGACAGGGCTAAGACAGGGATGTGTACTATCACCACTTTTGTTCATTGTATACACGGATTAAAAAACAACTGAAGCAAATCCAGAAACCACGACAATGAACAAGCTCCGTTCTGCAGATAATCAGTCTCTTTCATTCAGATGAACAAAACCTCTAAGAACATCTGAATGCTCTTGACAACGCCTGCGATATATATATTATGATGATTAGCACCGCAACGACGGAGACAATGAAAAGAAACCAACAGAATAGAGAAAACACTAGGTATACAAATAATATGTACATCGTGCAAAGTACAAGTACAAATCAGTAAATTCAAATAATTGGGCAGCGTATTCACACAAGATGGAAGGCTAGAAAGAGAGGTGGAATGAAGAACACAGAAAGCTAATGCGGTTTCCTATCAGCTCTCATCATTACTAAGACACAAACACATTCCAGCGAAGACAAAGAGACAGCTGATAAAAAGTATTTTTATACCAATTCTTTGCTACCAGTGTAAGACATTGAAGGCACAAGAAATACAAATTATGGTATTCGAACTGAGGTGTTCATGGCTACACGTCTGGATAGATTAAGAAGAGAAATAATCCGACAGACGGTTGGTGTAACAATGTGCATGTAATACATAGAAGGGCAACGAATAAAATGTTTCGGACACCTGACAAGAATGCAACCAAAGCTATTAGCTGCTCGTAACTATAATACCAGACATCAGGATTGAAGATAAAGCGGCAGACCACGTAAAAGATGGATAGATGGTGTCAGTGAGATACCGAATAAACACGGAATGACAACAACATCGGCGACAAAGAGGACACACGACAAAAAAACTACACCTCCCCACGACGTTACACAAGTTAATAGAATATTATGATGATGATGCCGCCATCTTCGCCTGCGATGTGCAACTAATGTGTGTCCTACACACATCTCTCTTGCCAGGGTTGTGGGGTAAACTAGTCTTACAACTGAATGTTATCAAACGATCGTCATCCCGCTCTTGAATACAATCTTTTATTAAACAGTAGATATTGCTAAGTTTGATCTGACACACTACAAAGATGTCATTGATTATTGGAGAGTTTGGAGAGCTCATGGGATCAAACAGTTACTATGTTTGATGAACACCGTGTCCTCTAACATTTCTCGTGTGATTTCGCTAATGAGCAAATACGGAATTGACTTTGTCACACGTGACCGTGCAGTCGGTGAGCGATGGATAAGTATTGTAAATGTTTGGTTTAGAAACTGAGTACACGCATAATTGTTTACACTATGTACGGGGGGTACACTACAAACAATTCAAGTATAAACATGGACTTTCGGAGAACAGTCATGTTTATTGACCTAAATATTTGTTCTAGTAAGAAAGGGGAAATCCGATTAATGTCTTAAATGAGATATGACTTCACTACAGAACAATAGCATCTTACATGTTTTTCACTCTGAAGAATTGAAATACACTCGTCTGTCCCTATCCCCTTAAAAAAATGAAATAGCTAAATTAATGCATTTATCAGTTGTATAGATTGGTCCTCGCTTGAGACAGGCCACATATAGATACATTATACAGATTTGTTTGTGGACAGGTAGAACGGATACTGTTTTCTAATGTAAGTTTATATATATATATATATAAATATATATAGGGGGATAGCGAGGTCTGGGCTGGACGTCCTGCTCGTTAAAGGAAAGTGAAGTGTCTGTTATAGCCTCTCCTTTCCAGGTGTAGAAATCGCCGCTGGGTTCACTATTCGGCTTGCCGTGCTAAAGTGTCCATGTTAATGGCCTATCCTACATTATTGTGTCTCCAGCAGCACCTTTATGAGGGGCCAACTGTTTCTTACTGTTTTATGTGAGGCGCGATGAAGTACCGTGCGGCATAACTGGGCGGGCAGATTGGACTCATTAGCCTTGGTTGGCAGCCAGTCTGTACGAAAGTAAACTCTGATTTTAAACCTGGGTAGACGAAGCTCGTTAGCCTGTTCTGGCAGTTCGCCCAGGAGAGGGGGAACTTCGATTTTAAACTCCCAAGTGCCAGGGAGTGCTACCTAGTCATGTGAAGATGAGAGTAAAATTGGATGTCTCAAGCAACTAGCATCTGCGGGCAACGACTCCACTGCTTTGTGGAAACCTCGGGAGAGGTTAGGGCTACGGGAGTAAACCCAGACAGAAAATTCGGAGTGGTAGCACCTAAGGCGGATGGTTTCAAAATTGCGAAATCATTACGGCAGCTCCTGCAGCTGAGCTGGTCCCACATTGTATGCTTTGCATTCCTTCAGATTACGCCAGTGAGCCCGAGAGGGGTATCATGTAGGCTTGGGCAGTCCAGGGTCTCCATATTCAGCACCAAGGCTTGCGCCCTGGAGAGGCTACTCCAGCCTCGCTCTTGAGTGAGGACACAACACGAAAACTGGCAGTTTACGGGTTATAAGTCCCACCCGATTGGCGTGGGGAAGGACCGCAACGGGTCAGCTTCGACGGTGGGAGGGAACATCGCATCCCATTGGTCGACTAGCACTTGCCTCTGTCTGGCAGCCCCGGTTAGTAGGCTGCCGACTCGCCAGTCAGGCAGTCCCGGTCAGAAGGCTGCCGACTCGCCAGTCAGGCAGTCCCGGTCAGTAGAGTGTCGACTCGCCAGCCGGGCAGCCCCAGGTCAGTAGGGTGTCGACTCGCCAACATCTGGCTGCTCCAGTGGGTGCCTGGAGCTTAGTTCATGCCTGATAAGCGGATGTTCATTTTGCATCAAACAAAACCAAAATTAACAGAAGACTAGAGCTCTCTGATTTGCAAGCGGGAACGTGCGTACTATGTGTACAGGCATCTCCGATGGTGCGTACTATGTGTACAGGCATCTCCGATGGTGCGTACTATGTGTACAGACATCTCCGATGGTGCGTACTATGTGTACAGGCATCTCCGATGATCTTCGAGAGGTTAGAGATGTCAGAAAAACAGCCATCATTGATAGAGAGCTCTCTCGATTGAATGTGGACATAGCTGCTCTACAGGAGACCATACTTGCCTCTAGTGGCTCACTAAGAGAGAAAAACTACACTTTATTCTGCAAGGGTCGTGAGTAAGAGGAACTTCGACAGCATGATGTTGTTTTGCTATTAAAAACACACTAAAGGAATCAGTCGATTCTCCTTTGGAGGGCTCTGAGAGGGTACTGGCCTTTCGCCGCATCACCGCTACAAATCATGTTAATATCCTCAGCGTCTATACCCCAACCCTGACATCTCCGGAGAAAGCGACGGATCAATTCTATGGACAGCTGGAAGAAATAGTCTAGAACAGCCCAGGGAAGAAGCACTCATCCTCTTCTCAGCGACTTTAATGCTAGAGTAGGTGGGGACCACATAGCATGGCCCACCTGCCTTGGGCATCATAGAATTGGCAGGATACATGACACTGGTCAGAGGTTGCTGGAGCTGTGCACTCAACCAAGCCTAAGTATCACAAATATTTTCTTCAAGGGCAGGATGCAACATAAAGTTTCAAGGAAACATCTAAGGTCACATTGATGGCATCAAATTGACTTGATTGTCACCAGACGTTCAGCTCTAAACATGGTCCTCTCCACTAGAAGCTACCACAGTGCAGACTGCGACTCTGACCATGCTCTTGTATGTATCACGGTACGCTTGCAGCTTCTCAAAATATGCCGCTCCAAACAAATGGGGAATCAACACTGCGCAGATGATGATTCCTTTCAAGGCGGAGAGGTTTGTGTCTGACCTGATTTTTGCTCTTCAGGGAGGATCTGAGTGTGACGCCACAGGAAAATGGAAGGTTATGAAAGGTGCCATCTATAACACAGCCCAATGGTTATTTGCCCATCTCTGCCATGTTTATCAAGGCTTTCATTCTCTGACTTCCATTCTTTGTGCTGGTCTCTCCATTCTGTCCTCTTGGATCGTTTGATGAGTGTCTTTGCTTCTGTATAGCTCTGTGGATGGTGAGTCTGCGTGCCGCCACTTTCAGCTTTTGGGAGTTCATCTGCTTTCTTGTTTCCAAAGATTTCACAGTGGGCCGGAATCCACTGTAGGATTAAATCCGGTTGGGGGACGGCGTGGGCTAGTGGTTAAGTGACACGGCTCATTACCAGAAGGTGCTGGACTAGATCCCCATCACAGCACCGGCCGTTACCCAAGGGAAGCAAACCCTTAGAAAATGCAGGAGGAAGAAGACCCTTACATAAAATGTATGCTGAAGTCGGATGCACTGGGCCGACAGGCGCAAAATAAAAACCACAGTGTAACGCAAACCGCCTTGGGGAATAGATAAATAAGGCGAACGCAAAAAAAATAAAAAATCCGGTTGTTGAGACAGCAATCAAATGTATTTTATTTCGATTAAGAGACTAACTTGTTTGGGGCTTGAGATGGCTTGTGGTACACTCCTGGAGTCTGTTAGAATGACCGTTTTCCTTGTAGTTATGTTGTTGCTGATAAGAATCTGAGTTTCCGCATGAACAGATGTTGCTTCAGCTTTGAAATTGGTACAAGTCTCTCCTGCTGGCAGGGAGTGATTTTCTAAGATTCATGTCGAATGTGACGAGAGCGACGTTTTATCAAGGACTTGCTACACATTGATGATGATGACTTACAAGTTACTGTATCTGTACTTTATTCTATACCAAAATCTGCACTATAGATTCACATGTTGTCAAATGTAGGAAGTGCTGGCTACATTGGGTTTTATTGATCTGGATTTGTTTAATTAGGTAGTAACCAATAGCTGGGCGTACCACTTTCGTATCTCTACGTGATTCCGTCTTTGCCTGCGGATTTGCCAGAGGGCATGCTTTTAATAGAACTTCGGACCTCTGAAATCAGAAAGTATTGAGGAAAGTGTCTGTGATTTTGTTGAAGGGATGGGGAGAGGTAGTGATGACTTGAATATGTTCGCGCAGACCCGACAGATGACTCTTATCTATCTGCAGATGTGAGGTCCCTCGTTCCGTTTGCTGCTTTAAGAAACGAGATAATGTGATGGTGCTTGGCGATAGAGCGAGTCATCTGCTTGATGATTCTCCATGATTCTCTCGAGAAACTGGTGTGGTTTCCCTCGATATAGTTTACTGAGCGTATTATTGAACACCCTGATCTTTGCTAGTGTTCTGTCCATTTTGCGGCTCTGATTTGTAGAAATACTAAAAGGATGTGCCACCCATTCTATTCATCGCTTGCACAACGATTCATACGTTTTCTAGACGAGAAGGAGATCCCATTGGGCTGGCAAGAGTCGAAGACTGTCTTAGTATACAAGATCTGAGACATGGCTACCTACCGTTGTCTTACTATACAAGATCGAATATATGGCTACATACCGCTGTCTTACTATACAAGATCGGAGATATGGCTACCTACCGCTGTCTTACCATACAAGATCGGATATATGTCTACCTACCGCTGTCTTACTGTACACGATCGGAGATATGGCTACCTACCGCTGTCTTACTGTACAAGATCAGAGATATGGCTACCTACCGCTGTCTTACTATACAAGATCGAAGACATGGCTACCTTCCGCCCTATCACCCTCCTCTCAGTATTGTACAAACTATTCACCAGATGCCTCCTGACGAGTATTCGCAATACCCTCGAGTAAGCCCAAGCAATAGAACAGCCTGGGTAAAAGCGCACCTATAGCACGTTGTCGTTTGATTGGGACAGCACGAGAGCACCACACGCGCTAGTGTTGACATTCATCGACTACAAAAAGGCGTTTTACTCGGTCGAACCGGATTATGTATGGAAAGCTCTGGAAAAGCAGGGAATCGTAGCTGGCTACATAGACATGTTGAAATGTTGCTTTGATGGATGCACGACCATCATTCGTCCATTCCCACGACCGTTAACTATCGTCACAGAAAAAGGTGGACGACAGGGCGATCCCATATCGCCCAATATTTTCTCTGGATGCGACAGGGTGACCCCATATCGCCCAACCTTTTCTCTGGATTCGACAGTGCACTCCCATCTCGCCCAACCGTTTCTGTGGATGTGACAGGGCAATCCCGTCTCGCCCAACCTTTTCTCTGGATGCGACAGGACAACCCCCATCTCACCTAACCGTTTCTCTGGATGCGACAGAACAATCCAATCTCGCCCAACCGTTTCTCTGGATGCGACAGGAAGACCCCCATCTCACCCAACCATTTCTCTGAATGCGACATGGCGACCCCCATCTCGCCCAACCTTTTCTCAGCTTGTCAGGAGTCGACGATGAAGCATTGCGACTGGAGCGAGTACGGCATCGACATACATGGGCGACTATTCAACCACCTAATATTCGCTGACGATATGCCACTTATCACAGAGAAAGCCGCCGAAGCGACACAGAAGTTAGCATCGATGGAAGCGGAAGACAAGAAAGCAGGTCTCGCCCTTAATACAGAAACAACGAAAGTTATGAGCAACCACTTGGCGGAGCCCAACCCTGTGTTGACGGTCAACTCGGTACCGACGGCAACAGACGCCACAAGAGACACCAGACTGCGAGCAGACATATTCGACCCAGTGGTCCTATCAGCGCCTTTGCTTTAAAAGTAAAAGTCTCTGATAAAAGCAATGGAGAACCAGATAAGGACAATACATTCCTCACTTGAGCGAGGTCTCGTGTGCCCATCAATTAGGTAACATCGAACACGGGTTGGGACCAGCACAGGAGCTATTGCCCTTGTAGATGCACAGGCTGACTAGGACTACGTAGCTAACGGATATAAATTTTCTCTAAAGCTTCTGTTCTGTTACTCTTATTTTCCAGAGTCAATGCCAGGGCAATGCAGGCAGACCCATAGGAGCACACCTACGCCAGCAAGTGGCGGAAATGCGAGTACTTATGGTTCATGTAGCTTGTTGTGTTCGCTCCTGCTCCTTCCTTTCAGGCGTCCTATCGTACTCACCGCAAGTCTGATTTAATAATTCTATAGTCTGTGGATAGCTGGGTCATGGACTACACCATGTGGATAGCTGGGTCACGGACTACAACATGTGGATAGTTGGGCCATGGCCTACAACATGTGGATAGGTGGGTCATAGATTACAATATTTGGATAGCTGGATGCTGGATTACAGCATCTGGATACCTGGGTGCTGGATTACAGCATGTGGATAGCTGGGTGCTGGATTACAGCATGTGGATAGCTGGGTGCTGGATTACAGCATGTGGATAGCTAGGTGCTGGATTACAATATGTGGCTAGCTGAGTGCTGGATTACAGCATGTGGATAGCTGGATGCTGTATTACAGCATGTGGATAGCTGGGTGCTGGATTACAACATGTGGATAGCTGGATGCTGGATTACAGCATGTTGATAGCTGGGTGCTGGATTACAACATGTGGATAGCTGGATGCTGGATTACAGCATGTGGATAGCTGGATGCTGGATTACAACATGTGGATAGCTGGATGCTGGATTACAGTGTCAACATCTAAGAAGCGGCCATTGCTCTTCTCCAGAATGTCAACTACAATTTTTTTTAATTTTTTTTTCGTTCGCCTAATTTATTTATTCCCCAAGGTCGTGTGCTTTGCACTGTGGTTTTTATTTTGCGCCAGTAGGATCTGTGCATCCGACTTCAGCATGCATTTTATGCAAGGGTCTGCTTCCTCCTGCATTTTCTAAGGGTTTGCTTGCAGGGGTAACTGCCGGTGCTGTGATGGGGATCAAACCTAGCACCTTTAATTGTGAGCCGTGCCACTTAACCACTAGCCCACGCCGTCTCTTCTATCAGTATTCAATATACAATGTACGGTGATCATTGAGAGCAATACGTCATATTTTTTGTGGATAGGACATGCCCCAGCGTGAACTGGCCATTGGATCCACACAATCCTCATTAAGAGAATGACATTATATCTACGCAATCTTCATTCTAGCTGGACATAAACTAATGCAAGCCCTAGCGTGACCAGAACATTAGATTCACATAAGCCCCAGCGTGACCAGGACAGTAGACCCACACAAGCCCCGTTAAGACCAGAGCACTATATCCACGCACGCCTCATTATACCTAGACATTAGACCAACGCAAGCCTTAACGTGACCTGGACATTAGACCCACACAAGCCCCAGCGTGACCAGGACAGTAAACCCACACAAGCCTAATTCTGATCAGTGCAATAGACCCACATAATCCCCAACTTGAACTGGGCAGTCAACAAACACAAGCCCCCAGCGTGACCACGACAGCAGCTCCACACAAGCCCCTGCGGGAACAGGACATTAGACACACGCTAGCCCCAGTGTGACCAGGACAGTAGACCCTCACACGCCTCATTCTGACGAGGACAGCAGATCCACGCTAATCTCAGCGCGGCAGGGCAGTAGATCAACACAGGCCACATTCTGACCAAGACAGTAGATCCACACAATTGCCAGCGTGACCAGGACAGAAAATCCACACAAGCCTCGACGTGATTGGACATTATATAACGCTAGCCCAAGCATGACCAAGACAGAAGAACCACACAAGCCCCGACGTAACAAGGTCAGTAGACCCACAAATCGCCAATATGAACAGGAAAGTAGACCCACAAAAGCCGTTGCATGACCAGGACCGTAGACCCACACAAGCCCCAGCCTGACCAAGACTGTAGACCCACACAAGCCCCAGCCTGAGCAAGACTGTAGACCCACACAAGCCTCAGCATGACAAGGTTAGTAGATCCACACAATCGCCAACATGAACATCAAATTAGACCCACACAAGCCTCAGCCTGACCAGGACCGCAGTCCCACACAAGCCTCAGCCTGACCAGGACCGCAGTCCCACACAAGCCACCAACAGTTCCCTTTCCATGTGTGCTGTAGCAAATTCTCTTGCACTTTCCGAAGCAAAGAATTGAGATTCCGGCACAATGGCCGCCATTGTTGAAGATGATTCAGATAACCGCCTAAAACTCATTCGGAAACTAGACGCTCTTGTCATGTATGCCCTAGTCATCTTTTTCTCACATTAACGGAGAAGACCATGCCTGATTTCTCACATTACACAAGAGATCCATCGGTATCTACAACATCTCATTATCCCGAGTATTATCACTTATCAGTCACTTAATCTCAAGTCCCACTTGTCCGTTACACAACTCTCTCCCTTCTCCCTTCACAGCGCTAAAAAGCCAGAAAAACACTGAGCTTAATGATTTAACAGCAGTACTGTGTCAACTATGCCAGCAGTCCGCACCAAAAAGGGTAGTGGTACAGTGGGTTCCATCACACTGCAACATCCAAGGCAACGAGGAGGCAGACAGACTGGCAAAAGAAGGTGCAAGACTACCACAAACAGATACCAGTATGACGTACGAAGAGTCAAAACGGTTTATCAAAGCCAGATACATGACCAAATGGGAAACGAAACATACTGGTTACACCAAAAACGATGCCTATTACCAGTTGAACCGAAGAGAGCAGATCGTTGTCTTCAGACTTCGCACTGGCCACAACAGACTGAGGTACCACCTATTCAACAAATTGAAGATAGGGTGTACCGACGAATGCCCGTGTGGTACTGGTAAAATGACCGCTGAACATCTTCTACAGAACTGCCCGACATACGAGGATCAGAGAGAGCAGATGTGGCCATTACCAGTGGAACTGCAAGACAAGCTCTATGGCAGTGGCGAGAGCCTCAGGATGACCGCCGCTTTTTTCGAAAAAATAATGGTTACTGTCTGACTGCGTACGCAGAAGAAGAAGAAGAAGAAACGTGTTTAGCATAATTTAGACTTGTCTATATATAATCGATGTCGAGGGGACGGCGTGGCCTAGTGGTTAAGTGGCACGGCTCACGACCCGAAGGTGCTGGGTTCGATCCCCATCACAGCACCGGCCGTTACCCCGGGGAAGCAAACCCTTAGAAAATGCAGGAGGAAGCAGACCCTTACATAAGAGGCGTGCTGAAGTCGGATGCACTGGGCCGACAGGCGCAAAATAAAAACACAGTGCAACGCACACCGCCTTGGGGATTAGAGAATATGAGCCGAACGAAAAAAAATTAAAAATTATCGATGTCGTCCTGACGATGTCTAATCATTGTGCTGCCACAGGATGATGCACAACGTCGAAAAAGATTGGATAAGATTACGACTCTAAGCAGAGACTTCACTCCAGCTGATAATGCCAGATGGAGTAACATGTTTTAACATATTTATTTGGTCAATTTATTTTAAAGCAATTATGAAAAAGTATCTACTTTCGTGGGAAATCAACAGTTATACATTTCGGTCAATTCGCTGTAGGTGATATAGAATGAACAAATAAAGGAAAATATAGACAGGTCTAGTAACGAAATAGGGGATAGTTTGATCCAATTCTGTAAAGGGGGATAAGCTTTATGTATGCAACATTTATTTATTTTTTGTTTAGGAAGAAAGTTTAGGGCACCCCAGAACATTTGTAAGCTGTGTAGATTGGCCAAGACAAATGGATTTATGAAAAATGTTAGTAGGATAATGGTTGTGCACAACAAGAAAGATAGATCTATGGTAATGAAGAAATGGGAAGTGGTTGGTTAGACTAAAACAGAGATAGCAAATCATATTTGATGAGGAAGATATTACAAACGATGTGGGCAGAATGTGTCAGAGAACTACTCCATGAAAACAAAGTACACAAGCCACACAAACAGAATAATGAAGGACCAGCAATCTTAACATCAGAGGTGGAGAAAAGAAAGAATTCTCAGGCATATAATGACACGGCGGCCTGATGGATATAGACAACACCAGAAGTAAAGAATATGCATTAGAGATCAACATTAGAAATGTAAATTTTATTCGTCCTTAATGTCGGCTGCTGAAACATGGACAAAGAATAAACAGTTGAAGAAGAGAATTGATGTCTTTGAAGACCAGCGACAGAGAACGTTGGAGATCCCTTGCAGCCGACCTTCTTAAATAAGTTTTGTAACTATTTGGACAAATGCGGGGCACAAGTACGCAACAGGAGTTTTGATTAAAGAAACATTTATCTCTTCAACAAACACAACACATGCATTATTGTGCAGAAGAGTTGGGATTTTCATATACTTTAACAGAAACAATTCAACGGATGCCATGGAACATAGGTTTGAACAGTTTCGCCAACCTGCGAGCCACTTAATTTCTTTACGACAGATTCTTGAGACAGAAAGCAAACTTCGTTTGTCGAGTATTAACCCTCTGAAAATACATTCAGCAAAGTATGGAGAATTTTCATGTTGATGTAGATCAAAATAAAGTTGATGAATTTAGCAAAGATGTTAGAGATGAATCACTTCCATTCTGTTAGGGAAAATAATTGTTACTGATGATGATCTGCAGAATTAACATATGTCGCAGGATATTGTACATTTTCAACTATAAAGAAATCGAAATGCACTTTCTGTAAGTTTTACTTCAAAGTTGATTATATTGACATGGATGTCACACAAAGCCAATATGAGCTAACACAAACATTTGACAGGGGTCTTCTGTATCCTCAACTTGAAGTACTTGATATTGTAATACATACATATATTGTCATCTAAAAACGTGTTTCTGTTTATTACGAAAAAGTATTTTGAAATGTAACCAATCAACGACATCTTGTAATTACCGTTGTAACGAAAATACTCAGTGAAAAATAATATGTATAAGCGAGATTGTGCAGAAGGGCATAATATTGACTTAGTCACAAGATATATCATTATGTCCGCCACAAACACATTTATTAAAAACTTTTGAAAAGGAACAAATGATACAACAATGAACATGCAAAAAACGAAAGCTTCGAACTGTGAAAAAGTGAACTAGTTCATATGTATTTTTGATAACTAGCTCTCAATGAAACTATAAATATGTTGTGCATACATTGCCTGTGCTCAGAATTACCACACAAGAGCTTTTTCTTGTTTGACCTTGGCTTTATTTTGTCATTGCGTTTTAAAAACATTACCTTAAACTACCTGTTTTGTAAAATAAAACTAAAGTACTTGCAATAATAAAGCTTGGTCTTATATGTTATTGTTATTTGCATTCATCAAATGGTTTGAAACATTGCAGTCTGAAGAGTAAATTTTATATTTAATTGAGAACACAATTCATATTCAAGTTGCTCTTGATATCACGGTTATGAAAAATATTTTTTCATAAAATCGAGTAAGTTTCCATGCCAGTTTTGCTAGGATTAACTTAAATCTTGCATACACATAAACACAAAATAGTAAATAAAAGCATTAAGAACATCGAAATAAAATATCCATTTCTATATTCTGGTTTCAATTAAACAATTCCTAAAGCAACTATACGCATCAAAATAAAATATCCCTTTCCAATATTCCTCTTTCAATTAAAAAATCCCTAAAGCAAAGTGCTTCCCGTAAGCATTGTAACCAAGGTCTACTCTCTATGACGTCATGACATTGTGCTTAGGTTTTATATGTAGGTGGTATTGATCCTGCTCGCCATGGTTTCAATGGTCCGCCGAGGACACTTTGAGTCAGAGGATAATGAAATGTTGAAAACTTGACGGTTGGTGTGTGCTGTTTACACATGAAGTGATGTCATCATGCTCAGCCGCAGCTATGACCGGTTTCATTTGAGCACGTCTCGTATGTACAACTAACCTCAGATTTAATTTATACATGAAATACACGTGTTCCATATGGGAAGATGTTGCTCTCACATCGACAGATTATGTCGTGTTATGACCTTATGGGACCACGTACGGATATAGGTGGAACATTTTCCAAACGGATATTATTTTCACGTAGATACATACATATATATATATATAAGTCATGAAACAACAACTAGTGGTTATAACTATACGGTCGAAAAATTATTTGGCCTTCGTCCAGAAAACAATGTGTTGACGTTATATCGTAGCTTACAGCAAGGCTGCCATATTTGTGCCTTTCGACCTACCACATTCGATTTCAGCTGCCCTTTTTTGGGGGGAATCTGGCTTGCCTTGCCACATCGAGCATTGTCTCTTAGCCAGACTAAAATGGTAAAAAAAGTTAAGTAACCCATACTGCCGTAGGGTTGGAAGTGTTAGCGATCTGACATTTCAAAGACTGGGCTATATGAGGGCGTTAGCCATCTCCTCTCTCACGCCGCTTTTACTTCCCGGACTGAACAGGTACCCATTTAAGGCTGGGTCGATCCGAGTGCCGTTGCAATCTGAAAAACCATTTCCGCCTCAACAGGTGAATGAACCCAGGACCACTCAGATGCGAAGCCAACTCGGTAACCACTGCGCTCCCTTAGCCAGACTTCCAAATAAAAATCCTTTCGATAAACGGTTTGAAGAAGTCACTTACGTTTTGTCAAATAAACATAAACATCTGCGCTAAGCTGCCTCAAAATCGATCAACCCGGTCGCAAACGGCGTTGCAATCAACGAGCCTCACTATGGTAAGACAGACCAGGACGGTCAAGCAATCATGAAGTCTAGAACAGTGACACTACCAGAGGCAGCTTAGACTATGTTTGACTGTCGCGCCAAAGAACTTTCGGCGCTCCCATTGGCTTGATCAGACAGGCGCGCACTCACACACTCAATGATGCAGTATGGCATGCGATGAGTGTTGCCGGTCCTCATCGATGACGATGGAGGAAATATAATAATAATTCGAGACGTGTTCAAATGAAACCGGACCAAACTGCAGCAAGTGAAAAGTACTTACAATGCAGATGATGACGTCGTTTCTGGTGTAAACAGCACATACCAACCGTCAAATTTTCAAAATTTGATTATCCTTCAACTCATAGTTTCTCTAGCAGACCGTTGAAAATATGGCGGGTGTGATACGGAATCCGTCCAGAGTTGATCAGCGAGCGGTGATTCGGTTTCTAACAGCTGAAGGATGTCGACCAGCTGACATTCATAGCAGAATGCAGGCAGTGTAAGGTGACAAAAGTGTGTCGACGACAACAATGAAGAACTGGATAACGGTGTTTAAAGAAGGAAGTGAGTTAACGTAATATGCTCCTTGCCTAGTCTCTGAAGATGTTACGTAAACTCACGCCCTTCTTTAAACATCCTCTCTCACCACCACCCTCTTTCCTCTCAACTCCTCATACCCATATTCTGGAACAACAAATCTTTCTGAGAAAGTAAAATTAGCCAGATAAGTATCCCACACTTCAAAGATGTCATTGATTATTGGATTCTTTGAGACTTTGAAGAAAATCACGAGAGTAAACAGATACCATGTTTGACAAATGCATTGCCCTGTATTGTTTCCCCATCTGATTTCGGTAATGAGCAAATACGTGAACGACTTTGTCTTTCATAACCGTGTCGCCTGGAAACAGTAAATTACCTTTGCAAACCTCAGGTGTAGAAACTGAGCACACATATGATTGTGGACATTACGGGACGAGTTACAAAACAAACAATTAAAGGGGGTTATGTGACAGAGTCACGTGATGAACATAATGGTTATTATTTTGAAGGATACTTCACTTACATGCCCTGCCATCCTGGGTTCTCGAACTCTATTTGCCTGGACGTCGTGTAGATTTGTTCTGTCTTACAAAGTCTGTATTCCTAGATTCTTGAGCACCAACTGCCCGCATGATATCGTTCTTAGTTTGACCTCTCTCCAGTGACCTGTCCGGCTTGGTTGACCCTCCCAGGAAGATACGTTTCCGCTTTTTTTTAGCTCAGTAGGACGTCCAAGCTCCGCCACATGGACAAGGTGATGACATGCTGGGGGTATCCAACTTAACAAGCACCTGAACAGAATCCATCCACAATTACTTCAGAGTGACAGGTGTGCACATCCCATACGAAACCGATGATCAAAATCTCGTCGAGTGTTCGGCGCTCAACGATGTTTGGAATGTGACTTTTCTTCTGAGCCTAGATAAAGGTAACAATTGGTATGGTACCACAGAACAACTAACATTCACACGCAATTGTTATTATGTGACTTTGGGCCGTAGGGCGAGAACCTGAATGCTGCTGGATCAGCAGTAACAACAACTAGGAGGAATCAGTGGTCTAGAGATCTGCCTGGTGTGCATGAGGTCGCGTGTTCGAATCACAGTGGAGAACGGGATTTTTTTCAAGTGGATCTTATGGTAAAAATTCTCCTAATCTAATGGATAGTGAGATCGGACTGCCGCGTTCAGTGTCGAGTGCGTTAACAATTCCTTGGCAGTTTGAAATTACAAAAAAAAACAGTATGCTTAACAGCCACTGCTCGCATAAAATCAAAATTAAAAATCTATCTAAGTTATTTGTACCTTTCCCAGTGTGGCTTGTTAAGAGTAGCTACATATGGCTTCTAATTGGCTGCGGGTCTTCTTAGCTCTAGTGTTTGAGTCTATTAAGATAGACACTCACATCGGTAAAAACCACCCTCCAAGAAACTGGTTGTATACAGACTCTGAAGTCTTCTAAACCAGTATAGAAACGTTCAGTTAAGTTAAGTTAATTTAAGTTAAGTTGCTTTACTTTAAGAAAACTTACATATTACCCAATTATTTCCTTGTGAATAGCTTAAGACGTTTAAAGAGCTAATTTTGGGCAAGTTGTATATTATTGTCCCGACGATCTTTTGTTAAAAAGTAGCATTCGAGTACCATTTTACTCTACAGCTACTATTACGTTTCACATTTGTTGCGAATCAATGTCATTGCATCGCAGGCAGACTTTCGGGGCGCAGAGTCGTCCTCAGAAAATGGCGCAGCTAGGCATTCTTGTATGCCTGACTAGTTTTGCTGACCGGCTTCGTTCGGGATTTAAATGCTCTCTACTAGCGTAAACAATAATTGGGACACATTGCAATAATAATAATAATAATAATAATAATAATAATAATCATAACAATAATAATAAAAATAATAATAATAATAATAATAATCTTAACAATAATAATAATAATAATAATAATAATAATAATAATAAAAATCATAACAATAATAATAATAATAATAATAATACAAATCATAACAATAATAATAATAATCATAATAATAATAATAATAATAAAAATCATAACAATAATAATAATAATAATAATAATAATAATAAAAATCATAACAATAATCACGCAAAATGTGGATATCCTAGAATGCACAACGAGGAAGGACACCGTTAGATCCAGCGTTCTTCTACGCCACATTAAATATTTAAAAAAAGCCAATGTCTGCACGCGAAGCCTAGTTATCTAGTTTAGAGTTGCTGTCGTGGAAGGTTTTTCAAGTCTTACAAACAGTTTTGTGTGGAGATGTATACCCGTAGGTCAGTGCTCAGTACGAAAGAAGTTAAGCATATACCAGTCTTGCAGGATATGTTCGGATGTCCGTGTTGCTTACCTAAACACTCACACGGGGGATGGAGCCAATTGTAGCAGGTACAAGTGGCCATTAAATCTGTTATGTGACGTTCTCAATCAAAATCGAACACCCCCCCCCCCCCCCACCGCCCCCGCTCTATTCTGACGTTACAGACTCGGGAACACACAGAAATGGAGCTAGCAGAATTATTACGTTCGCTTAAAAATTACCAAAAGAAATGAGAGGCGCAATGTTCCCGTTAATAAACCTCGCCGTTGGAGGGCTTACATTGACAACTCGGGAACAGAAAGTGGCAGTGAACTGAACATAATTGTGTTAACATGGTAATTCCAGACTTTATTATCTCTGGATTCCGTGGCAAAGTGGTTAACCCGTCGGCTTCGTGATCAGGTGGTGTGGGTTCGACTCCGGACTCCGCCATCGTTTTCACGGGTGCTTGATGCGGAGTCCTCTGCATCTCGTAGTCGCCCCCTAGTCGTCTTGTCCTTGACTTGCCACTCGGGTCGGGTGGCTCGAGAAGAGAGAGTGAGGATAAAAAGTAGCGCAGTTATCCCTTACTAAAAATAGCGCTAGCAAAATTAATTATGCCTTCATCGTCTACAATGGACGGCGGACTTTGCCTTTGCCTTTATTATCTCGGAAAATGCCCCACTCCTAAAGTATATCGGCACCTAGTTATGAGCATGAAATGTACTTTGATTCGAATAATTAGCACGCCCTGCACCGCCTTTTAAAGCACCCCATCTTACTCCCTTCAAGTCTGATTTACGTATGCAACGGTTTGTAGACAATTTGTTGATAACTGGTTCATGAATTACAATTTAGGTATAACCGGTTCATGAATTACAATTTGGGGATAGCCGGTTCATGAATTCCAATTTGGGGATAGCCGGTTCATGAATTACAATGTGGGGATAGCTGGTTCATGAATTACAATTTGGTGATAGCCGGTTCATGAATTACAATTTGGGGATAGCCGGTTCATGAATTACAATTTGGGGATAGCTGGTTCATGAATTACAATTTGGTGATAGCTGGTTCATGAATTACAATTTGGGGATAGCTGGTTCATGAATTACAATTTGGTGATAGCCGGTTCATGAATTACAATTTGGAGATAGCCGGTTCATGAATTACAATTTGGGGATAGCCGGTTCATGAATTACAATGTGGGGATAGCTGGTTCATGAATTACAATTTGGTGATAGCCGGTTCATGAATTACAATTTCGGGAAAGCTGGTTCATGAATTACAATTTGGTGATAGCTGGTTCATGAATTACAATTTGGTGATAGCCGGTTCATGAATTACAATTTGGGGATAGCTGGTTCATGAATTACAATTTGGGGGATAGCTGGTTCATGAATTACAATTTGGTAATAGCCGCTTCATGAATTATAATTTGGGGATAGACGGTTCATGAATTACAATTTGGAGATAACCGGTTCATGAATTACAATGTGGGGATAACCGGTTCATGAATTACAGAGCCATCGTCTAAAGACAATTATCCATATCCAATGCCCACACTATGGTCACTTTCAGGAGAACAGATTGGCTCCTTTATTGCGGTAAACCCTAACGTGACCAAGTCATCATTCCACATAAGTTCCTTCCACTAATGTTGCATCCAATTCTCCTATACTTTGCAAAGCACATATTGAGATTCCAACACAAAGTCCAACATTGTTAGAGGTCTCAGATACCTGCCTCAAACTCATTCTGAAACTGTAAGTTCTTCTGATGTATGTAATAGTCATCTCTACAGCGACCTTTAATTTCACAACATCAAATAAGATTCTACATGAATGATCACAATACACCACAGATCCATCGGTATATACAACGTCTCATTATCCCGAGAATTATCACTTATCAGTCACTTACACAACTCTCTGCATTCTCTGCGTCAAGCGATGTTAACTGAGTGGTATTGTATATTGTGTTAGATATCTACTTTGTGGACTATTGAAGAGATATGGACACGTGATTCTGGCTGTATACGATATAGAAATTGTTTACTGTCGTTACAACTGAAACCTGGCGTATCTTACAATAATTAATGAGATGTGTTCGTAGAGTGAAACGGGGATATGCTGTTACTGAAGAATGATACTGATTGAGTAAATGTATTATGTTTGTGCAGTTTAACTTGATCATCTCAACGGGCCTTAGTCCAGACAGTTTTGTAGGAATGGATGGACAAAACCAGGAGCAGGAAGAAGCGTCTATCAACGATACATTAGAGACTTATTCAATGAAACTTGGATACGATATTGGGTTGTTCATCAACATCTCGTTGTACTTTATCATCCTGGCAGTCTCAGCTATTGGTGTTGTCGCTAACATCATCATCTTTTTGGAGCTTGGTCTAAAAGACAGTCTGATTGTTGGTCTGTTCGTTCTCTTCTTCACTAACTTTCTCGCGTCAGGTTACCAATTCTACAGCTTCCTTCATCACATCCCAGACGTCCTGCATTCAACCAGTTCAGATAGGGCTGTATTTGTAAAGCATAATGTGTTTAGCATGATAGTCAAAGTTATGATCGCAATATCGACTTAGATAACCGTCCTGATATTACTGGACGTATGTCTCTGTGTGGTTTCTCAATTAAAAGTCAAACAGATCTTCACAAGATTCCGCTGCGTCATCGCTAAACTGACTATCTCGGTCATAAACTTTGCTCTCTATATTCCTTTACACGTCATAGAAGAAATGTACTTGACAGATAAATCGACTCTATATAGAAACGAAACCTGTACAGCGACAGGAGAAGACAGTTTGAAAATAATATTAAATCAAGAGCTGGCATTCCGTGAACATGTTCTAATTAACACAATTTTTAGCATGTCCTTACTGCCACAGGTTGTAGCAATTCTGTGCTCGGTTTGGATGGGACATTCCCTAGTATAGACTTCCAGAATCCGACACAATGTTTCTTCTTCATCAACATCCAAGTTATCCTAACGCGAGAGACGGCTCGTGAAAGTTTTCTTGCTTGTGTCTGTTATATTAACATTGTCTAGCCTTCCTAAATTAATAGCTCTGGTTGTGTTTTACTCTTTCCCATCCAATACCAATAATGAGAAGTCAATTGCCCGAACTTTGGCGTTGATATCTTTGGTGTGTTGCAGTCTTGCCGGAAGCTCTAGTCCTCTCGTGTACATGACTCTGAGGACCGACTACAGGCAGTTTATCTCACAGTGGTTTTGTCGGCTTCCTTGCAAGATTAACAAGTAGCCCTCAGGCTCTTATAAAAAAACAATTTTAATCGACTTTTCTGTGTGTATCTTTATTTTGTGTTTGATATGCGAACTGTAATTGTGTTGCTAAAAGGTGTGCCTCATCGAACATATGTACAAAGGGCGTTCAAGTCAAACCGGGACTTATATGTGTAACGAACAGATATTTGTTTTTTTCAAGTAGGCAAAATACCGTTTATTTTGTTATTTTAACCGTCTGCAACCTTTATGCACTTATCCCAGCGTATAAGCATTGCTTGGAAAGCTTCAGAAGAAAGATTTGTCAGTATGCCTGAACCAATCCAGGACAGTCTGTTTCACTTCGTCATCAGTACTGACATGTTGACCTCCCAGGAATTCTTGTATGGGTTTAAACTGATGGAAATCGTGGGAGCGTGGTCTGGGCTGTAAGGTGGATGTGGCAATACCTCACGGCCGAGTTGCTGCAGATGGCACATAGTGCGGTAAGTTGTATGAGGTCGAGCTTTATCTTTCAGGAGCAGGACGCCCTTTGTGATTAATTCAGGTCTTTTTTATTTCGCAGTGTGGTTAAATATGAATTCGGGCGATAGAGTGAGGTTGACGAACTGCGCAACCCTCTCTCACTTAAATCAAATTCATCGCGCAAGTCATTCTCTTTTCATTTATCCAGTACTAACACAGTCGAGCCCTGAGACGACGGGCGAACGGCGATGCGGAGAGCGTAAGTCCACTGACAAGCTAACTAAACTACGGTCAAAAAGCTACGTTAGTTGCGGGTCTCCTGGCTGAGTAATACAGCTGATAAGATACATTAATTTGCTAACAATCATGATCACCGTCTCGAACTTTCCATGCTTTCACTGTATGCAAGTATGCATATCCAAAATCAGACTCGTCAGCCATCTCCGCACCCATCCACAACCTAGATTTACAGAATACTCGACTAGAGGGATTGGCTAAGTGAAAAAAGGAAAGATCCTCATCACTCAGGATGGACGAACAATAACATCAGTTAGGAAGTTAAGTTTAAACCGGAGATCTAATACTGCAGAATAAATCAACACTTCATGATAAATCAGACCGGAAAGCCTATGTTGCAAGGATGGTATTCTTATTTTTCTTCTTCTTCGATCAGCTGCTGCTATGTTCTAGCCAGGTGAAGTTCACGATCAGCTGCTGCTATGTTCTAGCCAGGTGAGGTTCACGATCAGCTGCTGCTATGTTCTAGCCAGGTGAGGTTCACGATCAGCTGCTGCTATGTTCTAGCCAGGTGAGGTTCACGATCAGCGGCTGCTATGTTCTAGCCAGGTGAGGTTCATGATCAGCTGCTGCTATGTTCTAGCCAGGTGAGGTTCACGATCAGCTGCTGCTATGTTCTAGCCAGGTGAGGTTCACGATCAGCTGCTGCTATGTTCTAGCCAGGTGAGGTTCACGATCAGCTGCTGCTATGCTTCTAGCCAGGTGAGGTTCATGATCAGCTGCTGCTATGTTCTAGCCAGGTGAGGTTCACGATCAGCTGCTGCTATGTTCTAGCCAGGTGAGGTTCACGATCAGCTGCTGCTATGCTTCTAGCCAGGTGAGGTTCACGATCAGCTGCTGCTATGTTCTAGCCAGGTGAGGTTCACGATCAGCTGCTGCTATGCTTCTAGCCAGGTGAGGTTCATGATCAGCTGCTGCTATGCTTCTAGAAAGGTGAGGTTCATGATCAGCTGCTGCTATGCTTCTAGCCAGGTGAGGTTCACGATCAGCTGCTGCTATGCTTCTAGCCAGGTGAGGTTCATGATCAGCTGCTGCTATGCTTCTAGCCAGGTGAGGCTCACGATCAGCTGCTGCTATGCTTCTAGCCAGGTGAGGTTCATGATCAGCTGCTGCTATGCTTCTAGCCAGGTGAGGTTCATGATCAGCTGCTGCTATGCTTCTAGCCAGGTGAGGTTCATGATCAGCTGCTGCTATGCTTCTAGCCAGGTGAGGTTCATGATCAGCTGCTGCTATGCTTCTAGCCAGGTGAGGTTCATGATCAGCTGCTGCTATGCTTCTAGCCAGGTGAGGTTCACGAAGGAGACTGTGCGTTTCTGGTCTTCTTCGCCCCCACAGCGTTTCGAGCACGGATGCTTCCTAAGGCCAGACCGTCTCTCTTTGGTTTGCTGCAAAAGTGATGCAGTCCTGCCGAATTTTACTTGGTATTTACTTATGTACCCCAAGGCTGATTTCATTTTTTGCGACGGTCGTTTTTATTCACTTACCACACATGTCCTTCTGCAGATACAGCAAGAATGCTCAAATGTCTTGCAGTAACAATTACATACACGCATTTGCACTGTAAATCTCACGTTAAAGTATGAACAAATGCCAGTATATCAAATTGGTTTCCAGTTCTGAGTGGTGTATGACAGGGGTGTGCTCTTTCTTCACTTTATTCATAATATTTAAGGATGGAATAATGCAGTCGGCTAGCCCCCATGAGGAGTCCCTAAATGAACTATTGGTTGCTGATGATCAGGTCATCTTTTACCAAAATAGAGAAGACCTGCAACACCACTTAACACATATCACTTTCTCTTGTACCTGGTAATGAATACGACATGAACATTAACGCAGAGACTATGACGATATCGCGTGAACACGTACAGATACGTTTCCACATCAGTGCCAAATGTATCAAGCAGGTGCTGGAGTTCAAATACCTAGGTAATATGTTCACTGATGACGGCAAAGTGGACAGAGAGATCGCATATACAATTCAGAAGGCAAACAGTGTCTACTATCAAATTGCAGCGATTTTGAAACACCCTAGAGTGCTTATTTCAACTAAGAAGATGCTGATAAATACACTGCTTATTCCTAGATTATATTACCAATGTCATTCTTGGTCCCTGATAGAAACGGATAAGAGTAAGTTCCAGAGCTGTGAGATGGGCTGTGGGACAAGTGCAGCAGGAAAGACAATCCATGCGTCCGCACCACCAACAAATAGTTTGGATTAACCCAGTTAGTGCATACATCGGCGCCAAATATATCAAGTGGGTTGGTCATTTAGTCAGAATGTATTATAGCGGGACGAAAACAGATATGTGAGTGCATAAAAACATATGTTTGTTTGTGTGTGTGTACATGTAGGGTGTATGTATGTGTCTATCTCTCTCTCTCTTCTCTCTTTCTTCCCCTCTCTCTACCTCCCCTCCCCTCATTAAAATGATCTCTTATTAAACAGTAACCATTACCCGGCTAAGTCTGACACACTTCAAAGCTGTCATTGATTATTGGAGACTTTTGAAGCAATCGAACAAATTATTTCCATGTTTGGCAAACAGCATGTCTTATAATGTTTCCTCTGTGATTTCGGTAATGAGCAAATACTTGGTCGACTTTTGCCATTCTTGACTGCGTTCCCAGAGAGTAGTTAATTAACAATGTACACGTTTGGTTTAGGTACCGCGTAGATAACTAATTGTTGACGTAACGGGATGTGTTATGGCACACACAATTAAGGTGCGAATAGAGAGGAGTCACGCAGAACGCGTTCTGGCCACAGGGTGGTTTGCAGTCCTAGTTTACCTGTGCTAGTGAAACCACTAAATGTCTTTAAAAGCTTTGAATTTCGCTACCAGCTTGTATGTATACTTAGAATATATTTGATCTAGGCTACAGGAGTGAGAATATGATAGGTTAACATGTGACACTAATGGGGGATGTGTACTAAGGTTTATAGGTAGGGGGACATTGTTTAAAGTAGGAGAAATAGACGTCCAAGCAAATGGACTGCGTCCATGTTACGTTAAATAAAAGCTACTTTGAAGAAAAATGACGCTTCAGATGTAAAAGTGAAGTCCAGTGCAGAAAAATCGTATCTTACACTTACTACACTTCCGCGAGTTCAAGTATCCGCGTTTGGTTTCACCTCATTAAAAAAAAGAAGTTTGCGAAATAAAAATATGTACGAGAGCGATTTCAAAAGTTTTGTTTTTAGGACATGATGTCATTAATGTGTAAGATTTACACAAGAGCGAAACATTTTCATAAAGCTACGAGTGTGGTTTCAGCGATGTGTCATTATTATTCAACGTAGTTGCCTCCCTGGTCTACACACACGCGTCAACGTCAGTGTCGGACAAGTTGTTGACACCTGACGGGGAGACACAAAACCAGACTTCCTCTTCCGAAACCAGGTACGCATAGCTGCTTACACATCCTCTTCAGAATCGTAACGGTGTCGCTTGAGGTATCCCTTTAGTTTCGAGAAGAGGAAGAAGTCACAAGGAAAATCTAAATAAGAAACGCTGCAGCGATATCTTTCAGCTTGACACAGCGACTGGCCCAAATCAGTTCATCAGGGCAATATTGCTTCTGTACATTCACAGTTATGATCGGTCGTGCGCTTCGAGCCTTGTCGTGTAAACGTGTTATTTTACCCTCCGTGTCCACTTCCTGACAAATATGTGCTGTCTGTTTTTTGTTAGATAAACTGTAGACTGCATATGTGGATTTGTTGTCGTTAATATTCAGCAACTATAGCTGTGTCCAGTTGTGTAGATTCTTCAGTGCTTCCTGCATACTATTTTGTACAACTGCAATCACCGTTCTCCTGTCCTCACTGCTACGTCGTCCACATACATTGTAGCATGTACTCTAGTATTGATGTCGTCACGTTATTTATACAGATCAGGAGGAGCGTAGGGGACATCACTCCACGTTCTGGGACTCCCTGTTCTAATGTTATCTTCCTGATGCATTTTCCGTCTATCTGTACTCATGCTGGTCTTTTATTCCGGAAATGGCATTTCCAGTTATACAGATGCCTTCTTATTCCATTTTGAAGAACTTAATCTTGACCCCTGTTGAAGACATTTTCTATGTCGTTCTTCTTCTTCTTCTTTTTCTTCTTCTTCTTATCTTCGTTCGTTCTCAATCTCCTGCAAATTTCAGTATGTTGTATGGAGAGCGGAATGCGTTATGTCTTAGTTTACAGCTTGACTGCAATATTTGCATCTTTCCGTCCGACACATCCTGCTGTAGACAGTTTAAACCATATTAGTCATTCCTTTTCAATCCCTCCCGCTTAGCCAGTCTGCTCTGTTGCAGTCGGTTATTCAGAATCACAGCGTGGAGGTCCTGGCATATCTGGTTCGCTAACCCTGGCGCTAGCAGTCAGCTAAGGGTCGCTGACCGGTACAGCTCATGCGCTGTTCACCATCTTGACCCATTACCCCATGTCTAACCACACTCTATTGTATGCTTCTTATCCTTACCGGAGTTCTCCCTCTCTTGTGCAAGATAGACGACATGAACTTATGTTGATCTATGTTGTTGAAATTCACTTTACTTTGCTGTTTTTTCTTGCTTTCCATCCATATGCCCCATATGACTTCTATTGACCAGTTTGTCCATTAGTTTACCCAAGCAACTGATAATATTGACTGATTTAAATCTATCTGGATAAATATCACCCCTATCTTGCTCTAGAATAAACAAGATGATGGCCTCCTTCCGTCTAGCTGTCATATTTTTTCCCCACATATAAGTCTATTGTCCTGTTCACCATGTACAATTCCTGATTAGACTCTACTGTTATAGGTGGCCAGCTACTGTTTTTATCGTTCAAGGCTTTAGCCAGTTTCAATTTCTGTCTAACTTGAGACTGTCATCACTTTATTTTCATCTCTGCAATGCAGCTTTCTCTACCTCTCTTCTGCATCTGGCATAAACTGTCTTGAAAGTAGTTAGATTGCTTTGTGCTCTGTTCTCCTGCTGCTATTTCTCTGATGAAGCCTGGTTGTTCGTCCCGCCTTTGTACTTTTTTTTCAGCATGGTTTGTAATTTTTCCTTGCTTCCCTTGGGAAACATTCTATTGCGACACTTAGCCTTAGTTAGCTCCTTTATCGTATTTGTGACTTTTTTAGGTGAGCGTTTATTGTCTTCTTATATTTATATGTGAGCCTTGCAAACTGTTCCCAGTCTCTTTTTTTAAATATACAAATTCGATATAAATTTTATTCCCTAGGTACATAGTTAAAGTTGATCAAGCGTCTCAATTTTTTGAGTTGAATGTCTCTTAATTGGTTAATTATTATTCTATCCGTCTTGTAGGACAGGTCTCCTGTGGTAAACGTTAAGTCACGGTTGTGTGATGTCTTCGACTTTCTCGAGTAGAAGGTTCACATATGTCTTCTTGGGTACATGAGCTGCCGATATGTGTGTTTATATCTACCTCCTCCTCTCTTGCATTGGTTTCGCTATAGTCACATCTTACTGAGTGGCTGTTGAATTCGCCAGCTACGATGCACTGAGTTTCTATTATCTTTATCGCCTCTAGCTTGAATGCTGTGTTCACCGTGTTGTATACATTCAGTTCAGTTCAAGTGACATCACCGCATCGAAGGTCGGCTATAATGAATCTTCAGTATACTCTTGCCGTAATCGTGTAATTTCCCACGCTTTATCCAGTCCATCTTCTGATGCTATCTAACCACTTATATCGTTCTCTGCCTCTTGAATGACTGCCTTCCATGCTGCTCTCCAGTATGGTCTTCAGCAAGGAGGTATGTCTTGTTATATGGCGAAAAATAACGAAACTGTCTGTTCTTGATTTCGGTCATTCATTTACTTTTCACCCCCAACATTTTCAATACCTCCACACTTGTTTTCTTCTCTTTCCAAGAAATGCGACTGATTCATCTATAAGCACACATTTGTAATACATTAATCATTTTCTTCCAACTTGTTATTCAGTGTCCATGTTTCTCTGGCCAGCAATGTATACTTTAAATAGTCCAATCGGTTTGTTGTCTTTGAGTATATATGTACATCTAGTTCCTGCTTGTCCATTTGTGGGTACGTGTAACGGCTTAGTTGGAAGGGAATTGCGTATTAAAGTGATGCTGCTCCGGTGTGTCTCTCTCTGCAGTCTGTTTGTAATGTTCCTCCTTGATACAGAACCTATGTTAAGCGTTTCAGTGTTTCATTTTATGCGCTCTATAGATATTGTCTCTTCAACAAGTCCCGTTGTCAACGCCTGTTTGTGTGGTAAATGTTTCTGCATTGTGGTCGTCTTCTTCTTCGTCACTCGTTCTCAAACTCCCGCTACCAAGACCTGAAATGTACTTTGCAATTAGCAAGATGTAGTCCGGAGAACGTAATATGTTATGTCGAAGTTTACAACTTGACTGCGATATTTGCACCTTTCAATCCAAAACATCCATCCAACGCATGACATCTGCCCTATTGCAGCCTGTTATCCAGGTACACCGTGTGAAGGTATAGAAGGGTCTTGGCAGCTCTCGGTCGCTGACCCTGAAGTTAGCAGAACGCTTTAGGTCGCTGACCGCTATAATTCATGAGCTGTTCAGTATATTGATCCCATTATGTCCAGTCTTCTTGGTTTCAGTCAATTCTGGCCAATAATGTGTTCTCCTTGTTACTACTTCCTGCCTTCCAAAGAGGTTCAGAGTAACCACCAGCAGCTTGAGATAGACCCCTTTGAAGGAAACAGTTCAGAACTCTTCACGTCTGGCTCGTACTCGCGGACAGAGCACCATATTTAGAGTTATAATACTTCCCTCCGTCCCCCCCCCCCCCCCCCACCTCACTTAGTATGATATCATCAGAAACATTGCATATTGGTATGCGCTCTGTGGCGAGGCACATCATATTTCTGCAGATTTTTTTTGGGTTTGACTTTCCTAGCTTTTAGTGTTCGCCAAACCAGTAGGTTGTCTATTCGGATAGGGTACATTGCCCTTAGATGTCCTGACACTCCGAGTTCTTGAGCTTCTTCTCCTAGGTGGTCTCCCTTTTTATTATACCAACTGTCTGACCGCCACCATCTTTAGTCTGACCACTCTCCAGTGTCTTGTCCGGCATGGTTGTCTTTACCAGGCGAAACGTTCTCGACTTCATAGCTAACTGGGCCGCTCAAGCTCCTCGATCTCGAAAGAAGATGATGACATGTTGGGGAGAGACATCCTACTTAACATGGCTCTGAACAGAATCCACCCACAACATACTCCAGAGGGTCAATTGAGCACACCCACATGAAACCATTCATCCTCATCTCTTTGAATACCCGGCGCTGAAAGGTGTTAGAGAAAGGACTCATCCTCCGAGACAAGATACATGGAACACGTTGCACGGTACTAAACAAGAACTAACATACACGTGCATATATAATTACATGGAATTGGGTCGAAGGGCAAGCGCCTTGATGCTGCTGAATCCGTAACAACAACACTTTATTGTACTAAGCAATTACCGAATCCAAACCTAATGGATAAGTTAAGATGTTTTCAAAAGTGATTTTGGCTAAATAGGATATTATTTGCTTGAGAGATCTCGTTAAAAAGTAGCTCCCAAATACCGTTTTTCTCTACAGCTTTTCTTTTATTGTATTATTAGGAGTCAATGCTACTGCATTGCAGGCAGAATAATAGGTGCACATTTCTCCTTATGTCCTGTACCCTATCTTACCCACTACACCTCTGATTTACATATTCTGCAATCTGATTATATCCAGTTTATGGATTACAATATGTAGATATCCGGTTTATGGATTGCAGTCTGTAGATAGCTGGTTTATGAATTTTAATATGTGCATTGCAGGTTCAAGAATTTCAATCTGCGTATGAGGGGACAGCGTGGGATAGTGGTTGAGTGACACTGCTCACAATCCGAAGGTGCTGGGCTCGATCCCCATCACGGCACCGGCCGTTACCCCGGGGGAAGACACCCTTAGAAAATGCAAGAGGAAGCCGATCCTTACAGAAAATGAATGCTGAAGTCGGATGCACTAGGCCGACAGGCGCAAACTAAAAACCACAGTGCAATGTACACCGCCTTGAGGAATAGGAAAATAAGGCGAAGGCAAAATAAAAATAATCCACAAAAAACTGCGGATAACTAGTTGATGGATTGTAAACTGTGCGTAACCGGTTCGGAGATTTCAATCTGCGTAAAACACGTTTATGAATGACAATATGTGGATAACCGATTTATGGATTACATTATGTAGATAGCTAATTAGAAATTACAGAATCATTTTCTAAGAAGCGATCATTGATATACTACAGAATGTTATCTTTATCAATATCGAACGACCCAATTTGCGTATCTAGGAGGTCACGCGACCATTGCCAGAACAGAAGATTCCCACAACCTCCTGAAAGTTTTCTCCTATCCACTCATGCTGGTGCCAGTTATGTTGTGCTTTCCGTCATAACTAGTGAGATTGCAACACTATGGCCACCATTGTAAAGACCGCTCAGATAACTGAAACTCATTCTGAAACTCATTCTGAAACTCATTCTGAAACTCATTCTGAAACTCATTCTGAAACTCATTCTGAAACTCATTCTGAAACTCATTCTGAAACTCATTCTTGTTGTGCATGCAATAGTCATATCGGCAACGACCTTTCCTACCACATTATCAGAGAAAACTCTACCTGATCTCTCCCATTACACCACAGATCCATAGGTACAGACAACGTCTCATTATTCCGAGTATTATCACTTATCAGTCACTTATAAATCTCAAGTCCCACTTATCCGTTACACAACTATCTCTATCCATTCTCTGCGTCAAGTGATGATAATTGGCTGGTATTGTATATTTTGTTAGATATCAACTTCGTGGACAATTGAAGAAATTTGTAAACCAAATTCTGGCTGTGTGAGATATAGGCATTGCTTACTGTCGCTAAAACTTAAACGTGGCGGGTCTTACACTAATTGATGGTATGGTTTTTTAGAGCGATAACTTGAAGCTGGTGATATGAAGTTTATGAGGGTTTAAACTGATTCAAGAAATGTATGCAGTTTAACTTGAACATCTCAAAGGACCTTAGCCCAGACAGTTTTGTAGGAATGGACGGACAGAACCAGGGACAGAAGAAAGCTGCTAACAACGATACACTAGATAATTGTTCAACAAACCTTGGACACGATGTTGTGTTATTCATCAACATCTTGTTGTATGTTACCGTCCAGGCAGTCACAGCTGTCTGTGTTGTTTCAAACATAATCAACATGACAATCTTTTTGGAGCTTGGTCTAAAAGACGGTGTGAGTGTTGATCTGTTCGGTCTCTCCTTCACCAACCTTTTCGTGTCAGGCTACCAATCCTACTTTTTCCTTCAATGCATCACAGACGTCCGGTATTCACCCAGTCCTGTTAAGGCTAACACTGTAGGGAATATTTTGTTTAGCATGACAGTAACAGCAATGTATGGAATATCGAGTTGGATAACCGCCATGACATTAATGGAAGTATGTCTCTGTGTGGTTTCTCCATTTAAAGTCAAACAGATCTTCACAAGATCCCGCTGTGTCATCGCCATACTGACCATCTACGTCATACACATTGCTCTCTATATTTCTGTAAACATCATGGAAGAATTGTACTGGATAGATACAGCGACTCTATTTAGAAACGAAACTTTTACAGCGACACCAGGACAAGATTTGGAAATAATGTTTAATAAAAAACTGGCCGACCGTCAAAATGTCCTGATTAGCTCAGTGTTCGTCTTCTCCTTACTGCCTCAGGCAGTAGCGGTTCTCTGCTCAGTTTGGATGGGACATTCCCTAGTATCGACTACCATAATCCGACACAATTTTTCTTCTTCATCGAAGCCCACGTTATCTTATCGAGAGAGACGGCTCGTGAAAGTCTTCTTACTTGTGGCTTTTATATTAATAATTTGTAGTGTACCTAAACTTGCAGCTCTGGTTGTGTATTATTCGATACCATCCGTTTCCATTGATGAGAACTCTGTTATCCGACTGTTATGGCTGATATCATTGATGTGTTATAATCTTGCAGAAAGCTCTAGTACTTTTGTGTACATAACACTGAAAACCGACTATAGGCAGCTTCTTTTACAGTGTATTTGTCGTCGCCTTTGCCAGGTCAATTAATACACCTCAGGTTTTGGGACTGAAAATCATTGTTTCGTTTAATTGTTATTGTTTTATCTCCATATTTAGCTTGATGATTCAAATTAGATTTAGTAAAGATGACGAATTCACGTCAGTGTTGAATTTTCCGAAGATGGTGTTAGGTTCATATTGTTCTTGACCAACGGTAGACTAGAGGTGATGTGGTTAAAATGGCGCTGGTCGCATTGACTTTCCAAGATAATTAGCATATCCTAATTTCGAGGTTCGATGTCCCACGAGAGGCGTTTTGGGATCGGTAAATTTCCCGTACCAAATGGGGACCAGATCTCAATTGCTCAGCTTGAAATCCTGTGCCCTAGAGCAATACACTCACCCATAGACACACGAATAGGTATACACATAGACACACGAATAGGCACAAAAATAGGCACACGAATAGGCACAGGGATAGGCAGAAAAATAGGTACACAGATAGGCACACTGATAGGCAAACGGATAGATACACACACACACACACACACACACACACACAAACACATAAACACACCCACTTTTCAATCCATTATATACAATCTCTTCGCTCCCCTGTGTGCATAGGCCATTGATAACATCTAGCTAGAAAACTTGGACCTGGGCTAATCTTTCTGTTTCTCTCCAATTTAATCGCAGCTCTCTCTCTCTCTCACTCTCTCTCTCTGTCTTTCTCTCTCTCTCACTTTCTCCCTCACTCACTCTCAATCTCATTGTCTTTTCCGTGTTCTTTTTGGTCAATTCCCTTGCGGATTCTCTATGAGAGCCTGTGAGGCTAAGTTGGACGGCCTATTTGTAAAACATCCGTTTCCCAATCCCAGCAAACCTGGTTCGAATACCGATGTGTTCATTTTAGCACGATGGAGGTATTTATCCTTCTCCTGGTGCACAATAGCTCCAATCATAGATTGTTCCTAGATCACCTGCCACGCACGTTAACAAAATACATGTTTACGGTGTACCAAAGACGTTAAGAAGCAAAGCTTTAATTAACTCGGATAAGTAACATTTCAGCGAGGTGAAAATAGTTGCGTTAATCTAGAAATTCCACAAACACTGAGCTGAGCAAATTTCACGTCCCTAGACCTCACCGATCGAAAGATAAGGCTATATTTATTGATTGGCATTCTGTCAGTATTAAGAGACATTAGAATTCACGCTAGATAGAGGCCTTAGTCAGTTGTGCCCCTACCTTTCGTAGCACACATTTGGAGTCTGCATCTTGACGCATCTTGCTTTCTCCTGGCATGTCAGCACAAAAAGACGCTTCCATCCGTGTCTGTCTTTGGCAAGTTCCTCACAGTTGCATGTTTAGGAACTAAGACACGTACACGCATTTAAATGCGTAGACACCCGCATAACCTCTGGTGGGAGATGCACTTTGGAAATACATAACTGAATAGCCATGGCAAAATCAGTCTTAAAGTGTATGAAAGTAATCTTGTGCAACAAAATCCTTGTCTGCACTTGTTCACGCCATATCATCACAGTCTCTGTGGTTTCAATGTTGGTCTTCATGTCATATTAGTTACGGGGTCAAGATGCTGAGCAGCGCATGAGCTGCAGTGGTGAGCGACTCGTAGCTGACTGCTAGTGTCAGGGCCAGCGAACCAAAGCTGCCAAGACCCTTCTACATCTCCACGCAGTGATCCTGGATAACAGACTGCAGAAGGGCAGACTGGCTAAGGAGAAGGGATCGAAGAGGAAATGCTAACCCGGTACTCAAAAAATACTTGCTGAAGTCGGATGTGTTGGACCGGAAGGTGCAAATATCGCAGTCAAGTTGTAAACTACAACACATCGCATTCCGTTCTCTGGACTACATACTGCTACTTAACCCCTTTCATGGTTTCGTAGCGGGAGATTGAGAACAAACGAAGCCAGGCCAAGCCATATTTGTTACAAGCAAAAATTAAGTAAATTGAAGTATAGGTGCATTTATAAATTTGGGAAAAATTGTTTTTGGAAAACTTTTAAATGGTATGCTAATTTATCAAACAAATATATCGGTTCTGTAACCTTACAATAAATTTTGCAAGCCGATATATGGGCTCGACGGAATAAATCAGTTAATAAAGACGTACACAGCTGTGTGACGTGAACCTAACTCATAATCCACTCATGAGAAGCGAGCCCACAGGAACCTAAACTTGCTGAGCTGTAGTACAGCTATGAAAGATGTAACGAACTGCACTCAGCACTGATGAACACTTAGTCTATACGCTCCCCCATTGGCTAGGTAGTAGCCAGTACTGCACTGGTTCATGTCTGGTTTGGGAAAGAAAAACAAAGACCACTATTTCTTGTACCCAAGGGCAAATCACTCAGGAGAACTGGCTAGCAAGTAAGTGCAAGAGCGGATGGATATAGACACTCCAAATTCAGTCAATAAATATCTTATTTTTACAACAGCGATATCAAACACAAGTATATTAAAAACACTTAGACAATACATATACAGACAACAGAAAATAAATGATCAAGACAACAGAAAATATATGATCAAGACAACAGAAAATGTATAGACTAGGCAACAGAAAATGTATAGACTAGGCAACAGAAAATATACTTCAGGCAACAGAAACAATATGGTGTATATAAGAGAAGAAAGAGTCGGTGATATAAACGTAAGATCGAAGACTTACTGGAGACCAAATTATGCCTGTACACATCTTGCGTCATTCCATTCCTTCTATATGGCACACCATTTACATTTACAACGCATGAGATCCATTCTTGGATATACATGGATGGACAGAGTGAATAAACGCTGAGGTGCACTCTCCCCCCGGTGTCCCACCCATGCACATTCTCAATGCTTGGTCATGTTCGTCTCATGGGAAATGATCGCATTCCCATGGATATCCTCTATGGCTGTCGGCGGATGACAAGAGAACGGTCGACAGACGACAGTTGAGGTTCAATGATGTTTATCGACGTGATATGAAGGCCCCGGACATGGGTCTGACATCCTGTGAAATTACGAACCTGCAGACCGACCAAACTAGAGATGTACCCTGAACGACCACCTACTCTTGGTGAAAAGAACCTCTTGCAATACGGATAAGTGAAACGGCTACTCCACAAGGAGAAAGAAAGCCCACAAAATATAAGTTCTGGAACGCACAGCGTAAATGAAGTAGAGTCAGGCCAAAACACATTCGGAGAAGAGAGTTCAATGCAAATATTATAAGGATACCTCAAACTTCGACCCAGCTCTGGTATGAGCTGGATGTAGCCGGGAGAAGGATTACCTGCTTAGCGAACTAGGCTTGAGCAGTTTAATACTCCGCTGCGCTGGGACAAGCGCTTACGGAGGGTGGTTAACCGATGTGAGAGTCCATCTTAATAGACTCAAACACTAAAGCAAAGTAGACTCGCAGTCTATTAGGCACCGTCTATTCTGCTCTAAACAAACCACATAACCATGACCGGTATTATGCCATGTTACACAGTTAGTCGACTCTTACGACATACTTTCTGTGAGGCAGTGGTGCTATTCTTGTTAAACACAAAGATCTCGACAGGCCACTCGGAAGAAGTAAAGACTTGATAATGCGGTAAATAACAAGAGTGCAGGAAAACTGGAATATTATGAATAGACTATCGATTATCAAAGAGTAGACCGCGCTCTTGCTGATACATATATGAGATATTAGTTTATCTCAAGTGATGAAGACCACTCTCTTTGTTCATGCGTCTTTTGCTGTGCCGTTGAAATGAGTGACTAGCGTGGTGATTTGGATTAAAGTGAGGATGGAACTGCACCTTTTTCTGCCCCACTCTCTAGTCCTGAGCTACCTTTGGCCAGTGGCAAGATTTTATCAAGACGACTGGAGATATCACATTATGCTAATTTTTCCTTAGGGTTAACTTTTGAAGCTTTTCCCGTAAACAGGTATCCCGCAAGGCAGCGAAGGGGAGATGCCATTTAACGTTGTGTGTCGTGCCATTCCCATAACAGTAAGCGGTCATTAAGACATCACTCAGCGTGTGAGTGAGTTGGGTATCTCTCTCGGGCGATGCTTTATTCCATTATAGTCGTGCCTAAAGTGAAACACTTATGTTTGTGCAGTTTAACTTGTGCATCTCAGACAGATTTGTAGGAATGGCCGGACAAAACCAGTGTAGGAAAGAAGTTGCTAACAACAGTCTCAGCTGTTGGTGTTGTCGTTAGTAATTTCTAAAATGTTAGTCTCAAAGACATAATGAGTGTTGTTCTGTTAGCTCTCTCTTTCTCTAACCTACTCGTGTCAAGTTACACATTCTACAGTATCCTTCATTTCATTATGGACATGATGTATCCAAGCGAAATAATGTAATGACAAAGTTAGTGTATACAATATTTAGCCTTCGTGTGGAAATGTATGAACAACAATTGCGGGATGTTATGATTGCGTGCATAAACTTGTAATGACAAAATGAGTGTGCAAATTGTTTAGCGTGAGTGCACAAAATATTAAAGGAAAAATTATTTGCCTTATGAAATTGAAATGTGTGCACAAATTTGAGTGGATGAAGTCAGGAATAAGAAGAAACAAAAGAAGAACTAGAAGAAGAATAAGAAGAGAAGAAAGAAGATGAAAAGCTAGAGGAAGTGGAAGAGGTATAGACTTAATAGAGTTCGGGTCAAGATGGATAGTAACTGTGCTTTCTATGATTTGCAAACTGCCATGGTCCTTATCTTTCACATGCAATAATCGGGTCTTCGGGCCAAGAGACTCCCTCGTCGCAGATGGACAGAAGATGTATTTGACACACTTAGGAGGTTCCACTTTACGACCACACACGCTCTTCTCATCTGGCCTAAACAAGAGACCTACGCACCCAGTTCCTCTTCGACGCGGCATGGCAAGAGCAGTAAAACAGAAGAAGAAGAAGCAGACATTTGAAATTACTAAATAAAACATTTATAAACTTCACAAACTTTACATTTTACATATGGGGAACACACTTATATACATATATTATAACAATAGGAGACAAATAATAACATTATTGCTTTGTAATATAATATAATTTGTAATATATTATTTATAATACCAGGAGATCCAAAAGTCTTCATGCATACCTAAGCAAATCTTCGGGAAAATTAACCCTTTCTATCAAAACGGAACTTTATTCACAAAATAGTTTTCAGTATATTTGCGAATACTTTCATATATATAAATATAGTCATCATGTATCATGCTCTTTGCATGCAGAGCATCGCCTCTCATCACAGACTGGTTTTATGAATTTATGTCAGTCATCAGCCATACCACCTGCTCCATAATCATGTTCAACGTTTCTTTGACGTCTTGTATCCATCGTCTTCAGGAACAATGCCTTCCATAAATGTTCTAGTCCTCTGGAATTTACGTACCCGAAAAAATTCAGTTTTCCAAACGAAACATTGCTTTCCAGGCAGTTGTCATCAACGTTTAGGTCTTGCAGGATGGTTGTATTTGTTTTTATCTTTGTCCAAGAAATGTTCGGGATTCTTCTATTTAGGTCTCGAAAGTACCGATCTTCTTTCTTAGTTCATGTGTGATAGTCCCTAACACCGAAAGGTTGCCACAGCAAAAATGCATGTTTTCCGGATTTTGAGTTTAAGTTGCTTGTTTTTTTATGACAGACATTATACATACGTCCTTGCTTCTGTATTATGACAGGAATGCTACATACTTCCTAGCTTCTGTAGTGCCATAATCAATCATACATTTTAAAGTAATGCCTCATGGCAATGAAGTAGCTGGACCAGTTAGAAATATGCGAGTACTGCATTAGGTTGTAGGGTCTACTACATAGTCTTTCCACTGGATGCTAGTATACGATCAATCATCTGCCCGTTTCTGAATATAATCTCTAAATGAACAGTAAACATTACCAAGCTAAGTCTCACACACTTCAAAGCTGTCATTGATTATTGAAGACCGTGAATAATCGAAAGGAACAAACAGTTTGACAAACACCATGTCCTCTAATATTTCTCGTATGACTTCGGTAATGACCAAATATGTGTACGACTTTTGCATTGGTAGCCGAATCGCCGGTGAGTGTTTACTTAGTGGTGGATATGTTTGGTTTAGAAACAGAGTACACAAATACGTGTAGACATTATGTCAGTTGTTACAATACAAACCATTCAAGTGTATACATGGACCAGTCACGCGTTATACTTTCCGAGTTAAGTCATGTTTATTACCGCAGTAAATTCCCCTAGTGAGAACAGGAAAATCCCTAATTAGCTTCAGATGTCGAAGTGATGGAACTTTGACTTTAGTGTAGCACAATCGTATTTCCATATATTTCAGTCGTCAGAATTTAAATGTACGCTTTTGTGCCAACTTCCTTTAAACCAAGATTCAGTGAAATAAAACATTGTGTATATCTCAATTGTAAAGCGACACACGGGTTGAGTGATGCCGCTGTGATGGGAATATTTACTGTTTTCTAATTTACATTTATATATAATCCGTTCACACACTTTATGATACAGATTATAAACTGCTGTATATATTATAATATACGAGAGATATGCATTACGTAAAAGCAATTTTATGATAACGTACATGAAAGAGTATGTAGAACGAAAAATCGTATTTCAGGACACAAAAAAGCTCTTTAGCAGAACTGCATGTAAGCATTGTGACGATCGCACAGTACGCGAAATGTAGTGTACAACATGGCCGGCCTCACTGTTGACTTGAATTTTGGAAGAACAACGAGACGATATTATTTTTGGGTGTGGTCAGATGGTGTGAAACCTTCTGAAATCTACAGAAGAATGAAGGTTCAGAATGGTGGCAGATGTTTGAGGCAGAGGAGAGTTTATGAATGGGTAGATCGATTTCAGAACGGAAGACAGAACGTCGTTGATGAACTGCGGCGTTGGAGACAAGCGAGCCTGGCAGCTGAGTCGGTTAAACAGGAGATCGGCCAGCTTGTCTGTGGCAACTGACTCGGTTAAACAGCAGATCGGCCAGCTATTCCGTGGCAACTGACTCGGTTAAACAGCAGATCGGCCAGCTAGTCCGTGGCAACACTCGAATCATTATTGACGAACAAGAGGTAGATTTCAAGATTAGTCACGAGGCTGCGCACAAAATTGTCCATATTGACTGCGGTTATAAGAAAGTGGGCAGCAGAAGATCCCAAGTCATCTGAAAGCGATGTAATGGAGGCAGTAGAAAATTGGTTAAAGGTCGCACCTCAGTGGTCTCGAGGTGAGGTGTCTGCCTCGGATGCCGGAGGTTGCGTGTTTGAATCAAGATGAAGAAACATTTTGTTTTTCAGGGGGATCTTTAGGAAACAAAATTCCTCTAATCTCTGGGTAGTGAGATCGGACTCCTGTGGTCAGTGTCGAGCACGTTAAAAATTCTTTAGAAGTTGAAAATCGAAACGAGTAAGCTCAAATGCCGCTGCCAAGACAAAATTTAAATTAAACATTTATCCAAGTTAATTGAATTTCCCAAAGTATTTGTTATGTGCAGCTATAGATGGCATCTAACTTGCTGCAGGTCTACTTAGCTCTAGTGTTTATGTTTATTAATATTGACTCGTACATCGGTAAAAACCGTCCTCCTAAAACTGGTTATATACAGACTCTGTAAAGTCTCTTAAAACTGTATAAATACTACGTTAAGTTAAAATACTTTTTTTTCTACTGCCTTCACAAGCTAGAGGACAGGTGGACAAAGTGTGTTGGACATCCACAAGCTCATGACAGGTGGACAAAGTGTGTTGGACATCCACAAGCTGATGACATGTGGACATCCACAAGCTGATGACATGTGGACAAAGTGTGTTGGACATCCACAAGATAGAGGACATGTGGACAAAGTGTGTTGGACATCCACACGCTAGAGGACATGTGGACAAAGTGTGTTGGACATCCACAAGCTAGAGGACATGTGGACAAAGTGTGTTGGACATCCACAAGATAGAGGACATGTGGACAAAGTGTGTTGGACATCCACAAGCTAGAGGACATGTGGACACAGTGTGTTGGACATCCACACGCTAGAGGACATGTGGACAAAGTGTGTTGGACATCCACAAGCTAGAGGACATGTGGACAAAGTGTGTTGGACATCCACAAGCTAGAGGACATGTGGACAAAGTGTGTTGGACATCCACACGCTAGAGGACATGTGGACAAAGTGTGTTGGACATCCACAAGCTAGATGACAGGTGGACAAAGTGTGTTGGACATCCACAAGCTAGAGGACAGGGGGACAAAGTGTGTTGGACATCCACAAGCTAGATGACAGGGGGACAAAGTGTGTTGGACATCCACAAGCTAGATGACAGGTGGACAAAGTGTGTTGGACAACCACAAGCTAGAGGACATGTGGACAAAGTGTGTTGGACATCCACACGCTAGAGGACAGGTGGCAAAGTGGGTAACCAGACATGGGGACTGTGTCAACAATTAAGACACACCTATTTTGGTTCGCTATTTTGCAAAAAATGCCATGAATACAACTGCTGTAACTTAATTACTGCCTCTCGCATGTACGGTATGTATATTTTCAGACGTTTTGAAGACAATGTTGGCTGTAGGGCATATTATTGATCTGATCTGCGTAAGAAGTAGCCCTCTTATCCAATTTTGGTCTACATCTCCTGTTCTGTTACACTGTTGTTAAGAATGAATGTCACTGTCCTACAGAGAGACCCACATGTGCACAGTTCTCATCACCAAGAGGTGAAAGTGCCCACGTTTATAGCTTCTGTAGCTCCCTTGTCTTGCGCTCTCCTGTTTTGTCTTTTTAGAATCTTGCTCATGCCAAGTCTGTTTTACAAATGTTACAATATGTGGATAGCCGGTTTATAGATTATAGTCTGTGGATAGCCGGTATATGGATTACAGTCTGGGGATTACGGTATCATCATATAACAGGTTTGAGACTTTAGAATGCTACCTCCACCCATAACCAATTGTATAATCATCATCATCTTATTCTACAGCGATACGTGCTTATTTAGACTGGTAATTCGAATTCTTTAATAAAGGCCAATGTCTTTTTCAGCTTCTCAATACAACTGAAGTTTTTCTTCGAGGGGAATGGGGGTAGGCCACAGCCTTCGTCTCAGATCGGTCTGGTGAGGGCAGTATTGAAGTGCATGTGTTGCTGTCATGTTTGTCATCCCACAGTAACATAGACTGGTTCTACCTAACTTGAACTTGATGCACATGTGGACTGTATATTATATTGCCCTTTTATTTTTTGATGCTGCTTCTTCGTAAAGACAAGTTATTCTTCCTGTGTCAGTGTCGCTCCCTTTTTTGCTAGACTGTCGTCCTTCTGGCTTCCTTTGACGGGATCACGATGCAATTCATTGTATGACTACTTTCTGGAACCTTCGTAACATTTTCACAAAGGCTGGTCTCAGTTTCAATGTTGTGTTCTTGGGAGATTTGAGTACACTTATGCATTAGTTAGTATCACTATTTGAGTGCCCTTACAACTAACTATTCATCAGTTAGTCTCATGATTTGAGTGCCATTATGGCTGACTATGCATCAGTTAGTCTCATGATGTGGGTGTCCTAATGGCTCACTATGTATCAGTTAGTCTCATGATTTGGGTGTCCTTATGGCTGACTATGCATCAGTTAGTATTACATTTTTAGTGCCCGTATGGCTGACTATGCATCAGTTAGTATCACATTTTATTGCCCTTATAACTGACTATTCATCCGTTAGTCTCACGATTTGAATGCCCTTATTGCTGACTGTGCGTCAGTATCACGATTTGAGTGCCGTTATGACTGACCATACATCAATATCATGATTTCCACGTGCATATGGTTTTTGTGTTTTATGGTCATTTCTGCTTTGGTCTGAGGAGCTTCAATGTCGGCTTTGAAATTGTTTGAAGTATTTGCTTGCAGATATAAATAGACTAACTTAACTTAACTTAACTTAACGTCTTTATACTGGTTTAGAATACCCTGCAGAGTCTGTATACAACCAGTTACATTTACATCACCTTGCTCTAAAAGCTATGCGCATCCAGTTTATTCTTAAATGCATTAACTGTCCCTGCCTCCACTACCTCCCCTGGCAATGCATTCCAAACAGACACCACTCTCTGACTAAAAAAATATTTCCTAATATCTAACCTGGACCTCTCTTTAGTCAGCTTGTAGCTATGCCCTCGTGTAATTGTAGGTGGCTGTATTTTAAAAAAAAACTTGTTATAGTCTAATTTATCGATTCCTCTGATCATCTTATAAACCTGTATTAAGTCACCACGAATTCTTCTCTCTTCGAGACACTGTAGGCCGGTTTTTCTGAGTCGTTCCTCATAACTGTAATTCTGGAATCCCACTATCATCTTTGTCGCTCTTTTTTGTATTCTTTCTAGCATGTTTATGTCCCCTCTATGATAAGGACTCCACACCTGTACACAGTACTCCAATCTAGGCCTAACTAAAGCTTTATACAGTTTGACGATCACTTCCTTGCTCCTATGTTTAATATTTCTTTTTATCATATCTATCATTGCATTTGCCTTTTTCATTTCTACCTTAACTTGCTCACTCACCTTTCCTGTATGATCTATTATAACCCCTAGGTCCCTTTCCTTATCTATCTTTATAATATTGTTTTCTCCCATTTTGTAATTATGTTGCATATTGGATCTACCCATGTGGATGACTGTACATTTATCTACATTAAACTCCATTTGCCAGATTACAGACCATTCTCGAATTTTATCTAAATCCGACATCAATATATCCACTTCCGCTTTAGATGAGACACTACTGCATAGTTTTGTGTCATCAGCAAATTTTGCAATCATTGACCTCATATCAATGTCCAAATCATTTATATATATCAAGAACAAAATTGGTCCCAAAACCGAGCCCTGTGGCACACCACTTTTCACTTCACACCACTCAGAGTACTCCTTATTTATGCCCACCCTCTGCCTTCTTCCCGTTAACCAATTTTCAATCCATTTGGCAACTTCCCCAACTATTCCATGTGATTTTAACTTTCGAAGTAATCTTTGATGAGGTAGTCTATCAAAGGCCTTTGCAAAGTCTAGATAAATAACATCCACTGGCTCCCCTTTATCTACGATTTTAGTAACCTCCTCCATGGATTCTAATAGATTTGTTAAGCATGATCTCCCTCTAGTAAACCCATGCTGACTATTTCTAATTAGATTAAATTTGTATAAATGCATTACAATGTTGTCTTTGATTATTGACTCTAACAATTTACAGACTATGCTCGTTAAACTCACTGGTCTATAATTTGCTGGATCTGATTTTTTGCCTTTTTTGAATAAGGGGATCACTCCTGCATCTTTTCAATCCCGTGGAACAATCCCTTTTGTCAGTGATTGAGAACAAAATATAGTCAATGGTTTTGCTAGTTGGTCTCTAATTTCATACAGCAATTTTGGATGAATACCATCTTGACCTGGACATTTATTCACTTTCAACCCCTCCAATTTTTTAAAAACCATTTGCTCTGTAATACAAATTGATTTTAATCCCGCTGGACAACAGCAGCAAAGGCGAACTTCGATAAAGTTAGCAAACTTCAAAACCCAGCCATGAGAGATATAACAGGAGGCATGAAGTCAACGCCAATTGTATAAATTGAAAAGATTACAAAACTGCAATCCATGACCGATAGAAGAGACTGCAGAGCCCAGCTGCAGTCAGAGAAACTCCGAAGACTGACTGACCATCCAATGCACCAGAGACTAAACAATTTGGGAAATGGGAAACTAAAGCGGAGAAACTTTGCAGAAATAGCCAAAGAAAAGATGCACGAAGATCCCATAAACGCACTAACAACACCAAAACCCATCACTATTGTACGAAAACTTACCTGGAGGCAGGATATATTTCCAGAGGTGGTAGAAAATATACCAGGTATTGGAAACAAAAACTACCAGACTGAAAAAGAAAGGAGAGATACTACCCTAAGCTTCATATCGAAAAGCTACCCAAGAATGGACTGGACCCATGCATACACCGACGGTTCTGTAACAAACACTACACAGAACGGAGGGGCTGGAGCATTCCTGAACCTACCAAATGGCAGACAAATAACACTGTCATTCGCTACTGGTAAGTACACAAGCAATTTCAGAGCGGAGGCAGAGGCACTGAGGGCGGCAGTGGAAGAAATGGTGACACAATGACAATGAAAGCCATATAGTCCTGCTTATATATGCTCTCGCCGTAGTCACATCGCTAAAAAGCCAGAAAAACACTGAGCTTAATGACTTAAGAGCAGCACTCTGCAAACTGTGCCAGCAGTCCGCACCAAAAAGGGTAGTGGTACAGTGGGTCCCATCACACTGCAACATCCAAGGCAACGAGGAGGCAGACAGACTGGCAAAAGAAGGTGCAAGACTACCACCAACAGATACTAGTATGACGTACGAAGAGTCAAAACGGCTTATTAAAGCCAGATACATGACCAAATGGGAAACCGAACATACTGGTTACACCAAAAACGATGCCTATTACCAGTTGAACCGAAGAGAGCAGGTCGTTGTCTTCAGACTTCGCACTGGCCACAATAGACTGAGGTATCACCTATTCAACAAATGGAAGATAGGTGGTACCGACGAATGCCCGTGCGGTACTGGTAAAATGACCGCTGAACATCTGCTGCAGAACTGACCGACATACGAGGATCAGAGAAAGCGGATGTGGCCATCGCCAGTGGAACTGCAAGACAAGCTCTATGGCAGTGGCGACAGCCTCAGGATGACCGCCGCTTTTTTCGAAAAAATAATGGTTACTGTCTGACTGCGTACGAAGAAGAAGAATCTCGTTGTATCCATGTCTCTTTGAAAAATATCTATAGGCTCTGGGATCTCGGAGCAGTCCTCCTTTGTGAAGACTGTGCCAAAGTACTGATTGAGCAGATTAGCTGCTTCCCTATACTCACTTATTATTTCCCCTGTACTGTCTTTGAGAGGGCCTACTTTGTCTTTCGTTCTTTGTTTATTATTAACATAAGAGAAGAAGCGTTTACTGTCAGTCTTGATCCTCTGAGCAAGTTTTTTTCCAAAGTCTATTTTTGCTGTTTTATTCGCTTTCTGAGATATGTTCTGCTTGTCCAAATATTTTACATATGTTTCTTTTGATTTACCTGCCTCTATATATTGTTTCCATGCTTTATTTTTTGCTCTTCTACATTTCCCTACAAATCTAGTTATCCACTTTTTACGCTTAGGGTTTACCTCCCTAAATGGAACACATTCCTCTTTTAGCGTTTCTAGAACTGTTTTAAAACTTTCCCACTCCTGTTCAACATCTGTTCCTACAACAATATCTTTCCAGATTATGTGGTTCGCTGCCTCTTTCATCCTCTTAACATCTGCCTTAGAGTAGTCGTATGTTCGTGTGTTTATGTTTACTTCTTTCCCTGCAATAAGATCCCAACGGATGATTTCATGGTCACTTGAGCCAAACATTTCCCCAACGGTAACGTTTTCAATCATATTTTCCTCTGTGGTAAAAACTAGGTCGAGTATGTTTTTACCTCTGGTGGCTGCTTCTACATGTTGAATTAAAAAATTGGCAGTTATGCACTTAACAAAAGGTTTTGACTCTACAAGTGCTTCTGCCATATCCTATTTTATTTCTGGATAGTTGAAATCTCCCATTAATAATAATTTCCCTTCACTTGCCTTTTCTATGCTACTAATCAGTTCCTCCTCTTCCTCTTTTTGACTTGATGGACATCTATAGCACAATCCAATCACTGTTTTTTCACCCCCACTTTCTATTTTCCCCATACACTTTAATTTTTGTTACCACATGATAAATAATCTGTGATCGTTATATTAACATAATTTATACAGTATAATAAAACGCTACCTCCCTTAGTCTTGTCTCCAATTATCCTATCTTTCCTTAACATTGTATATCCCTCAATTTCAAATTGACTATCTGCAATCTCCTCATATGTCCATGATTATGTTAACCCTATTATATCTGGTTTTTCTTCTTCTACATACAGTTCCAATTCTTTTCTTTTATTTACTATGCTTCTCACATTTGCATAAAAATATTTTAGTTTGTAATGTTGTTGGTTTTTTTTTTTTTGCTTCTGCTTTATCATTTTAGTGTTTGCTTTTCCACTATGTATTTCACACTTCCCTGACACCAACTTACCCCTTTGACTACATCCTCTATAGCACCATATTGTATGCCTATCTTTAGTATCTTCTTTATTATTTTGTTGTTCTATTCATCAAACCACTGCGTTTGTAGATGAGCCATCTGTACATGCATATGTCCACGTGTCTGCTGGATAATAAGTATATATTTACTTTTCTGTAATACGTCTTCATTTCAGTTTTGTATACGCAACTGGTAATTGTACCTCTTCTATTGTGTCTCTTAACTAGAGAATTATTCATTTCCGGGCAATGTAGCCCATCAGCAAATAACACCCTGCCTGATTTCTCACATTACACCAGATTTCGATTGGTATCTGCTACCAGAGATCGATAGGTATCTGCTACAAGAGATCGATTGGTATCTGCTACCAGAATGGATAGGTATCTGCTACCAGAGATCGATTGGTATCTACTACCAGAGATCGTTCGCTATCTACAACATCTCATTATCCCGAGTATTATCACTTATCAGTCACTTAACCTCAAGTCACACGTATCCGTTACACAACTCTCTCCATTATCTGCGTCAAGCGATGATAACTGACTGGTAGTGTATATTTTGATAACAAAAAATGCTTTGTGGACAAATGAAGAGATTTGTAAACGTGATTCTGGATTTATAAGGGATAGATATTGCTTTCAGTCGTTGAACTGAAACATGTCGTATCTTACACTAATTGATGATATGATTTTGTAGAGTGATAACTTGAAGATGGTGATATGCTGTTTCTGAGGATTGAAACTGATTAAATAAATGTTACGTTTGTGCAGTTTAACTTGAGCATTTAAACGGACCTCAGCCCAGACAGTTTTGTAGGAATGGCCGGACAGAACCAGGGACAGAAAGAAGCTGCTAACAACGATACACTAGAGAATTGTTCAACAAACCTTGGATACGATGTTGTGTTCTGCATCAATCTCTCGTTGTACTTTATCATCGTGGCAGTCTCAGCTGTTGGTGTTGTCGCTAATACCAACAACTTGATCATCTTCTCAAAGATTTGCGCCAAGGACAGATTGAGTGTTGGTCTGTCTGCTCTCTCCTTCACCAACCTTCTCGTGTCAGTTACCCAATTTTACTGCTACGTCTGTTTTGTGACATACATGCTGTACCCAACAAGCCCTGTTATGGTGTGTGATATCTGTGATAATGTGTTAGTTTGGACAATCACCGCTATGTATGCAATATCGAATTGGATCACCGCCATGATATTAATGGAAGTATGTCTCTGTGTGGTTTCCCCATTTAAAGTCAAACAGATTTTTCCAAAATTCCGCTGCGTCATCGCCATACTGACCATCTACGTCATACACATTGCTCTCTTCATTCGTGTATACATCATGGAAGAAATGTACTGGATAGATATATCGACTCTATATAGAAACGAAACATATACAGCGACACCAGAAGATTATTTGAAAATAATATTGAATCAAGAACTGACCTATCGACAAGATATTCTGATTAACACGGTCTTTTACATGTCCATACTACCACACGCAGTAACGATTGTGTGCACAGTTTGGATGGGACATTGCCTAGTATCGACCACAAGTATCAGACACAATCTTTCTTCTTCATCCTCACCCAAGTTATTCTGTCGAGAAAGACGGCTTGTGAAAGTCTTCTTCATTGTGTCTTGTATATTAACATTCTGTAGCTTACCTAAGTTTGTAGTTGCGATTATGTATAGCTTTGTCTCATCCATGGCCTCTAATGCGAGGTTTATGCTCCAATCCTGTTGGCTGGTATCTTTGACGTGTTGCAGTCTTGCAGGAAGCTGTAGTACTCTGGTGTATATAACACTGAAGGCCGACTATAGACAGCTTCTTTTACAATGTTTGTGTCAGCGTCCTTGTAAGATCAATTGATAAACTTTTAGTTTTGTGACACGAAAGTATTCTTTTATTAATCATGATGTCCTCAGTTTGGAACTTGATAAGCAAATGTAGCTGTGGTTCTTGCAGAACGCCTGCACCAGATAATGCGTGTGTTATTGTACTGTCTCCTGTAGCTTCCCGTAGGAGTTCAAAATAATAAAAGTGAAAACTGTCAAATTAAGTCAATCTGAAGAAACAGTGACAAATCTACACTTGATCTAGTCATTTCTTCAGTATCTCAGTTAATCCTTCAATGTCTGTTATTTCTTCAATGGGATAGTATTTACTTCAATGGGATAGTAAGTTCTTCAATGGGAAAGTAAGTTCTTCAATGGGATAGTAAGTCTTTCAATGGGATAGTAATTCTTTCAATGGGATAGTAATTCCTTCAATGGGAAAGTACGTCCTTGAATGGGAAAGTAAGTCGTTCAATTGGAAAGTAAGTCATTCAATGGAAAATTCAGTCCTTCAATGGGAAAGTAAGTCATTCAATTGGAAAATAATTGCTTCAATGGGAAAGTAAGTCCTTCAATGCGAAAGTAAGTCCTTCAATGGGAAAGTAAGTCCTTCTATGGGAAAGTAATTCCTTCAATGGGATAGTAATTCCTTCAATTGGAAAGTAAGTCATTCAATGGGATAGTAAGTCCTTCAATTGGAAAGTAAGTCATTCAATAAGATAGTAATTTCTCTAATGGAATAGTAATTCCTAATACCAGGGGCGTCTAGCAAATATTCTGATTATGTCAGGATAACCCGAATACGACATTAATTAAGTCTGCTTTTTTCGAGCGATTTATTTTTTAAAATTTCGTCGGACCAGTCGACTCCTGTCAGCAACAGTGTATTTTGATGGCATTTATGGGGAAAGTAGGATCAAAACACAGACGAGATTCATCGTCAACTGTCATCTGTATTTGGGAGGATTGACTGTAGAATGTTCATCAGTGTTTGAATGATGCAAACGCTTTTGAGAATATCATGAATCCACTATGGTCCCCGTAAAGTTCTGTCAACACTATCATCAAAGATCACCTCCATTTGTTATAAGTTTCCTGTCGATGACGGCCGAATAACTGAATTTTGTCCAAAAATGTGTCCTTCTACAATATGACAACCAGATACCTCATACAGCTGTCATAACTCTGGAATTTATTAACCAATTGCATTAATCTTACGGTCCCAACTTGGCCCCGAGTGATTTTCACCGTTTTGCACATCTGAAAGAAAATCAAGAACAACAATTTCACTCTGTTGATGAAATGCATCAGGAAGTTCTTCATTAGCACAGAAACCGGTCAGTATAATTATTCGTTGCCGGAAAACATAAGCTCGTAGCCAGATGGGGCAAATGTCTTGCAGTGGCAGGTGACTACTTTAACAAATAGTACAGGTAATCACAATTCATTTCTCATACTTGTTTACAATTTACATCAATATGGATACTTATTGGACGACACCCGTACTTGTTTAACTGTTACAGTAATTTCTTCAATTGTATGGTAAATTCTTCAATCCTTCAATAATTCCTACAATGTTATAATAATTGCTTCAATGTTTCAGTTGTCTTAAATTGTGACAGAGTATTGAGTCTCATGGAGTCTCAAGTAGAAGTGACAAAATCATGATTAGTCTAAAGGCTGCACAAGAAGAGCATGCTTCTAACCCCGTCTTGAGAACGATTGAATTGATAAGTTTTGAACCTTCTTCTTCTTAGTTCTTAGTCGACCTGCACTTCTACAGGGGCAGATGCCCCTGTGCAGGTCCCAGATATGGTATGAGCTAGATGTAGCCGGGATAAGGATTTCCTGCTTAGCTGTCTAGGCTCGAGCAGCTTAATTTTCCGATGCATTGGGACAATCCCTTTCGAATGGTGGTTAACTGATGTGCGAGTCCATCTTAAATAGACTCAAAAACTAAAGCAAAGCAGACCCCCATCGCCCCGCAGCCTGGTAGACGCCATCTATGCTGCTTTAAACAAAACACATAACCATGGCCTGTGTTTTGAACCTTGACCAGACAAGTTGTACATTTTTGTAGACTAGACTATTGCTCAGCGAGGGTTAACAGGTTGGTAAGGGCTTAACAGGTTGTCAGCGGATTGACTAGAAACGTTACACAAACAGGTCGTCAGCAGACTGACTGGTACAGTTACACAAACAGGTCGTCAGCAGACTGACTGGTACAGTTACACAAACAGGTCGTCAGCAGACTGGCTGGAACAGTTACACAAACAGGTCGTTAATGTTCAGGCTGGTACTCACGGAGGCATACAAGAGGTTAGCAAGAGGTTTAACAGGCCATCAAGTTTGAGGAGTGTTTATTATTGTATGTTTGCTAGGTATTTTGGTCAGAAGAATAGGTTGGAGAAACATAGAAAAAAAGCATATCAGGTCCACAGCCTGTCGATATCAGAAACGACTTGTGGTAAGCTTGTGCGCGTGAATATAATAATAATAATAATAGCAATAGTAATATTTATAATAATAAAACTATCAATAATACTAATAACAATAATAATAATAACAATACGTGTCCATTGAAAGCGTCTACTTTAACGCAATCTAACTTTTAAATTGATTATACTATCACAGTTCTTGGATCGTTCAGCGTCTTCTGGAATGCTTTACGGTTCGTCTCTTATCTCATGGTTGCTATGGAACAATTATTTTCTTATCTCTTGAAGAAATATGTTCGTACACAAAGCGTTCAGATTTACTGGATATACTGATTAAGTCTTCTGACCTTCAGATCTGTTTCGTGTATTCTATTCGTATATAACGATTTCATATCTACTCATTAGATCTATTCGGACATCATACTTTTATATATATTTCGCAAGATATATTAATATGCAAAGATTCAAGAAGGTTATAGTTCTAGGACTAGTGTGGACTCCATGTTGTCCACATGTGGTTAGTTTCTGCAGAGTATCTTGTGAAAGTTGGCGGTCCTGTGTCAAGCTACCGACTTTACTCCCAGCATAAACCTTTTTCTCGAGACAAGTGTGCAAGTTTCAACTCAGAAATGAAGAATTATCAATTGTAAAATGGCATTATCTCATGCAGACCGAAACCCCAGGCTCTAAGTCCTATCTCTAGTCGATTCATCCTTGTTCTTTTTGTCTGTAACTGTGCTGCCGCTAATCCCATGAATAACTAGACAGATCATGTCTGTCCTTGACAAGTTGTAGGTTTAACACGCTTCTCTGCAGTGTTTCTACACCTGCATCCTCCTCTAATCATATTACTCCTACACACAAATAATGGTCGGAGTAGATAGTTAATCACCAAGCTGTATACGGAACTTACACGTGGACAGGAAGTGCTGCCCTAGTCTCAGCGGCCTTGACCTGAGTGGTCAATAATAGCGTCACGCGTGCCTGGAGTAAATGCCCTGATGGTTGATAGCGTGAAACAAATAATCGTACTCATGTCCATTCATTGAGCACAAGTTCGAGCAAAACTTCTGTCTTGTTCGGTTACAAATCTCACGGTATCCGTTCGAGTATTTAGAAACGGTGGTATGGGGACCCGTTTGTTGTGCCCGGTTTCCAGCATCGCAAAGTCCCTTCTACATGTATCCCTTCAGGACCAAAGACTCACAATCGAGCCAGGTAAAAAAACATTATTGACGTGGTAAAGAAGATTTAACAACAAGTGCTAGACTACAGCATACAAAAACAGCAAAGACATTCTCTGGTGCAGGCGTTCTGTAAAAAAGCAATTTTACAGTTATTGTGGCATTATCCAAATGGAGATAAAACAAGAAAAGACAAATTCAAACTTTGAATTTAAGTCATAAACACAAAATTTATCCAAAAAACTGCATGACAAGCTGCCTGTAGTCTCTCTTCAGTGTTATGAACACGAGAGTACTACAGCTTCCTAAAAGACTACAACATGCCAACAACTTCAACCAGATAGCGTTGAAAATAAACTTCCCGCCAGTAGTTCTGGGTAGCAGAGAGTAATACGCAATCACAGCTCCAACTTTTAGTAGGCTACAAACTGTTAATACAATAGCCATAATCAAGAATGCTTTCACAAGCCGTCTCTCACGATTGGGTAACTTGGACGTGGATGAAGAATAGAGATTATGTCGGATTCTGGTAGTCGATACTAGGGAACGTCCCATCCAAACTGAGCACAGAATCGCTATAACCTGTGACAGTGAGGACATTACAAACATCACGATAAGAAAGACACGTCTACCGTAGGCAAGTTTTTCATTAAATATTATTTTCAAATCTTGTACTGATGTCGTTGTAGAAGTGTAGTTTCTATAGAAAGTCCGTGTATCTGTCCAGTACATTTCTTCTATGACGTATACAGGAATGTAGAGAGCAATGTGTATGACGTAGATGGTCAATATGGCGATGACACAGCGGAATCTTGTGAAGATCTGTTTGACTTTAAATGGAGAAACCACACAGAGACATACTTCCATTAAAATCATCGCGGTGATCCAATTAGATATCGCAAACAAAGCGGAGATGGTCCAGCTGAACACATTGTCGCTCCAAGATGAAGCCGTGACTGGGCTGGTTGGGTATAGGATGTCCATTGTGTCTTCGAGTAAACTGTAGAACAGGATACCTGACACAAGAACGCCGACGAATGAGAGGGAAAACAGACCAACACTCAAACTGTCTTTGAGACCAAGCTTTGAGAAGATGACCATGTTGATGATGTTAGCAACAACACCAACAGCTGTGATTGCCATGACGGTAAAGTGCAACAGGATGTTGATAAAGAACACAATATCGTATCCAAGGTTCGTTGAACAATTATCTAGTGTATCGTTGTTGTCAGCTTCTTTCTGTCCCTGGTTCTGTCCGGCCATTCCTACAAAATTGTCTGGATTAAGGTCTATTTAGATACTCAAGTTAGACTGTGCAAACATAATACGTTTATTGAATCAGTTTCATTTCTCAGAAACAGTATATCAGCAGCTTCAATTTATCACTCTACAAAAGCATGTCATGAATTGTTGAAAGATACGCCAGGTTTCAGTTCTAACGACAGTAAACAATGTCTGTATCTTATACATTCAGATTCAGAATCACGTTTACAAATCTCTTCAATTGTCCACAAAGGCGATATTCAACAAAATATGCACTACCACCCAGGTATCATCTTTTGACACAGAGGATTGAGTGATGTTTCTAACATATATGGGACGAGGTCAAATATACCATCTATATATGCGATATTGACCTGCTTATCTAGTTTTTGTATATGTACACTGAATTATAGTTGCACACACTTAACTGTGAAAAAAAATTGTACTGGTCTGGATTAACTGTTTTACTTTTACCCAGGTTCTCTCCGTCGGTCTCATTAATCTAGTTTCTTCTGTTTCAACGCAATCTAACCGAATCGTCAATTTTATGTTCACACCTTCAATCCCCCACCTCGTCAGCCAGACGTGCATAGCACAGCTTGTTTGCAGGGAGAACTGCGCGGAAGTGAAGTGGTGATCCTAGTCAATACTTTAAAATCTGATCCTAACTAACACATCTGAGGGAGCATGAGAAACGGCTACCACATTCAAGGAAGGCAGCAGGCGCGCAACTTACCCACTCCCAGCACGGGGAAGCAGTGACGAAAAATAACAATACGGGACTCTTTCGAGGCCCCGTAATTGGAATGAGTACACTTTAAACACTTTAACGTTGTCAGTCGGTGGTGATTTATCTAAGGCTTATAGCAGAGCTCGACAGTTCGTATCGCTGGTGGTCAGACTCTCGCAAAGAGCTTGTGACCGGCAAATGGAAAGCAGGAATCGTGCCTGAAGGCCCTGTGTTCTCCCGGGGACAAACCCTCGGGAGAAGGGCAGGCCGGCAGGCCAAATTGTCTCTAGTCCCAGTGAAATTCATCGCCGAAGTCGTTGGGATCCGTTCTGCACAGAGCGCTGCCATCCCTCCTCGAGCGAGCCCGGTCGGTCGGTCGGTGCGTGTAGGGGCCCCTGTCAGGCGGTCCTAGGTCGACGGAGTGAGGGACGAGTGGAACAACCGTCCGTCCGTTCCGTCAGTCGGTCCCTGCGGCCGTCCCAGTGAGGCTTTTTACACACCAGTCCTCCGCCGACCGGTGTGTGCGGTACGTACGTCTCCGACATATATCTGGTTGATCCTGCCAGTACTCATGTGCTTGTCTCAAAGATTAAGCCACGCATGTCTAAGTTCACACTGTCTCACGGTGAAACCACGAATGGGTCATTAAATCAGTCGAGGTTCCTTAGATGACACGATCCTTTTTGGATAACTGTGGCAATTCTAGAGCTAATACATGCTTACCAAGCTCCGACCCTCGCAGAAAGAGCGCTTTTATTAGTTCAAAACCAATCGTTGTTTCCCCTCGCGGGGTTGCGGCGTCCCCACTGGTGACTCTGGATAACTTTGTGCTGATCGCATGGCCTCATGTGCCAGCGACGCATCATTCAAATGTCTGCCCTATCAAATGTCCATGGTACGTGACATGCCTACCATGTTTGTAACGGGTAACGGGGAATCAGGGTTCTTCTTCTTCTTCTTCTTCGTACGCAGTCAGACAGTAACCATTATTTTTTAGAAAAAAGCGGCGGTCATCCTGAGGCTGTCGACACTGCCATAGAGCTTGTCTTGCAGTTCCACTGGTGATGGCCACATCTGCTCTCTCTGATCCTCGTATGTCGGGCAGTTCTGCAGCAAATGTTCAGCGGTCATTTTACCGGTACCGCACGGGCATTTGTCGGTACCGCCTATCTTTAATTTGTTGAATAGGTGGTACCTCAGTCTATTGTGGCCAGTGCGAAGTCTAAAGACAACGACCTGCTCTCTTCTGTTCAACTGGTAATAGGCATCGTTTTTTGTGTAACCAGTATGTTCGGTTTCCCATTTGGTCATGTATCTGGCTTTCATAAGCCGTTTTGACTCTTCGTACGTCCTACTAGTATCTGTTTGTGGTAGTCTTGCACCTTCTTTTGCCAGTCTGTCTGCCTCCTCGTTGCCTTGGATGTTGCAGTGTGATGGGACCCACTGTACCACTACCCTTTTTGGTGCGGACTGCTGGCACAGTTGGCAGAGTGCTGCTCTTAAGTAATTAAGCTCAGTGTTTTTCTGGCTTTTTAGCGATGTGACTACGGCGAGAGCATCTGTAAGCAGGACTATATGACTTTCATTTTCTGTGTGTATCACCATTTCTTCCACTGCCGCCCTCAGTGCCTCTGCCTCCGCTCTGAAATTGCAGGTGTACTACTTACCAGTAGCGAATGACAGTGTTATTTTTCTGCCATTTGGTAGGTTCAGGAATTCTCCTGCCCCTCCGTTCTGTGTAGTGTTTGTTACAGAACCGTCGGTGTATGCATGGGTCCAGTCCATGCTTTGGTATCTTTTCGATATAAATCGTAGGGTAGTATCTCTCCTTTATTTTTCAGTCTGGCAGTTTTTGTTTCCAATACCTGGTATATTTTCTACCACCTCTGGAAATATATCCTGACTCCAGGTAGGTTTTCGTACAGTAGTGATGGGTTTTGGTGTTGTTAGTGCGTTTATGGGATCTTTGCTTTGGCTATTTCTGCAAAGTTTCTCCGCTTTTCCCAAATTGATAGTCTCTGGTGCATTGGATGGTCAGTCAGTCTTCGGAGTTTCTCTGACTGCAGCTGGGCTCTGCAGTCTCTTCTATAGGTCGTGGATTGCAGTTTTGTAATCTTTTCCAGTTCTACAATTGGCTTTGACTTCATGCCTCCTGTTATAACTCTCATGGCTTGGTTTTGAAGTTTGCTAACTTTATCGAAGTTCGCCTTTGCTGCTGTTGTCCATGCCGCAATGCCATACTCGAGAACTGGTCTCACTCTTCCAGTGTACAGTTCCTTTAGTATGCTTTCGTCTGCTCCCCAGCTTGTGCCAGCAAGTTTTCTCCTGATTGCCATTCTTTCTCTGGCTCTCATTCGGTTTCTCTCAATCTGACTTTTCCATGTCATGCCCTGATCAAATGTGACTCCCAGATAGTTTGGGTTGTCGTTTGGCTGCAGTTATTTGCCATTTAGACTTAATTTGGTATTTTGGGGTTTCATTGAAAGCGAGAATATTGTGCATGTGGTTTTCTCCTCGTTTATTTTGACCAGCCATGAGTTCGCCCACTCTTCCAGCGATGTTAGGGCCAGCTTCATACGATTTCTTGCTATGGTGAGATTCTTTTCAGAGGTCCACATAGCCAGATCGTCTGCAAACATTGAGCTATGGACTCGTCTTGGTATATTCTCTGTAATGTCGTTTATATACACCAGGAAGAGTGTGGGTGACAATACTCCCACTTGGGGTACTCCCTTCTCGAGTGTCACCTTTTTGCTCCATCTGCCCTTGTACTTGGACTCTGGCCGTTCTTTGTTTGAGGTAGTGGTTGATCCACTTGTACATTTTCCCACAAACATCACTTCTTCTTAGCTTGACTCTAAGTCCATCTTTCCAGACTTTGTCAAATGCCTTTTCCAGGTCCACCCAAACAGCTACTGTGTGTTTCTGTGCCTGGTAGGCATCTTATATTTCCAGGGCTATGAGGATGACCTGGTCCTCAGTGGATCTGTGCTGTCTAAAGCCGGCTTGCTGTGGAATTAGTATTCGTTTTTCTTCCAGATGCCCCATCAGTCTGGTGTTTATCATACGTTCCATCAGCTTGCCGACACAGCTCAGTAGGCTGATGGGCCTGTATCCATTTGGATCTGTTTTGTCCTTTCCTGTTTTTTGATACTGGTGCAAGTACTGCGTCTTTCCATGCCTGGGGTAAAATCCCATTTTCCAGCTTTGGTTCAGGACCGATAGCAGTTTCCTCTTCGCTGTTTGGCCCAGTCCCATCAGCATTTCGTTTGTTATCCCGTCTTTTCCGGGAGATTTCCTCTTCTTTAATGTTCTCATTGCCTTTTCCATTTCACTCATTGTTAATTTGGCCATCATATGCTCTTCAGGTGCCGTATTGATGTTCTCGTGCCCCTTTTGCTCTTCACTAATGTCTGCATGCCTATCTGCAGGGACCTCGATGTGGTTTGCTCTGGCATAGTGATCGACAAAAGCGTTTGCGGCTTTCTTACCAGTGAGCAAGGTTTCGTCCTGCTTGATGGTAATTTGTTTGTTTGACGGGGTTTCGTCGTTCATGGCTCTGACTAACTTCCATAGTTTGTTCCCTTCTTTGTCCAGGTTTAGGCTTTCCGTTTTATTTTTCCAGCTTTCTTTTGCTGTTTGATTGAGAGTGTATTTGTATTTCGCCGTGGCGGCTTTGAGGGCGATGTTTGCATCCATAGATTGTTCTCGCTCTGCCATGTTCCTAGCATTTGTTATTGCATCTTCCGCTTTCTGCAACTCATCATTCCAGTAGGGCTAATAGTTTTTCCTAGCTCCTCTTGGGATGGTTTCAGTGGCAGCTTGCATTATTGCCTTGCTTAGGCTTTCCACCATGGGCTTCATTTTTTTGTTTCGTGTGTTGATGGTTTCATAAGCCCATCTGTCAGGATTGCAAATCTGTCCCAGTCGGCTCGTTTGTAATTTCAACGTGGGAGCGGTTTTGTTTCCTGTGGGCCTACTTCCATATCAATGTCTAGCCTGATCGGCCTGTGGTCGCTACCTGCCGGTTGGTTTAGCACCTGGCGGTCTATTTTATGGTGTATGTCCTGTGTGGAGAAGGCCAAATCTGGAGTCGATGTGGTACGCAATGTTCTGGAATAGAAACTAGGGCTATCCTCCGGACTATTGATTAGGGAGAGATTTGTATCTATCTATTTGTACCCCTCCTTTGTGACCTTCTTTATCGAGACGGAAGGTCTGGTATCGTCTGATTGAGAATTTATGATTATTGTTGAGGTGCGTTTCCTGGATACATGCCACGTCAATCTTACCTTCATGCAGGTGATGTGTTAGGGAAAGTTTTTTGTTAATTACTCCCTCCGCATTGCACTGTAGTATTTTGAGGGTCTTGAGTTTTTGGTCAATGGTAGTTGCCCCATAGCCATGTGCCTTGACTCCACAACACATGGGTGGGTGACCACCAGTAGTCAAGGGTGGGCCCCTTCGAGGTGTGAGGCCTGGCACTCTCGCTGCCTGGCTGGACTCCGCAGGATGAGCGCCATACGTTTTTCTGATAGGTTGTACCTTCATCATACTGCGATTTACGTTGTACTGTTTTGTTAGGCTTGTGGCTCCAGGCATCGGATTTCAACAGGCGTTTCTGTAGGGATGCCCTCCTTAGCGTTTGGCTGTCCCCAGCCTATCTGAAGGCAGCAGTTGTTTGTGGTCAGAGTGTTCTCTCTTATGGAAGTTGTCTTACAAGACTGACGAGTCTTCACTACTCGTGTCTATAGGATGCGGTAATGATATATGAGATGTAATATATGTTATATGATATATGATATGGACTATGTACTGGTTTGTACTAACCCGGAAGAGAGGCAGTCTAGTGTGTCTGTATCCCAGGATCGTCACGTCCTGCCAGAAACGTATCATGTGCATGTGGGCGGGGTATCTCTTTGCTCCCTTTATTTTCTCGGCACATCTTAAGTGATGGTACGCCTAGCATTCCCCGCCACCTGAGAGCTTGACACAGTAGGGCAGATGTGCAATGTCCGCTAGTTTGCATCTCTTCTGCGTCCATTGGTATGGCTGATAGCGTACAGAGGTAGAGATCGAGGCAGGAGTGCATTTAACCAGGGGACAAGCCTGGTAATGTCACGGAGATGTTTTTCGCCTAGTGTGCGGACAGATCTCATGGTCATTGGTTGAGTCTCGACAGTTCACAGTGAGGTGGCTGCTCTACTGTTTTCGACACCCCGACCAGGAACTAAGTCCTATGTTGGTGGTTTCGCACCCTATCGCCGTATAAGGTGAGTATCAAGCAGTTGTCCGCCCGCTTTGATCGGCGGACGGCAGAGACCTCTTTCTGCTGCTCTACCGGATAGGGCTGGGGCGCGAGCCCCAGGTCCCGAACATGTAGGAGCCTCCTATTGCAGTGTTGCTGAGATTTTGGGCGGGATTCCGGCTTACAGGGGTTCGGCCGTAATCCCTCACATGGTAGCCTCGCGCCATTGGCTTATCAGCCTGGTACGTGAACCAAAGTGTCTGCGGCTCCTCTCGATATGAGCTGGATTTCTGTAGCAATGCCCTGTCATTAGTAGGGTAAAACTGACCTGTCTTCAGATGGTCTATTTCCAGCACCCGTTCACTATTTGACCAGACGAATTAATTGAGGGCTTTTGTTTGTCAATAACCAGTTATACTAAATATGCAGTTTCTGCGGGGTTAAACACGATTTCCGTAGCGTTCTTTCATTAGAATGTTAGAGAGCTGACTTGTCTTCCGTGAGTCTAATACCAGCGTACGTTCATTATTAGACCCAACGGTAGTGCTCCTGATTTGTCAGTCGTTCTACAGTATTGGCGTGTTCAATCAAATTAAGCCGCAGGTTCCACTCCTGGTGGTGCCCTTCAGTCAATTCCTTTAGCGAACACTAGATGCGAGACAATCTAGTTACCGAGAGGATAGCCCCTTATTTTCCAGGGTCTAATTCTAGCAACCGTTCCATATTAGACCCAACGAAAGTGCTCTCGGCATGTCAATCTTGTCAGTGTTTGGCCGTGTTGAGTCAAATGGCGAACTATTTAATAGGCTAGAGTCTCGTTCGTTATCGGAATTAACCAGACAAATCGCTCCACCAACTAAGAACGGGCATGCACCACCACCCACCGAATCAAGAAAGAGCTATCAATCTGTCAATCCTAACATTGTCCGGACCGGGTGAGTTTTCCCGTGTTGAGTCAAATTAAGCCGCAGGCTCCACTCCTGGTGGTGCCCTTCCGTCAATTCCTTTAAGTTTTAGCTTTAAAACCATACTTCCCCCGGAAACCAAACACTTTGGTTTTCCGGAAGCTGTCCGCAGAGTCATCGAAGCAACTCCTGCGGATCGCTAGTCGGCATTGTTTATGGTCAGAACTACGACGGTATCTGATTGTCTTCGCGCCTCTGACTTTCGTTCTTGATTAATGAAAACATTCTTGACAAATGCTTTTGCAGTAGCTCGTCTTGAGGCGATCCAAGAATTTCACCTCTAACGCCGCAATACGAATGCCCCCGTTTGTCCCTGTTAATCATTACCTCCAGTTCCGAAAACCAACAAAATAGAACCGAGGTCCTATTCCATTATTCCATGCAGCATTATTCAGGCAGCCGAGGCCTGCTTTGAACACTCTATTTTTTTCAAAGTAAACGCGCCGGCCACCCAGGACGCTCAGCGAAGAGCACCCGTGGGAGAGAGCCGGCAGACGGGAGGGCAGGAGACAACGGACAGTGAACCGGCGCGAACCGGACCGCCCGCCTGCGCCTGAGATCCAACTACGAGCTTTTTAACTGCAACAACTTTAATATACGCTATTGGAGCTGGAATTACCGCGGCTGCTGGCACCGGACTTGCCCTCCAATAGATCCTCGTTAAAGGGTTTAAAGTGTACTCATTCCAATTACAGAGCCTCGAAAGAGTCCGGTATTGTTACTTTTCGTCACTACGTCCCCGTGCCGGGAGTGGGTAAGGTTCGCGCCTGCTGCTTTCCTTGGATGTGGCAGCCATTTCTCATGCTCCCTCTCCGAAATCGAACAATGATTTCCCGTTACCCGTTACAAACTTGGTAGGCATGTCACGTACCATCGACATTTGATAAGGCAGACATTTGAATGATGCGTCGCCGGCACATGAGGCCATGCGATCCCGCTAGGGGAAACGACGATTGGTTTTGAACTAATTAAAGCGCTCTTTCCGCGAGGGTCGAAGCTTGGTAAGCATGTATTAGCTCTAGAATTGCCACAGTTATCCAAGTAGGATCGTATTATCTAAGGAACCTCGACTGATTTAATGACCCATTCGCGGTTTCACCGTGAGACAGTGTGAACTTAGACATGCATGGCTTAATCTTTGAGACAAGCATATGACTACTGGCAGGATCAACCAGATATATGTCGGAGACGTACGTACAGCACACACCGGTCTGCGTGGGACGGGTGTTTGAAAAGCCTCACTGGGACGGCCGCAGGGACCGACTGACGGGACGGACGGATGGTTGTTCCACCCGTCCCTCACTCCATTGACCTAGGACCGCCTGACAGGGGCCCCCTACACGCACCAGACGACTGACTGACCGGGCTCGCTCGAGGAGGGAGGGCAGCGCTCTGTGCAGAACGGATCCCAACGACCTCGGCGATGAATTTCACTGGGACTAGAGACAATTTAGCCTGCCGGCCTGCCCTTATCCCGAGGGTTGGTCTCCGGGAGAACACAGGGCCTTCAGGCACGATTCCTGCTTTCCATTTGCCGGTCACAAGCTCTTTGCGAGAGTCCGACCACCAGCGAGACGAACTGTCGAGCTCTGCTATAAGCCTTAGATAAATCACCACCGACTGACAACATTTCTTGATATGGACCAGAGCAGTGCACCTCGGTGGAGGAGACGCCAAAAAAAAAACCGCATCCCGAAAGCTCAACGGGGAAAGGCAGGGAAAGCGTTTTCCGCAAGCCCGCGCTATCACTCCGCCTGGCGGGACTGAGATCGCTTTACGAACACTGGTTGAAATTGAATCGCGGCGGCGAGACAACTACCCCAGATGGACTCAGGATCTAAATGGTAGTCTACTTTTCTTCATGCTGAGAGGCGCGATAGCTCAGTTCATAGCGAACAATTCGCTATTTTCTGTGGTAACAGCGTGCCACGGTTCGAATCGTGTCTGGAGACTACAAAAATCCGGGGTGTGATCTTAATAGGGAACCGCTTCTCCAGTTAACCCAGCTGTAAATTGGTACCTGATGCATGCGTTAGACAAAGAAAAACAGCAAGGAAGGGCCCTGGCCACCTTACCTCTCACGGGATGCTGCTTAGCACAATGGAGTCTTCATAAAACTCAATTTCCAACCAGCTAATTAATTCTGCTGAAATTCTACTTTCCACTTTACTTTTTAGCTATTCTTTCCTACCCAGAAGTGGGGCTTAGGATCCAAATGGGAGTCCACCTTTCTTCATTCTTCTTCATTCTATTCGTTATTCGTTCTGAAAATGATGCTATTTTTACATTTTTCATATCTTATTTTAGCTCATCTCACTTCCATGCAGGTCTCACGGGGAAACTAACTATGACATGATAGTCTGGATACCGAGGTGGGGATCGACTTGTTCCCCGTAGTAGGTAGCGACACGCAAATGACGTCAAGCATAGCACAACAGCAGTGGTGACATCAGTCCCGCTTCATCAGCACGCTCAGGATGTGAGTAAAGCTACTGCAGTCCGCCACCTAAAGCCTTTTTTCAGAACGCACAAAAAGGTTACGTTACGCATCGTGGGTATTAATTAACAACGGCAACAGCGAGGATGCGATATCTGCGTCTTTTGGTTGTGCACATTTTTATTTTAACACGACACAGTTCTTAGAACTTCTTTCCCCTCTTTTATCTATTCCTGTTCTGTCAGCCAGACAGTGATGGTGCAGCCTTTATCTAAGAACAAACCTTAATGACAGTATGGGATATTGGACAGGTCTCTTTCGCTGGTCCTGACGCAAATACAAACATACGCAGACACACAAACAGTAACACAACACTTACGTATATAGATTTTGTTGTTGTTTGTTTATTTGCTCAATTTTTTTGTCAGAGAGTGTTTAGAATGCATTGTCACAGGAAATAGTGCAGACAGTGTCAATGCATTCAAGACTAAGCATGATCATAATTCTTTTTTTTTTGGATGAGTGTAAAAAAAACTGGTTGCATACAGAATCTGCAGTCTTCTAAACCAGTATAAAGACGTTGTTCTGTTAAGTGGAAGAGTTCGTCTCTCTGTGTGTGTGTGTATGTGTGTGTGTGTTTATATATATATAAATATACACAAACACATATCCACAATAATCTTCCTTAGTCGCTCCTCTTCTACCCTGTATAGGGGTTTTCCAGATAGCTCTCTAGATCTTTCTATTATGTGTCTTCCTCTTGATCTGGTTATTAATCTGGTTTATTCCGCTGTTTCTTATAAAAGGTCTTATCTTGTGATTCAAATGGACTTTGGTTCATCCCCAGGGTCTCGATCGTTGACCATTTGCTTCCCATGTTGGCCGATCTTCTTGCATTCTGCAGACATGGCCAAACGACCGAAGTTGAGATGTTTCCACTCGAGCCTACATCGCATCGTGGCCACGTGCACCTTGCATTTAATAGACAAAGCAGTTTAAACAAGTCCGTTGGTATAATATAATTCTAGCGTTTACACTTCGCGACGACTGCAAGTTCAAGTAGCATTTTCCCCCTCAACCTTAAAAACACTCCAACCACCGTTCTCACTCTACCCTCCCTCCCCCACCATCGTACTTCAGCAACGGAAATAACCTTCTTGAAGTTATTATTTATTTTAAACTTGGCATATCCTTCCACTGAAACTACCTTGTTATAATTTGGCTTGTTGCTTCTGTTCTACGTTGTAAATTTACGGTGGAACAATACAGCTCACGTATCAGTTAACTCGTCTCTTCCTTGCAGCGAGGCGCTTTCGTCAACTGAATGCCCATTGTTAAACTTAATTTTCAACAGTTTGATGTGTGTTTTGTTTCGTAAGTTCAAAAATACTTGTCTTGCAGTCCTTGTCACTATTGAATTTATAATGTACCAGCCTTTCCGTCAAGAAACTTCCGCCGCTTCCTGTGGAGTATAGGTCTGTAAACAATAAATGACAAGCCCTCATTTATTTTTCAAGTAAATCGATGTTTGTCCCATACCAGTTGTACTGCTGTGAATGTATGACGGGTTCAGTAAAGGTTTGTCCCATAGTAGTTGTACTGTTATGAATTATGATGGGTTCAGTGAAGGTTTGTCCCATAGTAGTTGTACTGTTATGAATTATGATGGGTTCAGTAAAGGTGTGTCCCATAACAGCTGTACTGCTGTGAATGTGTGAAGGGTTCAGTAAAGGTGTGTCCCATAACAGTTGTTCTGTTGTGAATGTATGAAGGGTTCAGTAAAGGTTTGTCCCATAGTAGTTGTACTGTTGTGAATGTATGATGGGTTCAGTAAAGGTTTGTCCTATAACAGTTGTACTGCCGTGAATGTATGACGGGTTCAGTAAAGGTTTGTCCTATAGTAGTTACACAAATGTTACACTACTGTCGGGGAATGAAGTTGTTAGAGACTTCAGTAAAGTAAGTCAAGGTTTGTCCTATGGTAGTTACACTACTGTCGGGAATGGTGGAATACAGATGTTAAAAACTTCAGTATACTAAGTCAAGGTTTGTCCCATAGCAGTTACACTACTGTTGGGGAATAAAGTTGTTAGAGACTTCAGTATACTAAGTTAAGGTTTGTCCCATAGTAGTTACACTACTGTCGAGAATGAAGTTGTTAGAGACTTCAGTATACTAAGCCACAACTTGTAAGAGGTAGGGTGTCCAGTTCCTTTCCTCGCCGCCTTTTATTTCTCGTATGCCATGTACTAATTTACAGCTGGGTCGACTGAAACTTGGCGGTCATTTATCCCCTCGACTATCCTGCGTCCTTTAAATTGGATTCCTTTTCTCCAGGCGTCTTTCGGTTTCTCCTAATGTCTTACGTGTTGGTTCCAAAATAGTGCCTATATTGTAATACCATCTTGCTCATTTTCTTTAGCCTTTTTCCTATTTTTTGTTACAGCTTCGGTGTCCTAGCGACTTGTCGGTGACACTTTTTTTCGTTTTGATTTTGCTTGTCTAGAATAATCAATACATTGGTTCTGCATTAATGAGGTTCCTCAGCTTTTTAGAGGCTGTCTGGAGCAGGAGTCTAAGACTCGTGACCTGAGGGTTACGTGTGTCTCACTGGGCCTGAACCCGCGGCCCTAATCATGTGATGTGACAGTATGAGTAAATGTGACATTTAAGTTAAGCCTAGATGTGAATGCATTCTACATAGAGATCCTTCCTACCACCCTGGGAGGGGAGACTAATGTCTGGTCAGGTGAAACATACTGGTTAGGTTATGTTAGTCAGGGTAAGGAGAAATATACTGATCAGGCTATGTTAGTCAGGTTCAGGTGAAACATACAAATATACTATGTTAGTCAGAGTCAGGTGAAACATACTGATCACGCTATGCTAGTCAGAGTCAGGTGAAACATACAAACGGCTACCACATCCAAGGAAGGCAGCATGCGCGCAACTTACCCACTCCCGGCACGGGAAGGTAGTGACGAATAATAACAATACGGGACTCTTTCGCGGCCCCGTAACTGGAATGAGTACACTTTAAACCCTTTAACGAGTATCTATTGGAGGGCAAGTCTGGTGCCAGCAGCCGCAGTAATTCCAGCTCCAATTGCGTATATTAAAGTTTTTGCAGTTAAAAAGCTTGTAGTTGGATCTCAGGCGCAGGCGGGCGGTCCGGTTCGCGCAGGTTCACTGCCCGTTGTCTCCTGCCCTACCGTCTGCCGGCTCTCTCCCACGGGTGCTCTTCGCTGAGCGTCCTGGGTGGGCGGCGCGTTTATTTGAAAAATTAGAGTGTGCAAAGCAGGCCTCGGCTGCCTGAATAATGCTGCATGGAATAATGGAATAGGACCTCGGTTCTATTTTGTTGGTTTTCGGAACTGGAGGTAATGATTAACAGGGACAAAAGGGGGCATTCGTATTGCGGCGTTTCAGGTGAAATTCTTGGATCGCTGCAAGACGAGCTAATGCAAAAGCATTTGTCAAGAATGTTTTCAATAATCAAGAACGAAAGTCAGAGGCGCGAAGACTGTCAGATACCGTCGTAGTTCTGACCATAAACGATGCCGACTAGCAATCCGCAGGAGTTGCTTCGATGACTCTGCGGGCAGCTTCCGGGAAACCAAAGTGTTTGGGTTCCGGGGGAAGTATGGTTGCAAAGCTGAAACTTAAAGGAATTGACGGAAGGGCACCACCAGTAGTGGAGCCTGCGGCTTAATTTGACTCAACACGGTCAAACACTGAAATGATTGACATGCCGAGAGCACTTTCGTTGGGTCTAATATGGAACGGGTCCTGGAATTAGACCCTCGAAAATCTATGGCTATCCTCTCGGTAGCTTGATTGTCTCGCATCTAGTGTTCGCTAAAGGAATTGATGGAAGGGCACCACCAGGAGTGGAACCTGCGGCTTAATTTGACTCAACACGCCAATACTGTAGAACGACTGACAAATCGAGAGCACTCCCGTTGGGCCTAATAATGAACGTGTGTTGGTATTAGACTCACGGAAGACAAATCAGCTCATTAACCTTCTAATGAAAGAAGGCTACCGAAATCGTGTTTTAACCCCGCAGAAATCCCAGATTTCAGATACCTAGTCATTGACAAACAAAAGCCCTAAATTAATTTGTCTGGTCCAATAGTGAACGGGTGCTGTAATGAGACCATCTGAAAACAGGTCAGTTTTACCCTACTAATGACAGGATGTTGCTACGGTAATCCTGCTCAAATTCGAGAGGAGCCGCAGACATTTTGGTTCATCTACCAGGCTGATGAGCCAATGGCGCGAGGCGGATAGCTTTCTGATATTCACTTTATACGGCGATGGGTTGCGAAACAACAAACAAAAGACTTAGTTCTTGGTCGGTGTGTCGTGAACAGTAGAGCAGCCACCTAACTGTGAACTGTCGAGACTCAGCCCCTGACCATGAGATATGTTAGCACACCAGGCGAACAACATCTCCGTGGCATTACCAGGCTTGTCCCCTGGTTACATGCACTCCTGCCTCGATCTCTACCTCTATCTGCTATCAGCCATACCAATGTACGCAGAAGAGATGCATGCTAGCGGACATTGCACATCTGCCCTATTGTGTCAACCTCCCAGGTTGCGGGGAATGCTAGGCGTATCATCACTGAAGATGTGCCGAGAAAATAAAGGGAGCAAAGAGATACATCACTCACATGCATATGCTACGTTTCTTGCAGGACGTGACGATTCTGGGATACAGACACACTGGACTGCCTCTCTTCCAGGCTAGTACAAACCAGTACATAGTCCGTATCATATATCATATCTCATATATCATCACCGCACCCTATAGACACGAGTAGTGAAGACTCGTCAGTCATGTAAGACAACCTCAATAAGAGAGACAACTCTGATCACAAACAACTGCTGCCTTGCAGATAGGCTTAGGACAGCCAAAGGCTAAGGATAGCATCCCTACAGAAACGCCTGTTGAAATGGGATGCACTGGGCCACCGGCCTAACGAAACAGTGTAACGTAAATCGCAGTCTGATGGCAGCAGAACCTTTTAGAAAAACGTATGGCGCTCATCCTGCGGAGTCCCGCCAGGCAGCGAGAGTGCCGGACCCCACGCCTCGAAGGGGCCCACCGTTGACTACTGGTGGTCACCCACCCATGTGTTGTCGAGTGAAGGCACATGGCTATGGGGCAATTTCTATTGACAAAACACACAAGACTCTCAAAATACTACAGTGGAATGCGGAGGGAGTCATTAACAAAAAGCTTTCCCTAACACATCACTTCCATGAAGGTAAGATTGACGGGGCATGTATCTAAGAAACGCACCTCAACAACAACCATAAATTCTCAATCAGAGGATACCAGACCTTCCGTCTGGATAGAGAAGGTCACAAAGGAGGGGTTCTGATACGACCTGAAACTGCATACCGAGTAGCGTGGTATCTGTCAATCACACCGGACAAGCAGAAATTGTAGGAGTTGACATAATGGCTCAAGAGACGAAGATCCGTATCTTCAACCTGTACGGACCACCAAATAAAGACCTATCGCTCTCGAGTATGGAAGTCAAAGACTCCAACTGCATAGTAGTTGGAGACTTCAACAGCCACTCGGAGAGATGGGGATACTCGGACACAGACAGCAGGGGTGACGAAGTGGAAGATTGGGAGATAGACACAAATCTCTATCTATCTCTATCAATAGGCCGGAGGATAGCCCTAGCTTATATTCTAGAACATGGCATACCACCTCTACTCCAGACTTTGCCTTTTCCACAGTGGACATTCACAATAAAATAGACCGCCAGGTGCTAACCCAATTGGCAGGTAGCGGTCACAGGCCAATTAGGCTAGAAGTTGATATGGAAGTAGGCCCACAGGAAACAAAACCGCTCCCACGTTGGAATTACAAACGAGCCGACTGGGGCAGATTTGCAAGCCTGACAGATGGGCTGTGTGAAACCATCAACTTACGGAACAAAAAAATTAAGCCCATGGTGGAAAGCCTAAGCAAAGCAATAATGCAAGCTGCCACTGAAACCATCCCAAGAGAGGCAAGGAATAATTATAAGTCCTATTGGAATGACGATTTGCAGAAAACGGAAGACGCAGTCACAAATGCTAGGAACATGGCAGAGAGAGAACAATCTATGGAGGCAAACATCGCCCTCAAAGCCGCCACGGTGAAATACAATTACACTCTAAACCAAACAGCAAGAGAAAGCTGGAAAAACAAAACAGAAAGCCTCAATTTAGACAAAGAAGGGAACAAACTATGGAAGTTAGTCAGAGCCATGAATGACGAAACTCCATCAAAAAAACAAATCACCATTAAGCAGGGCGAAACCTTGCTCACTGAAAAAAAAGCAGCAAACGCCTTTGTTGAATACTATGCCAGAGCAAACCACATTGAAGTCCCTGAAGAAAGGTATACAGACATTAGTGAAGAGCAAAATGAGCACGACAACATCAATATGGCACCAGAAGAGCATATGACGGCAAACATAACAATGAACGAAATAGAAGAGGCCATGAGAACTTTAAAAAAAAGGAAATTCCCGGAAAAGACGGGATAACAAACGAAATGCTGATGGGGCTGGGCCAAACAGCAAAGAGGAAACTGCTATCAGTCCTGAACCAAAGCTGGAAAAGGGGTATTGTACCCCAGGCATGGAAAGACGCAGTACTTGTACCAGTACCAAAGAAAGGAAAAGACAAAACAGATCCAAATGGATACAGGCCTATCAGGCTACTGAGCTGTGTCGGCAAACTTATGGAACGTATGATAAACACCAGACTGATGTGGCATCTGGAAGAAAAACGAATACTAATTCCACAGTAAGCAGGATTTAGATAGCAAATATCCACTGAGCATCAGGTCATCCTCATAGCCCAGGAAATAGAAGATGCCTTCCAGGAGCAGAAACACACAGTAGCGGTTTGGGTCGACCTGGTAAAGGCATTTGACAAAGTCTGTAAAGAGGGACTTAGAGTCAAACTACGAAGAAGTGAAGTTTGTGGGAAAATGTACAAATGGATAAGTCACTACCTCAAAAACAGAACGGCCAGAGTTCAAGTACAAGGGCAGATGAGCATAAAGGTGACACTTGAACAGGAAGTACCCCAAGGGAGAGTACTGTCACCACACTCTTCCTGGTGTATATAAATAATATAACATAGAATATACCAAGAAGAGTCCATAGCTCAATGTTTGCAGACGATCTGGCTATGTGGACCTCTGAAAAGAATCTCACCATAGCAAGAAATCGGATGCAGCAGGCCCTAACATCGCTGGAAGGGTGTGCGAACTCATGGCTGGTCGAAATAAACGAGGAAAAAACCACATGTACAATATTCTCGCTATCAAACAAACCCCAAAACACCAAATTAAGTCTTAACGGCAAATACCGGCAGCAAACGACAACCCAAAATACCTGGGAGTCACATTTGATCTGAAGTGCATGACATGGAAAAGTCAGATCGAGAGAAACCGAATGAGAGCCAGAGAAAGAATGGCAATCATGAGGAAACTTGCTGGCACAAGCTGGGGAGCAGACGAAAGTACACTAAAGAAACTGTACACTGGAAGAGTGAGACCAGTTCTCTAGTATGGCATTGCGGCATGGACAAAAGCATCAAAGGCGAACTTCGATAAAATTAGCAAACTCCAAAACCAAGCCATGAGAGTTATAGCAGGAGGCATGAAGTCAAAGCCAATTGTAGAACTTGAAAAGATTACAAAACTGCAATCCATGACGGACAGAAGAGACTGCAGAGCCCAGCTGCAATCAGAGAAACTCAGCAGACTGACCGACCATCCAATGCACCATAGATTAAACAATTTGGGAAATGGGCAACTAAAGCGGAGAAACTTTGCAGAAATAGCCAAAGCAAAGATTCACGAAGATCCCATGAACGCACTAACAGCAAAGCCCATCCCTACTGTTCGAAAACCTACCTGGAGGCACAAATATTTCCAGAGGTGGTAGAAAATATACCAGGTATTGGAAACAAAAACAGCAAGACTTAAACAGAAAGAAGAGATATAACCCTGAGCTACATATCGAAAAGCTACCCAAGCATGGACTGGACCCATGCGTACACCGACGGCTCCGTAACAAACACTACACAGAAAGGAGGGGCAGAAGCATTTCTGAACCTACCAAATGGCAGAAAAATAACACTGTCATTCGCTACTGGAAAATACACAAGCAATTTCAGAGCGGAGGCAGAGGCACTGAGGGCGGCAGTGGAAGAAATGGTGACAGGTAAAAGGAATGAAAGCCACATAGTCCTGCTTACAGATGCTTTGGCCGTAGTCACAGCGCTAAAAAGCCAGAAAAATACTGAAATTAATGATTTAAGAGCAGTACTGTACCAACTATGCCAGCAGTCCGCACCAAAAAGGGTATTGGTATAGTGGGTCCCATCCCACTTCAACATCCAAGGAAACGAGGAGGCAGACAGACTGGCAAAAGAAGGTGCAAGACTACCACAACCAGTTACTAGTATGACGTACGAAGAGTCAAAACGTCTTATTAGAGCTAGATACATGACCAAATTGGAAACCGAACATACTGGCTACACCAAAAACGATGCCTATTACCATTTGAACAGAAGAGAGCAGGTCGTTGTCTTCAGACTTCGCACAGGCCATAATAGACTGAAGTATCACCTATTCAACAAATTGAAGATAGGTGGCACTGACGAATGCCCGTGTGGTCCCGGTAAAATGACCGCTGAGCATTTGCTGCAAAACTGCCCGACATACGAGGATCAGAGAAAGCAGATGTGGCCATCACCAGTGGCAACACTAGACAAGCTCTATGACAGTGTCGACAGCCTCAGGATGACCGCTGCTTTTTTCGAAAAAATTAAGGTTGATGTCTGACTGCGTACGATGAAGAAGAAGAAGAAGAAGAAGAGTATTAAATTGTTCATTTGACCGTTTTCCATCAAGCTAACTATTTGCATCCTTCGATATCATCACATCTCAAAGGCTTCTACATGTTTTTTCAATCCTTTTTGGTTAGAGTATGTTTCTGAGCCCTACGTTGCGACGGGACAGATATGTGTAATGAGGATTCTTAGCCAAAGCTCAATTTAGATGTTTTTTGTTGTTACAAGTTGATGTGTTCCACGGTATGCTTTTTATGCTACTTCGATTTTAGTTTTAACTTCTACATCACATCGGCCATTCTCCCAAATAATTTGTCCCAAATATAAAAACATTTACAGTTGGGCTGTGATATGTCTATCGGTGCTGGTATTTCGTTTTTCCGTTTGTTTGACTATTATCATCGCTTTTCAGTTTTCTAGCATTTATGCTCATACCAATTGTTTTGTCCGTGTCGTTGGTCCTGGAGAGTAGTTGTTGCGTGGTCTCTCTTTTCCTCATAGGACGGCTTGATCATCCGCAAACTTAATGGTATTTATTCGCTCTCCATGTAGCGTAACCCCTGTTTTGTAATTTATGGTGGCTTTTTCCACCATCACCTCTGAATACAGATTGAATAGGATTAGAGATAATTGACAAAGTAGATATTTAACAAAACATACACTAACACACACACCCCCACCCCCCCCCCCCCCCCGCTCCCCCAGTTAGCATCGCTTGACGCAAAGAACAGAGAGAGTACAAGTAACGGATAAGTGGAACTTGAGGTTACGTGACTGATAAGTGATACAACTCTTGGTAATGAGAAGTTGAATCCATCGATGGGGATCAAGATGCTGAGCAGCGCATGAGCTGCAGTGGTCAGCGACCCATAGCTGACTGCTAGCGTCAGGGCCAGCGAACCATAGCTGCCAAGACCCGTCTACACCTACACGCGGTGATCCTGGATAACAGGCTGCAGCAGGGCAGACTAGCTAAGGAGAAGGGATCGAAGAGGGAATGCTAACCCGGTACTCAAAAAATGCTTGCTGAAGTCGGATGTGTTTAACCGAAAGGTGCAAAAATCGCAGCCAAGCTGCAAACTACGACACAACGCATTCCGTTCTCTTGACTACATTCTGCTACTTACCCTTTCAGGGTTTAGTAGTGGGAGATTGACAACGAACGAAGAAGAAGAAGAAGAATCCATCGATGGATCTGTGGTGTAATGTGGGAAATCAGGTAGGGTCATCTCTGCTAATGAAAGAATGAAAGGTCGTTGGGGATCTGACTTGTCCACGCACGTTCATCTTCAGAATGAGTTTGAGACAGTTATTTGAGACCTATTTAACACTGGAAGCCATTGTGTCCTAATCTCAATGTTTGGTTCATAAATTACAAGATAATTGTTACAGAGTTAGAAAACAGCGAACAGAAACTATAGAGCAAAGTAATCTGTGAGAGTTATTTCCTAAGAAAAGCACGTCATGTGAACTAAATATCCAATACAGCAGTTATTACCTTTGATAACTTCTTGTTATTGTTGAATGCCCAAATTGAGTAAGTTAACATTCTTCTGCGTTTTGAACAGGGCGTAAAGGGGCGGGTTACAGTAGCTTTCCTCAATCCTTTGTGTTCAAATGAAATTGGACCGGGTTCCTCCATGCGGTTATGCTATGTTAGGCTTCATCTCCGTATTGCTCATTACTACGAGGATCACGTCAATCCCCTACCTCGTCAGCCAGACTTGCACAACACAGCTTGTTTGCAGAGAGAACTACACGGAAGTGAAGTGGTGATCCTAGTCAATATTTTAAAATCTGATCCTAACTAACACATCTGATGAATATTTTTTGCCTGGCCATGCATTAGTCTCCTCTCCACTTGAAAACGTCTAAATCTATTCCTAAAGAAAACATTGTAATATATGCATGTACAGTATGCAATCTATTTAATAACGTGTATAGCTGGTATATTTATAAGTATAGTCAAGGTCAAGGGTGTCCTTCTACAGACATAGCTGCAGGTCAGGGATGAAGTGTTATATATTTTAGTACTAAACCAAGCTGATATTGACAATTAGCAACCCTTCTGCGTACCCCCGCCAACAGCATATAATCAATAGATTTGTCGAATGGAATTATCGGGAGGGAAAAGTGAGCATGAAATTTTGTACTGCTCTGACGTCATACCTACTAAACTTTAACATCTGAAAATTAATTGGGTTTGCCTTATTTGACAAATACAATAATCATGGCTGTACAAAGGAAAGTATACCACGTGACTCGCTTTTGTAAACGTCTTCATTATTTGTTTTGTAACACCTGTCATTACGTCTACAAACATTTGTGAGCTCAGTTTCAAAGCCAAACTTGTATAATGGTAATTCACTGCTCGCCGACGATACGGTTGAATGGCAAAAATCGTGAAGGCCTTTGTTACAATTAGACAAGAACCATTAGAGGTCAGGGTGTTTGTCAAACAGGATAATTCTCTGTCCCCGTGATTTGTTCAGTCTCCAATAATCAATGTGAGCTTTGAACTGTTTACTGTCCATTAAGAGATTGTTTCAAAGAAAATCGTTTGTTCGTTTCCAGGGGGAAGATTGAGTAATTTACCACACAGCCGGAACACGACAGCTCATTTGTGAGACGTGCATATATCACGCTGGTCGAACTTCTTCAATGCCCCGAGTCACCTGATTCATAAATTTTAGGCTTTCTCGCTATGCACAATATAAGACTATATTGTAATAGGATACTGTATTGTCATAGTTCAAGACTTTTATTACAGTATAATAATATTGTCATATCTTAACATTCTATTGTCAGAGTTCAAGATTGTGGATATAGTATAAGATTTTTTCGTTACAGTTCAATACTATTGTCACATTATATGACTACTGTGTAATAGAATCAGATTCTACTGTCATAGTTATTGACTAGTGTCACAGTATTTGACTATACCGTCATAGTCTAAGACTCTATTCTCACAGTATTATCATAATTTCATAGTTCAAGACTATTGTCACAGTAAACGGGTATATTGTTATACTATCATATTCTATTATCATAGTTCAAGACTATTGTTACACTAAAAGGCTATATTGTCATAGCTGAAGACTATTATCATAGTAAACGACTATACTTACTTTACTTCCCCTGTCCCAAGCACCGATTTGCACATGATTCTTCCAGTACTCAACCACATGGATCGCTCTGTCGTTGTCATTCAGCAGGGCATCCATACTGCAAGATTCCGCATTGTGTGGGCAGATCATCAGTTGATCTTGGTCTTGTGTTGCTCCACATTCGCATCTTTCATCACACGTGTATCCCATTGTTGTAGGTTTCTCATGCAGCGAGATACTCCAGATCCAAGTTTATGTATTGACTTCCATGTTGCGTAAGGCAGATGATGTTCATGTGCAAGTTTCTCCCGTAACTAGATCCAGGGAACCTACCGTAGCTCTTTCCATCTTTCGATGTGACGTTTTCCTGGGGATATATTGCAATGGCTGGGTCACTGTAAGAAACTTCGTCTTAATTGTAGTATTGTCCGATGCATTTGATGTCCGAACATAGGGTGTCTTGTGTCGTTTATGTTTCTCTCTTTCTATCTCTGACGCGACAATTGTTGTTGTCTCAGGTGGGGCTATGCAGATTATAAGGTACATTTTCTCAGTTCGTGTAGATCTTAGACACCCGGTGACTATCCCACCTGTTCCATTCATTGCTATGTCGATTAGTTTAGCGTTTGATGAGTTCTTCAAGCTACGGAGAAACACAGGGCGAGTGCAGATGTTCTGAAGACATCTGGCTTTGCTCCCCATGTTGTACCAGCCCGTTTCACTATAATACTGTTTCTAGCATGTATTTTCTGTTTTGTCTCCTGTCATTTTGCCACATAGAACAGCGTGCGATCAAACATCACTCCAATGTATTTCTGAGCCGGGCTGTATTCTATCTTGTCCTTGCTATTTGATCACTACATTTCTCTTTGCTTCTCTGATTCTGAGGTGGTAGGCACATACTTGGGTTTTACTGGGGTTTGGTTTCAGGTGATTGTTATGGTAGTATAGTGCAAGGGCATCAAGGGCGTTCGTTAATTTTTGATTAACTTATTTGAAAGCATTTCTCTGGATAGCTACTATTGTATCATTGTCATGAATGAATGTTGTCACCTCTGTATCTTTTTTGCCCCTTTTGAATAAGGTGATCACTCCTACATCTTTCCAATCCATTAGAACAATCCCTTTTGAAAGTGATTTAGAACATAATATAACCAATAGGAGACGGCGTGGCCTAGTAGTTAAGTGGCACGGCTCACAACCCGTAGATGTTGAGTTCGATCCCCCTCACAGCACCGGCCGTTACCCCGGGAAGAAAACCCTTAGACAATGCAGAAGGAAGCAGACCCTTACATAAAATGCGCATGCCGAAGTCGGATGCACTGGGCCGACATGCGCAAAATACAAACCGTAGTGCAGCGCACACCGAATTGGGGAAGAGATCAATACGACGAACGCAAAATAAAGTAGTGATTGAGTTGATTAGCTGCATCCATTTTCTCACTTATAATTTTTACTGTACTATCTTTAAGAGGGCTTACTTTGTCGTTTGATCTTTTGTTTATTTCTAACTAAATGCCATCTGTTCATTGAAGTCCGTGGAATGCGTGAAGAGGCGCAACCTTCTTGTGTGTGTATTATCTGTGTGGTCGTTAATACGAGGGGGATTCAAATAAAACCCTTAAACAGGGGATAGAAATAAGAAAAACCATGCCTTTGTATTAAACTTGTTTATATGGTTGTTTAGGATGTCCAGAGTGTCCTGCACGTGCCATCACGGTGCAGATAAACAACGTGACGTCATAATTACAGTTAAAAGATGTCCGCCGCTCTACTGACATGCACAAAAGAGGAGAAAAGTTGTGTTATCCATTTGTTAAGTAGCGAAGGTGTTAAGCTTATAGAAATTCATCATCATCAAATGACGGTCCATTACGGTAGTGCATGCTTTCACTCCAGCAAGTGTGTGAGTGGTGCAGGAAGTTTCAAAACAGCGTGAGTTCTGTGACAGGCTGTTCATGACTGGGTCAGGCCCATCGAGTAGTTTTTGTTTTATTTTTTTCACGTTCGCCTTATTTCTCTAATCTCCAAGGCGGTGTACGTTGCACTGTGGTTTTTATTTTGCGCCTGTCGGCCCAATGCATCCGGCTTCAGCATCCATTTTATGTAAGGGTCTGCTTCCTCCTGCATTTTCTAATGATTTTCTTCCCCGGGGTAACAGCTGGTGCAGTGATGGGGATCGAACTCTAAGCCCACATCCTCCCCTCTCACCGAGTAGTGATCCAGAGTCGATTGCAGCCGTTGTCCGTCTTGTAAAGGAAAATCGCCGATTGACTGTGAATTAAAGTGCCGCACATCTGGACATCAGTCAAGGTTCAGGCACACCACATCATACATGATGTGCAACAGTACCACAAAATGTCTGGATTATGGAGTCCAGGGCAGCTTTATCCAGAATTGAAACAACCACCCGTATATTCCTGTCAGGAACTTTCGCGGCGATTAGAAGCAGCAGGTGATGGTTTCCTAGCAAGAATCGTTGCTGGAGATGAAACCTGGGTTGATGGTTTCCTAGCAAGAATTTTTCTCTAGATGAAACCTGGGTTGATGGTTTCCTAGCAAGAATGATTTCTGGAGATCTTTTTCTTCTTCTTCTTCGTACGCAGTCAGACAGTAACCATTATTTTTTCGAAAAAAGCACCCGTCATCCTGAGGCTGTCGACACTGCCATAAAGCTTGTCTAGTGTTGCCACTGGTGAGGGCCACATCTGCTCTCTCTGATCCTCGTATGTCGGGCAGTTTTGCAGCAAATACTCAGCGTTCATTTTCCCGGTACCACACGGGCATTCGTCGGTGCCACCTATCTTCAATTTGTTGAATAGGTGGTACCTGAGTCTATTGTGGCCAGTGCGAAGTCTGAAAACCACGACCTGCTCCTTTCTGTTCAACTGGTAATAGGCATCGTTTTTGGTGTAGCCAGTATGTTCCGTTTCCCATTTGATCATGTATCTAGCTCTAATAAGCCGTTTTGACTCTTCGTATGTCATACTAGTATAAGGTTGTGGTAGTTTTGCACCTTCTTTTGCCAGTCTGTCTGCCTCCTCGTTGCCTTGGATGTTGCAGTGAGATGGAACCCACTGCACCACTACTCTTTTTGGTGCGGCCTGCTGGCATAGTTGACAGAGTACTGCTCTTAATTCATTAAGTTCAGTATTTTTCTGGCTGTTCAGTGCTGCGACTACGGCCAGTGCATCTGTAAGCAGGACTATGTGGCTTTCATTCCTTTTACCTGTCACCATTTCTTCCACTGCCGCCCTCAGTGCCTCTGCCTCCGCTCTGAAATTGCTTGTGTATTTTCCAGTAGCGAATGACAGTGTTATTTTTCTGCCATTTGGTAGGCTCAGGAATGCTCCTGCCCCTCCGTTATGTGTTGTGTTTGTTACGGAACCGTCGGTGTATGCATGGGTCCAGTCCATGCTTGGGTAGTTTTCCGTAATGAAACTCAGGGTAGTATCTTTTCTTTCTTTTTTCAGACTGGCAATTTTTGTTTCCAATACCTGGTATATTTTCTACCACCTCTGGAAATATATGCTGCCTCCAGGTAGGTTTTCGTACAGTAGGGATGGGCTTTGGTGTGGTTAGTGCGTTCATAGGGTCTTCGTGCATCTTTGCTTTGGCTATTTCTGCAAAGTTTCTTCGCTTTAGCTTCCCATTTCCGAAATTGTTTAGTCTCTGGTGCATCGGGTGGTCAGTCAGTCGTCTGAGTTTCTCTGATTGCAGCTGGGCTCTGCAGTCTCTTCTGTCGGCCATGGATTGCAGTTTTGTAATCTTTTCAAGTTCTACAATTCGCATTGACTTCATGCCACCTGTTATAACTCTCATGGCTTGGTTTTGGAGTTTGCTAACTTTATCGAAGTTCGCCTTTGCTGCTGTTGTCCATGCCCCAATGTCATACTCGAGAACAGGTCTCACTCTTCCAGTGTTCAGTTTCTTTAGTATGCTTTCGTCTGCTCCCTAGCTTGTGCCAGCAAGTTTCCTCATGATTGCCATTCTTTCTCTGGCTCTCATTCGGTTTCTCTCGATCTGACTTGTCCATGTCATGCGCCGATCAAATGTGATTCCTAGATAGTTTGGGTTGTCGTTTGGCTGAACATATTTGCCGTTTAGACTTAATTTGGTGTTTTGGAGTTTGATTGATAGCGAGAATATTGTACATGTGGTTTTGTCCTCGTTTATTTTGACCAGCCATGAGTTCGCCCACTCTTCTAGCGATGTTAGGGCCTGCTGCATCCGATTTCTTGCTATGGTGAGATTCTTTTCAGAGGTCCACATAGCCAGATCGTCTGCAAACTTTGAGCTATTAACTCTTCTTGGTATATTCTCTGTAATGTCATTTATATACATCAGGAAGAGTGTGGGTGACAGTACTCCCCCTTGAGGTACTCCCTGCTCAAGTGTCACCTTTTTGCTCTTCTGCCCTTGTACTTGGACTCTGGCCGTTCTGTTTTTGAGGTAGTGGTTGATCCCCTTATACATTTTCCCACAAACTTCACTTCTTCTTAGCTTGACTCTAAGTCCATCTGTCCAGACTTTGTCAAATGCCTTTTCCAGGTCCACCCAAACCGCTAATGTATGCTTTTGCTTCTGGTAGGCATCTTCTATTTCCTGGGCTATGAGGATGACCTGGTCCTCAGTGGATCTGTGCTGTCTAAAGCCTGCTTGCTGTGGAATTAGTATCCGTGTTTCTTCCAGATGCCACATTAGTCTGGTGTTTATCATTAGTTCAACCAGTTTACCGACACAGCTCAGTAGGCTGATAAGCCTGTATCCTTTTGGATCGGTTTTGTCTTTTCCTTTCTTTGGTACTGGTACAAGTACTGCATCTTTCCATGCCTTGGGTACAATACCCATTTTCTAGCTTTGGTTCAGGACTGATAGCAGTTTCCTCTTTGCTGTTTGGCCCAGCCCCATCAGCATTTCGTTTGTTATCCCGTCTTTTCCGGGAGATTTTCTTTTCTTTAATGTTCTCATGGCCTCTTCCATTTCGCTCATTGTTAGTTTTGCCATCATATGCTCTTCTGGTGCCATATTGATGTTGTCGTGCACCTTTTGCTCTTCATTGATGTCAGTATGCCTATCTGCAAGGACATCCATGTGGTTCGCTTTGGCATAGTGTTCGGCAAAAGCGTTTGCGCCTTTCTTTCCAGTGAGCAAGTTTTCACCCTGCTTGATGGTAATTTGTTTGTTTGACGGGGTTTCGTCGTTCATGGCTCTGACTAACTTTCAGAGTTTGTTCCCTTCTTTGTCTAAGTTAAGACTTTCTGTTTTGTTTTTCCAGCTTTCTCTTGCTGTTTGGTTTATAGTGTATTTGTATTTCGCCGTGGCGGCTTTCAGGGCTATGTTTGCCTCCATAGATTGTTCTCGCTCTGCCATGTTCCTAGAATTTGTATCTGCGTCTTCCACTTTCTGCAACTCATCATTCCAATAGGGCTTATAATTTGTCCTTGCCTCTCTTGGGATGGTTTCAGTGACAGCTTGCATTATTGCTTTGTTTCTGAAGATGAAACCTGGGTTGATGGTTTCCTAGCAAAAATTGATGCTGGAGATGAAACTTGTGTTCATTGTTTCCTAGCAAGAATGGTTTCTGGAGATGAAACCTAGGTTGGTGGTTTCCTAACAGGAATAATTGCTGGAGATGAAACCTAGGTTGATGGTTTCCTAGCAAGAATTGTTGCTTGAGATGAAACCTGTGTTCATCTACCACGAGCATTAAGTGAAGAAAGCAAGCTAAGAATGACGCCATACTTCCTCACTAAAGACCGAAGAAGTTTCGTACCCAACAATCGGCAGGGAAGGTTGCTTTACTCTCTCTAGAGATGAACGAGGCATTCTATTAGAGCAAGAGGGGCATTTCGTCCCGTGTCACGTAGTCAGATCTTCTCAAGTAACGTCTTCGACACGCAGTTAAATCGAAAAGATGTGGACTTCTGAGTAAACGTGTCCTTTTACAATTACAATGCTCGACTCCACCCTACCATACTGCCCGTACAACGGATGCAACCATCGTGAGCCTCCACATCCACATCGCTCACCAGTACTAGTCCCAAGTGATGTCCACATCTTTGGACGACTATAAGAGGCATTTGGAGGAGAGACTTTCAGATCTGATGAAGAGGTCCAGAAGGTGGTGCATGAGTGATTACACATTCAACCATTAGAATATTTTCTACATGAATCCATGCAGTTTATAAGCGCCGGGGGTTTTCTATCGAACGCAATGGTGGATGCATCGACAAATGATAGTTGTGTTTCACTTTTTCAGAATAACTTTACCATTAAGGTATTTATGTGATGCCCTTTCGTATATTAAGTCATGCCTCCATTAGTGCTGAACGCAATCAATCAATCTTTTATCGGTTTTTCTCATGCTCTAAATCCATGATGTCTGTTATAGGCTAGCGTGACCACCATTTTGTGACATTCTTGTTCTATGACTAAACTACATAATGATGAAATAATCAGGTCTTCATTGGCCCCCATATCTGAGCAAGACATCACTGAAAGTGCAACAAAGTACATCATTGAACGTGCTACAGATGACATCTCTAAAGGTGGGTTAGAATACGCCATGAAAAGTGCTGACTGAATCGTCCAGATGTGGGGCAATTTCATTCACAGCCAATCGACAATTTTTCTTTACGAATCGGCCATAGGCTGCATTCGAGTTTGGTGTGTCTACTCGCTGAGCCTGGTCCGGTCGTGAACAGACGGTCACAGACATCACGAATGTTCTGGAACGTTCTATTGTACTCATATGCTTGCTGAAGTGAAAGGCATACATCGCCGTACTGGGCCTTCATTCGCTGATAAATGTTTACACCCTTTGCTGCTCAAATAATAGATAGTAGAACGGAGTTCTCTATTCGGGCATGTCAATGGTGGGGGTTGAGGGGGAGGGAAGATGGAGGATCTTTTAATTACAATTATGACGTATGATGGTTGTCTGCACGGTGATGGTACTCTTGACACCATTAGCAACCATATTAACAAGTTACAATACCAAGGCGTGATTTTTCTAATTTATATCCCACTTTTAATGTTTTCATTTGCATATTAACGATTGAAATGATTTCTCTCGTTGACAGCTTCAGGAAATGTCACTTGAGTAGAACCAGCCCTGTTATGTCTCCCTCATTAACCTGACAAAGAAATTTGATTTGGTCAGTAGGTGTGGACTCTTCAAAATCCTCTCTAAAATAGGCTATCCAAGTAAACTGACGCAACTAATAAAATCGTTCCATGAGCGCATGACAGGAACAATCCAATTTGATGGAAGCATTTCACAACCGTTTAGTATTCAAATTGGTGTAAACAATGCTGTGTTCTGACCTCTTCATTTTACGAAATCGTCTTTGCTCTGTGTTCATTACCCAGTTGAGGCGGTAATGTTTTTTCAGACCGCAATGGCTCCCGGGTCGACCCAACCTTAAATGGGTACCGGTTCAGTCCAGGAAGTAAAAGCGGCGAGGGAGAGGAGATGGCTACCGCCCTCATATAGCCGAGCCTTTGAAATGTGAGATCGCTAACACCTCACAACCCTACGGCAGTAAGGCTATGGGATACTTTACTTTACTTTAATTTGCCCTGTTACTGAAGCGTTTAATTGGTTTTGCAAGTGAAGAAATCTGCCTTCACACTATGTCGGATGGTCGGTTCAAGGAGATCACCACCAGGAACTTGGTCTTCGCTGATGATGGTGTTATAGTCACCTACAGTCAGCAGGGACTTCAGGGGTTGATAGATCGCTGCTCTCAGGCTTGCAAAGATTTTGGTCTCACAAAAAGTCTAAACAAAACAAATATGCTGGTACAGGAAGGAGGTTCCACGCCAACTCATAGCTTCGATAATTATCAACTGGCAGATGTGCACCAATTCCCATACTTCGGACCCCTTATCAGCGATGCGCCTTCTTAGACAATACATATACAGTCGCATTGGCACAGATTCTGATACATTTTCTGGTCAAACAACGCGTTTCCTGGACAACCAGAAACTGACAATTCAAAGCAGTGCCTTTGTGTCCAATGCAGGAGTCATTAGTACACTTCTATATGGCAGCGAGACTTGGACAACCTGTGCCAAATAGTAGTACAAGCTTAACACATTCCATCTACTACACCTGCGATCCGTTCTTGGAATTACATGGAGGGACAGAGTGACAAATGTAGAGGGGCACTACTCGCACCGGTTTATCAAGAATGTACAATCTTCTTAGGCAGGGAAGACTGCTATGGCTTGGTCATGTTCGTCAGACAGAAGATTTTTGCATTCCCAAAGATCAGTTGGCGGATGACAGAAGAACAGTCTGCGGACCACAGTTGTGGTTTAAGGATGTGTACTGGTGATATTAAGGCCATGGGCATGAGTCTGAGATCCTGGTAAGACGAAGCTGCAGACTGATCCAAGTAGAGATGTACCCTGAATGGCCACTTCACGCTTGATGAATGGAAGCTCTTGAAACATGGGGAAGTTATAAGACAGCGATGCATGGAGAACAATAAGGAAATAAGAATGTAAGCTAAGTATATCTTATGTGTTTATCACACCAAGTCATATCATCCTATAGTCAGTCATGACTGAAAGTGGCTACTATATATATATATATATAATAATAATAATAATAATAGCTGTCCATCGTCGTCGATGAGGACCACCGACATCATCCTTGTCACAGATTTCCCTGTTGGGTGTGGGTGCGCTTGTGGCTGAACAGGCCAATGCGAGCACGAAAACATCTGCTACATATCGGGCACACGAGAATTGTAGAAAGGGATGGTGTTCCCGCTGCTCGGGATTTCCGCGTCTCGCGTCTGTTCTGGGCTTTCACAACACGGTCATCTTCACCGGCAGCTACATCCGATTTGACTGCGCTTCTCCAGTCAGATCTGTTTTGCGCAAGACATTCGCAGGTGTCGATGTTTATCTGGCAACTTTTTAGTGAGTCCTTCAGACCGTCTTTAAAACGTTTCTTTGGGCGCCCTCTCTCGCGCCATCCATATCTCAGCTCGCCGTAGAGAAGCTTCTTTTGGAGCCGCTCGTCTGACATACGGACGAGATGTCCGGCCCATCCTAGTCGTGCTTTTTCTAGCAGTGCATGGATGCTGGGCATGTTAGCCTTTGAGAGAACTTCGATGTCAGTCACATGATCTTGCCATCGGATGTGGAATATTCGCCTCAGGAAACCTGTGTGGAAGTGGTTTAACCTCCTTGCTTGTCCAGATTATACAGTCCAGCTTTTATAGTAGGGTTGGAATGATGGTTGCATGGTAGACTTACTGAGGAGGAAGTCGACAGTTCACTATCTATAGGAAAAGCTCCAGTATCTGATGCAATACCAGCAGAGGTATATAAGACAGCTGGCCCATCCCTCACCAGAAGGATCACTGAACTCTTATGTCGGCCTATATATTATGTATATATTTATATACACTATAGTTTTAGTGGATGATTGACATAATTTTATATAATATGATATATGTAGAATTATTTCTTATTATTTCTTAAGATAAGTTTTATGAGGGCCTTGAGGCGCTCATCGCTGCAGTCCCCAAATCTGACAAACTGGTCATCCTCGGTGATTTTAACGCTAGGGTTGGCACAGACCATACAGTCTGGGAGGGGGCCATTGGCAGACATGGTATCGGAAAATGCAATAGTAACGGACTGCTCCTTCTGAGGACATGTGCCGCAAATTAACTACTCATTACAAACACAGCTTTCCGACTACCTGTCCGAAATAGAACCACATGAATGCACCCAAGGTCCCGCCACTGGCACCTCATTGACTATATTATCATCAGACGTAGAGATCGAGCGGATGCTATGGTAACGAAGAGCATTTATGGTGCAGAATGTTGGACCGACCATCGACTTGTCATTGCCAAGCTAAACTTCAAGATCCAGCCCAAAATGCCCCCCTAGGGAAAGAAACCACCGAGGAGGCTAAATGTCTCTCAGCTAAAATACGAACCCACGAGAGGAGGCTTCCAGGAAGAGCTTGAGGGTAGAGTGTCTGATCTTCGTTTTGAAAATAACAACATCGAAGAGAAATGGGCATCATTGAGAAACACACTCTACGATACAGCTGTTAAACACATTGGCCCACTCACGCGCAAGCATAAGGACTGGTTTGATGAGAACGATCTAGAAATACAAGGCCTTCTCGATGCAAAACATGAAGCGCACAGGGAATACCAGAGGGACACACCATCTCCGGCAGCAAAAGCTGCCTTCAATACTGCTCGCAAAGCTGTCCAGACCAGGCTTAGAGAGATGCAAGATTCCTGGCACAGCAAAAGAGCTGACGAAATTGAGATGTTCGCCGAGCGTCATGACACCAAACGGTTTTACGAGGCACTGAAAGCTCTCTACGGCCCGCAGCCTCTAGTAATACTCCAGTTCGCAGTGCGGATGGGGTCCTGCTAACAGATAAGGTTAAGATTCTATGAAAGTAGGCCCACAGGAAACAAAACCGCTTCCACGTTGGAATTACAAACGAGCCGAGTGGGACAGATTTGCAATCCTGACAGATGGGCTGTGTGAAACCATCAACACACGAAACAACAAAATGAAGCCCATGGTGGAAAGCCTAAGGAAAGCAATAATGCAAGCTGCCACTGAAACCGTCCCAAGAGGAGCTAGGAAAAACTATAAGCCCTACTGGAATGATGAGTTGCAGAAAGCGGAAGATGCAGTAACAAATGCTAGGAACATGGCAGAGCGAGAACAATCGCCCTCAAACATCGCCCTCAAAGCCGCCACGGCGAAATACAAATACACTCTCAAGCAAACAGCAAGAGAGAGCTTGAAAAACAAAACGGAAAGCCTAAACCTGGACAAAGAAGATAACAAGCTATGGAAGCTAGTCAGAGCCATGAACGACGAAACCCCGTCAAACAAACAAATTACCATCAAGCAGGGCGAAAACTTGCTCACCGGTAAGAAAGCCGCAAACGCTTTTGTCGATCACTATACCAGAGCAAACCACATCGAGGTCCCTGCAGATAAGCATACAGACATTAGCGAAGAGCTAAAGGGGCACGACAACATGAATACGGCACCTGAAGAGCATATGATGGCCAAATTAACAATGAGCGAAATGGAAGAGGCTATGAGAACAATAAAGAAAAGGAAATCTCCCGGAAAAGACGGGATAACAAACGAAATGCTGATGGGGCTGGGCCAAACAGCGAAGAGGAAACTGCTATCGGTCCTGAACCAAAGCTGGAAAAGGGGAATTGTACCCCAGGCATGGAAAGACGCAGTACTTGTACCAGTACCAAAAACAGGAGAGGACAAAAAAGATCCAAATAGATACAGGCCCATCAGCCTACTGAGCTGTGTCGGCAAGCTGATGGAACGTATGATAAACACCAGACTGATGTGGCATCTGGAAGAAAAACGAATACTAATTCCACAGCAAGCCGGCTTTAGACAGCACAGATCCACTGAGGACCAGGTCATCCTCATAGTCCAGGAAATAGACGATGCCTACCAGGCACAGAAACACACAGTAGCGGTTTAGGTGGACCTGGAAAAGGCATTTGACAAAGTCTGGAAAGATGGACTTAGAGTCAAACTAAGAAGAAGTGATGTATGTGGGAAAATGTACAAGTGGATCAACCACTACCTCAAAAACAGAAGGGCCATAGTCCAAGTACAAGGGCAGATGAGCAGAAAGGTGACACTCGAGCAGCGAGTACCCCAAGGGGGAGTACTGTCAACCACAATCTTCCTGGTGTATATAAACGACATTACAGAGAATATACCAAGAAGACTCCATAGCTCAATGTTTGCAGACGATCTGGCTATGTGGACCTCTGAAATGAATCTCACCATAGCAAGAAATCGGATGCAGCAGGCCCTAACATCGCTGGAAAACTGGGCGAACTCATGGCTGGTCAAAATAAACGAGGAGAAAACCACATGCACAATATTCGCGCTTTCAATAAAACCCCAAAATACCAAATTAGGTTTAAATGTCAAATTCCTGCAGCCAAACGACAACCCAATCTATATGGGAGTCACATTTGATCGGCGCATGACATGGTAAAGTCAGATCGAGAGAAACCGAATGAGAGCCAGAGAAAGAATGGCAATCATGAGGAAACTTGCTGGCACAAGCTGGGGAGCAGACGAAGGCATACTAAAGAAACTGTACACTGGAAGAGTGAGACCAGTTCTCGAGTATGGCATTGCGGCATGGACAACAGCAGCAAAGGCAAACTTCGATAAAGTTAGCAAACTTCCAAACCAATCCATGAGAGTTATAACAGGAGGCATGAAGTCAACGCCAATTGTAGAACTTGAAAAGATTACAAAACTGCAATCCATGACCGATAGAACAGACTGCAGAGCCCAGCTGCAGTCAGAGAAACTCAGAAGACTGACTGACCATCCAATGCACCAGAGACTAAACAATTTGGGAAATGGGAAACTAAAGCGGAGAAACTTTGCAGAAATAGCCAAAGCAAAGATGCATGAAGATCCCATAAACGCACTAACAACACCAACACCCATCACTACTGTTCGAAAACTTACCTGGAGGCAGGATACATTTCCAGAGGTGGTAGAAAATATACCAGGTATTGGAAACAAAAACTGCCAGACTGAAAAAGAAAGGCGAGATACTACCCTAAGCTTTATATCGAAAAGCTACCCAAGCATGGACTGGACCCATGCATACACCGACGGCTCTGTAACAAACACTACACAGAGCGGAGGGGCAGGAGCATTCTGAACCTACTAAATGGCAGACAAATAACACTTTCATTCGCTACTGGTAAGTACACACGCAATTTCAGAGCGGAGGCAGAGGCACTGAGGGCGGCAGTGGAAGAAATGGTGACACACAGTGAAAATGAGAGCCATATAGTCCTGCTGACAGATGCTCTCACCGTAGTCACAGCACTAAAAAGCCAGAAAAACACTGAGCTTAATGACTTAAGCGCAGCACTCTGCCAACTGTGCCAGCAGTCCGCACCAAAAAGGGTAGTGGTACAGTGGGTCACATCACACTGCAACATCCAAGGCAACGAGGAGGCAGACAGACTGACAAAAGAAGGTGCAAGACTACCACAAACAGATACTAGTATGACGTGCGAAGAGTCAAAACGGCTTATCAAAGCCAGATACATGACCAAATTGGAAACCGAACATACTGGTTACACCAAAAACGATGCCTATTACCAGTTGAACAGAAGAGAGCAGGTCGTTGTCTTCAGACTTCGCACTGGCCACAATAGACTAAGGTACCACATATTCAACAAATTAAAGATAGGTGGTACCGACGAATGCCCGTGCGGTACCGGTAAAATGACCGCTGAACATCTGCTGCAGAACTGCCCGACATACGAGGATCAGAGAGAGCAGATGTGGCCATCACCAGTGGAACTGCAAGACAAGCTCTATGGCAGTGTCGACAGCCTCAAGATGACCGAGGCTTTTTTCGAAAAAATAATGGTTACTGTCTGACTGCGTACGAAGAAGAAGAAGAAGATTATAGACAGATGGGCAGACCACTTCTGCAAAATACTAAACCAACCATCGTCCATAAATGAAGAGGCCATCCGGCGAATGCCGCAGGTGGAACTGAACCTAGCGTTGGATGAAGTCATTACTGAGGAGGAAGTCGACAGGGCAATCAGTTCACTATCTCTAGGAAAAGCTTAAGGAGCTGATGCAATACCAGCAGAGGTATATAAGACAGCTGGCCCATCCCTCACCAGAAGGATCACTGAACCCTTCTGTCACATGTGGGCTGAAGGTAAAATTCCGCAGGAGCTAAAGGACGTCTCAATCATTCACCTATACAAAAGAAAAGGCAACCGTCAACGTGGAATATCGCTACTCTCCGTAGCAGGCAAGATCCTAGCGCGCTTACTGCTAAACAGACTCAACAAACACCTTGAACAAAGCCACCACCTCCCAGAAAGCCAATGTGGATTCAGAGCCGGAAGAGGAACAGTAGAAAAATTTTTTGCCGCTCGCCAACTACAAGAGAAGTGTCCAGAGCAAAATCAGGCCTTGTACACCACATTTCTTGATTTGACAAAGGCATTTGATACAGTAAACCGAGGAGGGCTGTGGATGATAATGTCTAAGTTTGGCTGCCCCAACAAGTTCATAATAGTGGTGAAACAGCTACACGAAGGCATGTGAGCTCGTGTACTGGACAGCGGTGCAATCTCTAAAACGTTTCTAGTATCAAACGGAGTAAAACAAGGATGTGTACTCGCCCCGACTTTGTTCAGCATGATGTTTGCGGCCACGATGACAGACGCCTTCAAATCATTGGAGCTTGGAATACCCATAAAGTACCGCACAGATGTCAAGTTACTCAATTCCAGAAGAATGAAGGCAAAAACCAAAGTGGCTGGCGACATAATCAGGGAACTTGTATTTGCTGACGACTGCGCTCTAATGAGCAACTCAGAACTGAACATGCAGGTTGGAATGGACCAGTTCTCTGCCGTATGCGAAAATTTTGGCCTGACCATAAATGCAAAAAAAACAGAGGTCATGTACCAACCAGCACCAGGCATGCCGTACACAAAACCAGAGACTACAGTTAGCGGGCAGACGTTGAATGCCGTAGACATATTCACATATCTGGGCAGCACGCTGTCGAGATCTTTCAGCCTAGACGATGAGGTGGCAAGCAGAATAGCAAACGCCAGCACAGCCTTTCGTAGAATGCGCTCAATGGTATGGGCACGTCGTGGCATCAGCGTCAAGGCCAAACTCAAAGTCTACCGTGCAACCATCATTCCAACCCTACTATACGCTTGCGACGGCTGGACTGTATACTCTGAACATGCAAGGAGGTTAAACCACTTCTACACAGGTTGCCTGAGGCGAATATTCCACATCCGATGGCAAGATCGTGTCACTGATATCGAGGTTCTCTCGAGGGCTAACATGCCCAGCATCCATGCACTGCTAGAAAAAGCACGACTAGGATGGGCCGGACACCTCGTCCGTATGTCAGACGAGCGGCTCCCAAAGAGGCTTCTCTACGGCGAGCTGAGGGAGGGATGGCACGAGAGAGGGCGCCCAAAGAAACGTTTTAAAGACGGTCTGAAGGACTCACTAAAAATTTGCCAGATAGACATCGACACCTGGGAATGTCTTGCGCAAAACAGATCTGACTGGAGAAGCGCAGTCAAATCGGATGTAGCTGCCGGTGAAGATGATCGTGTTGTGAAAGCCCAGAACAGACGCGAGACGCGGAAATCCCGAGCAGCGGGAACACCATCCCTTTCTACAATTCTCGTGTGCCCGATATGTAGCAGATGTTTTCGTGCTCGAATTGGCCTGTTCAGCCACATGCGGAACCACACCCAACAGGGAAATCCGTGACAAGGATGATGTCGGCGGTCCTCATCGACAACGATGGACAGCTATTATTATAATTTCTTATTGCACTGAAGTGACATCAAGGAAACAAATATTAAATTTGCACGGAAACTCCAGCAACACTGAACAGCAGACAATTACTTTGAGTATCCACTTTAAAAATTAACGCGTTTGGGCGTTGCTCATTATCAAATTATGTTAATACTGACCAATTCCAAACATTGATTGGTGATAGAGCCTGACTAGCAACGCACGCTAATAAAGTACGGTTTGGTAAACAAAAAACGTTTTCAAGCAAAAGCTTGGTTGTGTTACTTCATTCGAAATTAGATATGTGCAGCTTGCTGAAAATAACACTTGGAATATTTATAATCCTGATATTCAAAAAGCCATGTTAATGTCTGTTGCCAGGTAGAGGAAGGCTATCGGTTATCCTTAGTAGGTATTTGTTTTTAACTTTCTGCGGCTTACTACGCTGGGAGCAGTTACATATAATTTTGCGTAGATTTTTAACTTGAAAATAGTTGAGCTGACGTATACATTTCAGAGATAATGAGGGGCACATTTGTAATGTCGCTAGAGCTAGCAAATCGAGATTTTGCGCAATATGGACACACAGAAACATGCATGTTCATATTTTACAATATGTATATATATATATATATATACACATATATCAAGTAGCATGTCCTTTACAGAACGTCGCTCTCATCACAGTCTGATAAAAAAAACTAGTTTCCTTGCAAAAACTTCTCGCTTTTACCAGTCATACTCAGGCATTCCTGGATATCTTGGTGCCATCGTCTTCTTGGTCTACCCCTTCCTTTTGTACCTGGCACCATACCTTTCATAACTGTTCTCTCGAGACCGTTGTGTCTCTTGATGTGACCAAAGTATTTGCATTTTCTAGCCAAAATGGAATTGATAAACCAGTTCTCCTCTATGCTCAACTCTTGCCGAATGTCTGCATTTGTCTTTTTCTCTGTCCAGGGTATTCTGAAGATCTTTCTGTAACATTTTGACTTGAAAGATTCAATTTTTTGTCTGGAAGCTTTGGTAATCGTCCATGATTCGCAGCCATAAGCTGCCACGGGAAAAACACAGGCTCTCAAGACCTTTACTTTTATCATTTTGTTGGTGCTATGCCATAATTTCTTCAGGCTGTTCAGTCTCTGCATTACCATGACGAGTCTTCTTCTGATTTATTTCCAGCAGTCGCCATTTTTGTAAATTTTTGGAGCCCGGATTTTCAAAATGTGAATATTGGTATAATGTTCCACCGGAGTATTTGTGTATGACAAGGACAAGAAAAGCATCACTGTTCCACATAGAGCATGTCGTAAGCAGCTACTAACTTTGTGACATGGCGTAACACCGATCATGGTTAGGTCGTTTGTTAAGAGCAGTAAAGATGGCGCCTAACTTGCTGCGAGTCTACTTTGCTCTAGTGTTTGAGTCTATTAATATGTACTGCCACTTAAATTAAGAGGTCGCTTGGAATACTCGGAATTATGATATTCAAACCGGAATATTATTACTGCATGTTGCCAGGAAGTTGAAGAATATACGTAGAAGAAATTGTACACTTCATTCCGCTTACTAGGCTTGGGGAAATGTACAAATAATATGGGTAGATTTTTAACTATATTTTTTTTAAATATTGTCCGGGCAGCGGTCGTTAAGCCTACTCTTTTCTATTTCTTTTCTATTTTTTTGGAAGCTAGTCAGAGCCATGAACGACGAAACCCCGTCAAACAAACAAATTACCATCAAGCAGGGCGAAAACATGCTCACCGGTAAGAAAGCCGCAAACGCTTTTGTCGATCACTATACCAGAGCAAACCACATCGAGGTCCCTGCAGATAAGCATACAGACATTAGCGAAGAGCTAAAGGGGCACAACAACATGAATACGGCTCCTGAAGAGCATATGATGGCCAAATTAACAATGAGCGAAATGGAAGAGGCTATGAGAACAATAAAGAAAAGGAAATCTCCCGGAAAAGACGGGATAACAAACGAAATGCTGATGGGGCTGGGCCAAACAGCGAAGAGGAAACTGCTATCGGTCCTGAACCAAAGCTGGAAAAGGGGAATTGTACCCCAGGCATGGAAAGACGCAGTACTTGTACCAGTACCAAAAACAGGAGAGGACAAAAAAGATCCAAATAGATACAGGCCCATCAGCCTATTGAGCTGTGTCGGCAAGCTGATGGAACGTATGATAAACACCAGACTGATGTGGCATCTGGAAGAAAAACGAATACTAATTCCACAGCAAGCCGGCTTTAGACAGCACAGATCCACTGAGGACCAGGTCATCCTCATAGTCCAGGAAATAGACGATGCCTACCAGGCACAGAAACACACAGTAGCGGTTTGGGTGGACCTGGAAAAGGCATTTGACAAAGTCTGGAAAGATGGACTTAGAGTCAAACTAAGAAGAAGTGATGTATGTGGGAAAATGTACAAGTGGATCAACCACTACCTCAAAAACAGAAGGGCCATAGTCCAAGTACAAGGGCAGATGAGCAGAAAGGTGACACTCGAGCAGCGAGTACCCCAAGGGGGAGTACTGTCAACCACAATCTTCCTGGTGTATATAAACGATATTACAGAGAATATACCAAGAAGACTCCATAGCTCAATGTTTGCAGACGATCTGGCTATGTGGACCTCTGAAATGAATCTCACCATAGCAAGAAATCGGATGCAGCAGGCCCTAACATCGCTGGAAAACTGGGCGAACTCATGGCTGGTCAAAATAAACGAGAAGAAAACCACATGCACAATATTCTCGCTTTCAATAAAACCCCAAAATACCAAATTAAGTTTAAATGTCAAATTCCTGCAGCCAAACGACAACCCAATCTATATGGGAGTCACATTTGATCGGCGCATGACATGGTAAAGTCAGATCGAGAGAAACCGAAAGAGAGCCAGAGAAAGAATGGCAATCATGAGGAAACTTGCTGGCACAAGCTGGGGAGCAGACGAAGGCATACTAAAGAAACTGTACACTAGAAGAGTGAGACCAGTTCTCGAGTATGGCATTGCGGCATGGACAACAGCAGCAAAGGCAAACTTCGATAAAGTTAGCAAACTTCCAAACCAATCCATGAGAGTTATAACAGGAGGCATGAAGTCAACGCCAATTGTAGAACTTGAAAAGAGTACAAAACTGCAATCCATGACCGATAGAACAGACTGCAGAGCCCAGCTGCAGTCAGAGAAACTCAGAAGACTGACTGACCATCCAATGCACCAGAGACTAAACAATTTGGGAAATGGGAAACTAAAGCGGAGAAACTTTGCAGAAATAGCCAAAGCAAAGATGCATGAAGATCCCATAAACGCACTAACAACACCAACACCCATCACTACTGTACGAAAACCTACCTGGAGGCAGGATACATTTCCAGAGGTGGTAGAAAATATACCAGGTATTGGAAACAAAAACTGCCAGACTGAAAAAGAAAGGCGAGATACTACCCTAAGCTTTATATCGAAAAGCTACCCAAGCATGGACTGGACCCATGCATACACCGACGGCTCTGTAACAAACACTACACAGAACGGAGGGGCAGGAGCATTCCTGAACCTACCAAATGGCAGACAAATAACACTTTCATTCGCTACTGGTAAGTACACACGCAATTTCAGAGCGGAGGCAGAGGCACTGAGGGCGGCAGTGGAAGAAGTGGTGACACACAAAGAAAATGAAAGCCATACAGTCCTGCTTACAGATACCCCTTCCTTTTGTACCTGGCACCATACCTTTCATAACTGTTCTCTCGAGACCGTTGTGTCTCTTGATGTGACCAAATTATTTGCATTTTCTAGCCAAAATGGAATTGATAAACCAGTTCTCCTCTATGCTCAACTCTTTCCGAATGTCTGCATTTGTCTTTTTCTCTGTCCAGGGTATTCTGAAGATCTTTCTGTAACATTTTGACTTGAAAGATTCAATTTTTTGTCTGGAAGCTTTGGTAATCGTCCATGATTCGCAGCCATAAGCTGCCACGGGAAAAACACAGGCTCTCAAGACTTTTACTTTTATCATTTTGTTGGTGCTATGCCATAATTTCTTCAGGCTGTTCAGTCTCTGCATTACCACGACGAGTCTTCTTCTGATTTATTTCCAGCAGTCAGGGGACGGCGTGGTTAAGTGGCACGGCTCACAACCACAAAGTGCTGGGTTCGATCCCCATCACAGCACCGACCGTTACCCCGGGAAAGCAAACCCTTAGAAAATGCAGGAGGAAGCAGACCCTTTCATAAAATGCATGCTGAAGTCGGATGCACTGGGCCGACAGGCGTAAAATAAAAACCACAGTGTAACGCACACCGCCTTGGGGACTAGAGAAATAAGGCGAACGCAAAACAAAAAAAACAACAATACAAAAATTTCAAGCAGTCGCCATTTTTGTAAATTTTGGAGCCCAGATATTCAAAATGTGAATATCTATATATATGGTCCACCGGAGTATTTGTGTATGACAAGGACAGGAAAAGCATCATTGTTCCACATAGCATAATGTCTCCATGGCAAAAGTCCTTCCGCGAATGACGAGTAATGATGGACAGTTATCAACTATAAAAGGGTATCCGCATGGTTTAGTCTACGTACTGCGAGATGTGCTCTCAAAAGGCTATAGAGACCATTCCTGGCACAACCGACTTTACCGTACTCATGAGAAAAGTTGACTGTGGAAGCTACGTGTGTTCTTTTTGTTATGGCGCCACGCTGTCTCTGAGCCTCGAAGATGTAGGTATGTTCTGCGATCTGAGCACCTTGCTTGATGCAAGCGCGCCAGGTGGAACGGTTCTATGAAAGCAAATCCCAGATATAAAGGCATAAAGAGCCGACAAATCATAATTGTTAGTCACATTGAAAGGAATAACACTCTTGTCGTTATGTGATATTACAGGCATTTCTTTGTGGACGTGAATACACACACAGCTTCTGTGATATGGCCCTCTCCATGGAAACGGTTTCGCTAAGAACAATCACATCCACGTCCAAAACCACTAATGCGGGTCTTATTTCTGGTACATTAGCCTTGACTTTGTCCTGTAATGTGCTCACGTCTATCCTGCCGAATGCAAGGATTGGTTATTATGATCTATTTACTATGTGTGGTTATTAACCTGCAACATAGCCCAAATTAATTGTGAACTTACATTATAATATTATATATATATTTCATAGTGGACTACAATGATTGAAACTAATATTTAAATATTTAAATGCGAGAAATCGAGATCGAAACACGCCCGTATAACATACCTACACACTCTCGTCACCGACCATATTTGCAAATGTGCTTGTCTAATACCAGACTACACCAACCGTCAACTGTAACTGATTTTTTTTGTTTTTTTTTGTTTTTGTGTTCGCCTTATTTGTCTATTCCCCAAGGCGTGTGTGCGTTACACTGTTGTTTTTATTTTGCGGCTGTCGGCCCAGTGCATCCGACTTCAGCATGCATTTTATGTAAGGGTCTGCTTCCTCCTGCATTTTCTAAGGGTTTGCTTCCTCGGGGTAACGGCCGATGCTGTGATGGTGATCGAACCCAGCACCTTCTGGTTGTGAGCCGTGCCACTTAACCACTAGGCCACGCCGTCCCCTAACTGATATATATTCATAGTTCTTAGTTCATAGTCCACTTGTACTCCTGAGTGAGAGATACCTCTTTGCAGGTCTCAGGTCTCGTATGATTTGTATGTAGCCGGGACAAGGATTTTCTGCTGATTACTGCACGAAACGGGGCAGTAATGTTAAAGCATGCCATTAAATGTACGTAACAATTTAGACTTCTGGTCGTCTTCATAAATTCACCATTGATCACGTGATAGAAATTCCCCCTTGATCGCTGAGTATTAAGCAGTAGTTTTTCTGTCGCCGATAATGTCTGGCATATTAGTGAGTCCTTATTCAAAATGTTGTGTTTATAATCTGTTTTTCTTCTTTAAGCTGACAAATTGAATTGGGTGCTTATCGTTGTGATCTCTAACGTACGAATTAATGTAGTGAATGGTAGATATGTAATAGTTGAAACAAAGAAACGTAATTGATTGTTTGGCAGTACTCATGCGTCAATAATGTATTAATTGCGTATATTAGATAACGTGGTAAACGTACTCGTTATTCATTGGCTAAAAGAAAATTAATTCTTGTTTCTCGTGCATCTGTAAAACAATCTTACCACCTCTACACCTGGTCCCACTAAGTTAGTTAGTTAATTAGTTAGTTTTCTTTCCACTTGTGCCGTTTAATGTCGTGTGGAGCTTAAGTCGTTTTTCCTGCGCCAAGTGCGTCGCGTCGGTCAATGACTCTTATGTCATCTTTCCACCTAACTCTCGGCCGCCCCCTTGCCCTGTAGTCAGATCTACCAGGATTGTAAACCATCAGTGGAAGATGATGAGGGTGCATTCTCATTAGATGACCAAACCAACTTATATTGTCCTTATAAATGTAATAGACACAAGACGTAGTGTCGACCATTCTTCGAATGTTGTCGTTCCGCATTCTTTCTCTTCTGGAAACACCGATGACTTTCCTCAAATACTTCATTTCACAAGTCGAAATCCTGCTTACCCGCGCCCTTGACATAGGCCATGTTTGGCACTGGTAGCACAGAATCGGCGTAAATATACTGTTTATCAGCTGTTGCTGTGTTGCCAAACTAATGCTCGGGTGTCTAAGCAGTGGGGACAGCAGATAAGTTACCGCATATGCTTTCTGACATCTTGTCTCAATTTCCCTGTCGATCCTACCGTCTGATGTAAAAATACTGCCCCAATACTTGAACTCGTGGACCTGTTGAAGAGCAATATCATTTAGACTTATCTTGAGTTGCTTAATCTTGGCTAATAATAATAATAATAGCTGTCCATCGTTATCGATGAGGACCGCCGACATTATCCTTGTCACAGATTTCCCTGTTGGGTGTGGGTGCGCATGTGGCTGATCAGGCCAATGCGAGCACGAAAACATCTGCTACAGATGGGACACACGAGGTTTGTAGAAGAATATGGTGTTCCCGCTGCTCGGGATTTCCGCGTCTTGCGTCTTTTTTGGGCTTTCACAACACGGCCATCTTCACCGGCAGCTACACCCGATTTGACTGCGCTTCTCCAGGCAGATCTGTTTTGCGCAAGACATTCCCAGGTGTCGATGTCTATCTGGCAACTTTTTAGTGAGTCCTTCGGACCGTCTTTAAAACGTTTCTTTGGGCGCCCTCTCTTGCGCCATCCCTCTCTCAGCTCGCTGTAGAGAAGCTTCTTTGGGAGCCGCTCGTCTGACATATGGACGAGGTGTCCGGCCATCCTAGTCGTGCTTTTTCTAGCAGTGCATGGATGCTGGGCATGTTAGCCCTCGAGAGAACCTCGATGTCAGTGACACGATCTTGCCATCGGATGTGGAATATTCGCCTCAGGCAACCTGTGTGGAAGTGGTTTACCTCCTTGCATGTCCAGAGTATACAGTCCAGCTTTCGCAAGCGTATAGTAGGGTTGGAATGATGGTTGCACGGTAGACTTTGAGTTTGGTCTTGACGCTGATGCCACGACGTGCCCAGACCATCGAGCGCATTCTACCAAAGGCTGTGCTGGCCTTTGCTATTCTGCTTGCCACCTCGTCGTCTAGGCTGACAGATCTCGACAGCGTGCTGCCCAGATATGTGAATTTGTCTACGGCATTCAACGTCTGCCCGCTGACTGTAGTCTCTGGTTTTGTGTACCTCATGCCTGGTGCTGGTTGGTACATGATTGTTTTGTTGGCATTTATGGTCAGGCTAAAATTTTCGCATGCGGCAAAGAACTGGTCCATTCCAACCTTCATGTTCAGTTCTGAGTTGCTCATTAGAGCGCAGTCGTCAGCAAAAACAAATTCCCTGATTATGTCGCCAGCCACTTTGGTTTTGGCCTTCCTTCTTCTGGAATTGAGTAACTTGCCATCTGTGCGGTACTTTATGGATATTCCAAGCTTCAATGATCTGAAGGCGTCTGTCATCGTAGCCGCGAACATCATGCTGAACAAAGTCGGAGCGAGTACACATCCTTGTTTTACTTCGTTTGATACTAGAAACGTTTTAGAGATTGCACCGCTGTCCAGTACACGAGCACACATGCCTTCGTGTAGCTGTTTCACCATTGTTATGAACTTGTTGGGGCAGCCAAAATTAGACATTATCATCCCCAGCCCTCCTCTGTTTACTGTATCAAATGCCTTTGTCAAATCAAAAAATGTTGTGTACAAGGCCTGATTTTGTTCTCGACACATCTCTTGTACTTGGCAAGCGGCAAAAATCATGTCCACTGTTCCTCTTCCGGCTCTGAATCCACATTGGCTTTCTGGGAGGTGGTGGCTTTGTTCAAGGTGTTTGTTAAGCCTGTTTAGCAGTAAGCGCGCTAGGATCTTGCCTGCTACGGAGAGTAGCGATATTCCTCGATAATCTTGGCTTTATGAGTAATAAAAAAAATAATCTGTTCCTACCCATCTAGAGTCTGTTGCGTCGATCGCCCACTGCCATGTCCAACTGCTGAGGCCTGCATTCAAACCTCGTCCCATGGGGACGGTGAGACTGCTATCTGTCAGAGCCATGTTGAGCGGGGACGGACCATCCAACGTCTCCAGCCGCCGGTGAAAGACTGTTATTACATTAAGCTGATTTGGACATGATTTGGTCAGCCAGAACTTACTGGTCCTATTGAATCACGCGACCAAACACAGACAGGCGGCGGCGGACCAGAGTGTCTGAGATGGAGAGAAGACTCGTATTTGCAGAGACGGCGACATTACGGATCAAACCACCGGATACCGAGGATGCGTCGCTGGTTGCGCATGTGAGAGGCATCGTGTCTTGATATGTCCTATTTAAATAGGGTCCAAGTGTCCGGACCATACATGAGAACATGAAACACACACATCTGAAAAAAATATGCATTTCTAATCCAAGAGTCTGCCATTATTCCACACGCTGCGAAGGTCGTTCATAGCGGATGCAACGAGCCCGTTCTGCCTTAACATGTCGGGCGCACTGTGTTCAGCGGACACAAGAGAACTCCACAGGTATGTGAATTCATTGGTACACTTTAGCATGTGACCATGGACAACAATGCTGTGAGGACCAGTATTGGAGCCAAGGTTCCGAATGTTTGTCTTAGATCAAGATATTGATAGACCCAGTTTGATGTTTCGAGATACAGTTTCTCCAGAGACTGTTGCAGAGCCGCACTGTCTGTGTCGTCTAGGACTATGTCGTCAGCATAAGCGAGGTCAGTGATGCGTGTTTGGTCCATGTCAATACCCTTATCGTGGGAGTCAAGACGGTGGAGAATTCAGTCGATCGCATCGGCAGAAGAAGTCAGGGGCAAGGACGCAGCCCTGTATGACCCCTGAAGATGTTGGGAACCTGTCCGAAATAGGTTCACCTATGCGGACTCTAGCACATGTATCCGTGTGCAGCTCCTTTCATCAGGTCCAGCATAGGGGCAGGAGTGCCAAAACCTTGCAGGACTTTCGGTTGAATGCATTGTACAGCAAAACCAGGAGCCAGAGAGCGTGCGATAGCGTCATCCACAGTTGTTCTACACGGGGTGGATCCAGACTAGTGTGGACGACGTCTTGGGCTAGGCCCGCAGCACATGTGCAAATACCTTGCCTATGACTGAGAGCAGTGTTATTGGTCTGTAGTTGTTGCAGTCCTTAATGCTTCCCCTGCCTTCGTATAGGGCAACAACTGTTCCATCTCGCCAATCTGCTGGAAAATGTCCTGTACTCCAAGTTTGTAAAAATAGGTGGGGAAGGACGGAGCTGATGGGGTCGATGGCGTACTTTAATAGTTCAGGCGGAATATGGTCCGGATCTGCAGCACGTCCATCTTTAAACTGCTTTATGGTGGCTAGTACTTCTGCCAATAGTGGTGAGCCGATGCACGTCTCCGCGTCCAGTGGATTATTCACACATGCCAAACCCAGTTCGGGGCAAGCCGTTGCTAGAGGGTGGTTGAGGGCGAGTTTATAGTGTTCCTTCCATCTGATCCCTACTTTTTTGTTCGTCGAACATAGTGAGCCATTTGGTCGATTGACAAACTCGGTATTGCTGCAGGATTTTTGCTTTCTTCCTTGGCAAAAGAGCAAAACAGCTTGGTATGCAGGTTTGAGATGCTTGGATTTAAGACCCGTTTCAACTGCGTCGACCATTTCGTCGAATACGCTCTCCGGGTCAGCCTTAGCAGCCGCACGGGACTGGCTTTTTTAGCTGCCGGTGTACGATTTAATCTTTGCGTAGTCTGGCTGAGTTTGTTTTGTTATTAGGATATCGTAAGAGCCATGGTTGTCGCTTTACGGATCTTGGTCCAATGATTAACATAGCAGCCTTGCATACAGCGTTCTTTATCACAGCCAATGCTGACTCTGGATCGTTGGATAGCGAGCCTAATGTGACGAACTTGTTTCTTACTTGTGGAGCGTATGGACTGATCGAGTACCTACACACCTCTAAGTGATGGTATGTGTCAGCATGTGCCTCGGCTCCGAGATAGTCACGGTAAGTATTCACACTGTTCAGTCCCCTCACGAGTATGTGATCTAGCTCCTTCCGTGTGGTGTGGTTTGGAGGTCCACGTGTGCCGGTGAATATCGAAACGGGAAGTACGGTAATGTAGACGCGTCTGATTGGCTGCACTCTCTCCTCGCTCCGATGTTTGTGTTATTTCATGTTGTTTGCTAGTTCCTGTTTGGATTATAATTGACAACTCCTTTACAGTTGGTATCAATGACTTTATTATGTGCAATCTATGTGCTTTCGGTCGGTTATCGTGTTTGTTATGTTGCATCTTTCTGCAGTTGTGTCTAGCTTAAACTGTGAGAAACCAATCCATGATTCCGCCTGACTACACCCCATATTTCAGCCCAGATTAACACTATTCAAGGGCCATCCTGCTTAGACTGAAACCACTTGCCTCCTGCCCGTCCTCTCTTTTTCCACAAGACCTTACACGATGGTTGACAACACTAGCAGTGTCAGGGGTGGAAAGCACGTCAGGCACGGACAGACAAAGAAAGCCTGACAAAAACATTGGTCCAACACACACTCCTCGCGGCCCTCATCCCTAGGCAGCAGATTACTCGCTCCACTTACGGAGTCTGTACGAGTCGCAGTCGACACACTACTCATGCAACAACATGGCGTCATGGCTACCTCTAACCCCGACAATGTGGAACGACTCCCGTCCTTTAGCACAGAAACAAAAGGTGTCCCTGAAACCTCCCCCGGCTTCCTTCATTGTCCATCTAGAGTTCACCCGGTATGAAACGGGATATGAATGATGCAGGCGTTGATTTGGAATCATGGGAACAGGACGCCATGGATCGTATTAAGGATTAAGCATGGAATACAGACAAAAGAGATACTGATTGTTGATAGGACAAAGACTCAGAGTTTGAGAAGACACAGCACATCATGGGGTACCTGACTTCCCTTGCACACACCGTGGAAGACGCTTCTCTGTCCGGATTAGTCCTACGGGTGACATTCGCTACATTCATGGATTGTAGCTGCATACCTTTTTTTCAAAGCCCATTTACTATCGTCTGACAAGACTTAAAGAACTTATGGAATGAGATATATATATATATATTAATATATGTATATATATAATTTGCTTCGTCTTATATATACAGCAAATGTTTATCTTTTCCCTGCAGAATCTGTTCTATCTTATGTATAACGAATGTGATTGTGTCCTGTCTACATATCATTCATTTGTGTTCTGTCTACATAGCATATTTTGGTGTCTTGTCAATAAAAAAACACATTTATGTTCTGTCTATATTGCATATATATGTGTCATCTATATAAAACATATTTATGGCATATCTATATAAAACATATGTATGGCAAATCTATATAAATATACGTGTGACCTATCTATATAGCATCTAACAATCTCATGTATACACCACCTCATTGTGTTATCTTAACACAGCAGTCGCCTCTATAAACACGTTTTGTTTTCATTATCTCGTCTATTAAATTGGTTTGTTATCCTCTCCATCATGTATTTCGTTCTCTTTTGTTGTTTTGTTTTTGTTCTGTCGTCCAGCTCACTCCATGTAGCTGAAAATAATCACTGCTACATTCAGCTTTACATTCAAATATGTTCATTTCCTGAAGTTAGTCTTATAAAACATATGATATAATTTTTACATGATATAACTGTATTCATTAATTTATAATAAACCTTTACACACATATAGGTAGCACTGCAGACATGAAACTCTGATTGAACTCTATAAATAAATATATATGGTATAACTTTATACATATCTCTGACATGCCTTTATACGTGTGTTTCTGGTAGAACCGTATATCTTACAAAACGGTATGCATGTATCTATAATATAACTGAATGATAAAACGTTCCCTGTGTACCTTTGATAGTACGTTACACCTGTGTATCAAATAACATTGTTTTTGTATCTCTGATAGAGCATTTTTACACACCTTTGATAAAACGTTGTACATGTAACTCTGAAAGGGCTTTATACGTGGTATTATGATAGGGCTTTATACATGTATCTATGATATGGCTTTATATGTCTATCTCTGATATAAGTTGAAACGTTTATTTCTGATATAGCTTTATACTTGTATCTTTGAAAGAGCTTTGTACTTGTAATTCTGATAAAATTGAATCCTTTTAAAATACAAATAGCTCCTGTTTCCTTGTACATTTCAGGTGTGATATCACTCGTATCTCATTGTACTAATCTGACGTACGACTGACTGACGTGAGAGGGGACATATCACTCTAATTTTTGTATCACTAAAGATTTACGTAACACACGTCTATATTTAGAATTAACATTAAGATAGACAAAGAAACTCATACAATTTCCCAGAGCAGAGCAGATAGATATAACCATTGCCACAATAATTCTCAGATTTCTTTGACCTCCCGTAGTCATTCCAGGAACTGTATGGTACACCGCAATGTTCATGTATCTGGGTATATTACACGTTGTTAATGTAACTGCTAAAAGCAGCACGACTTTTACAAGTTTTCTTTCTCGTAAAGTTAAGTTAGACACACGAGGCTTGACTTTGTCTTCTGGTTGTGGTGTTAATGACTCGTTATTCCTGACTCTTGCTGACGCCTTTAGCGAGTATACCATCCAGATTGCGCACAAACTGACCACAGCATGTGCCAGAAGCATGCCTGTTATACTAACTGTTATATCAAAGATCTTATCAAAATAGGCGCTTTCTTTGTTAAACGTTACTGTAAACACTTGGCGAAACATTACTGTAGAGTTTGAATTTGGAGGTATTTGTTCTTGTCTTGTCCACTCCAATTCATGTACAAAATACTTTGGAACGTAAAGAGCCATGTATACAGTACAGATCGTCAATGTAACGACGACGCAGAGAAACCTTGTGAAGATCTGTTTAACATTAAATGGAGAAACCACACATAAACATCTTTCTACAGAGATCATGGCGGTGATCCAAAACGAGATACGGTAGATAGCGGTAATGGCCCAGGTTATTGTAATGTAACCCTTGGACCAGAAGTCAACAGGGCTGTTGGGCTGTATGATAAAAGCCATGTAACACACACTGCTGACCAGTTGTAAAATTCCGTAAAAAACAGTCAACAAATGAGAGAGCAAACAGCCCAACACTCATGCTGTCTTTGAGACCAAGCTTGAAGAAAACAACAATATTGACGAGGTTAGTGATAATACATCCCAGAGAGACGCATCCTTCCGCCAGAATTACCAGATATATTTTAAGGATGAAAATCGCGTGGTCCCCTACAATCTCCGAGTGAGGTAGATCGTTATTGTAAATGGTGGTAGATTCAAATGTTGGTCCTTGGCTTGTACAAATCATGTTATATACAGAAGCCTGATTGGAGCGACATTAACACATATTTCAGATCTTGAGTCTATAAACTGTTATATATACAGACATTGATCAATCACTGACAAAACTTGTTGCAGATCTTGAGTCTATAAACTGTCATTTATAAAAACGTATATCAATAACTGACCAAACTTGTTCCAGATCTTGAGATTATAAACTGTCAAATACGAAGGTAAGTCAGTAAATTAGTCACAAACAGATGTCGGATAGACTTTCTACAAACTATATTAAGAAAGAAGTCCTTTATGTTTTTCGACTCCACGACACATGGGTGGGTGACCACCAGTAGTCAAGGGTGGGTCCGGCACTATCGCTGCCTGGCGGGACTCCGCAGGATGAGCGCCATGCGTTTTTCTAATCGGTTGTACTGTCATCATGCTGCGATTTATGTTGCACTGTTTTGTTAGGCTTGCGGCCCCGTGCATCCGATTTCAACAGGCGTTTCTGTAGGGATGCCCTCCTTAGCCTTTGGCTGTCCCCAGCCTATCTGCAAGGCAGCAGTTGTTTATGATCAGAGTTGTCTCTCTTATGGAAGTTATCTTACCAGACTATCGAGTCTTCACTACTCGTGTCTATAGGGTGCAATGATGATATATGAGATGATATATGAGATGGACTAGTTTACCCGGAAGAGGGGCATTCCAGTGTGTCTGTATCCCAGGATCGTCACGTCCTGCCAGAAACGTAGCATTTGCATGTGAGTGGGGTATCTCTTTCTACCTTTATTTTCTTGGCTTTTATGCAGAGATGGTACGCCTAGCATTCCCCGCCACCTGGGGTGTTGACACAGTGGGGCAGGTGTGCAATGTCCGCTGGTCTGCATCTTTTCTGCGTCCAGCATGATAGTTATATGGCTGATAACGTGCAGAGGTAGATATCGTAGCCGAAGTGCATTTAGCCAGAGGACAAGCCTGGTAATGTCACAGATATGTTGTTCGCCTGGTGTGCGGACAGCTCTCATGGTCATTGGTGGAGTCTCGACAGTTCACAGTGAGGTGGCTGCTCTACTGTTTTCGACACCTCGACCAGGTACTAAGTCTTGTGTTGGTGGTTTCGCACCCCATCGCCGTATAAGGTGAGTATCAAGCAGTTGTCCGCCCGCTTTGATCGGCGGACGGCAAGGACCTCTTACTGCGGCTCTACCGGATAGGGCTGGGGCGCAAGCCCCAGGTCCCGAGCATGTAGGAGCCTCCCATTGCCGTGGTGCTGAGATTTTGGGCGGGATTGCGACTTACAAGGGTTCGGCCGTAATCCCCCACATGGTAGCCTCGCGTCATTGGCTTATCAGCCTGATACGTGAACCAAAGTGTCTGCGGCTCCTCTCGATATGAGCTGGTTTTCCGTAGCAACGCCCTGTCATTTGTAGGGTAAAACTGACCTGTCTTCAGATGATCTATTTCCAGCACCCGTTCACTATTTGGCCAGACGAATTTATTGAGGGCTTTTGTTTGTCAATGACCAGGTATTTGAAATCTGCGGTTTCTGCGGAGTTAAACACCATTTCCGTAGCGTTCTTTCATTAGAGTGTTAGAGAGCTGACTTGTCTTCCGTGAGTCTAATACCAGCGTACGTTCTTTCTTAGACCCAACGGTAGTGCTCTCGATTTTCCAGTCGTTCTACAGTATTGGCGTGTTCAGTCAAATTAAGCCACAGGTTCCACTCCTGGTGGTGCCCTTCCGTCAATTCCTTTAGCGAGACAATCAAGTTACTTAGATGGTAGCCCCCAGATTTTCGAGGGTCTTCTTCTTCTTCTTCTGCGTACACAGTCAGACAGTAACCATTATTTTCTCGAAAAAAGCGGCGGTCATCCTGAGACTCTCGCAACTACCATAGAGCTTGTCTTGCAGTTCCACTGGCAATGGCCACATCTGCTCTCTCTGATCCTCGTATGTCGGGCAGTTCTGCAGCAGATGTTCAGTGGTCATTTTACCAGTACCGCACCGGCATTCGTCGGTACACCCTATCTTCAATTTGTTGAAAAGGTGGTACCTCAGTCTGTTGTGGCCAGTGCGAAGTCTGAAGACAACGACCTGCTCTCTTCGGTTCAACTGGTAATAGGCATCGTTTTTGGTGTAACCAGTATGTTCGGTTTCCCATTTGGACATGTACCTGGCTTTGATAAGCCGTTTTGACTCTTCGTACGTCATACTGGTATCTATTTGTGGTAGCCTTGCACCTTCTTTTGCCAGTCTGTCTGCCTCCACGTTGCCTTGGATGTTGCAGTGTGACGGAACCCACTGTACCACTACCCTTTTTGGTGCGGACTGCTGGCACAGTTTGCAGAGTGCTGCTCTTAAGTCATTAAGCTCAGTGTTTTTCTGGCTTTTTAGCGCTGTGACTACTTCGAGAGCATCTGTCAGCAGGACTATATGGCTCTCATTTTCACTGTGTGTTACCATTTCTTCCACTGCCGCCCTCAGTGCCTCTGCCTCTGCTCTGAAATTGCTTGTGAACTTACCAGTAGCGAATGACAGTGTTATTTTTCTGCCATTTGGTAGGTTCAGGAATGCTCCTGCCCCTCCGTTCTGTGTAGTGTTTGTTACAGAACCGTCGGTGTATGCATGGGTCCAGTCCATGCTTGGGTAGCTTTTCGTTATGAAGCTTAGGGTAGTGTCTCTCCTTTCTTTTTCACTCTGGCAGTTTTTGTTTGCAATACCTGGTATATTTTCTACCACCTCTGGAAATATATCCTGCCTCCAAGTAGGTTTTCGTACAGTAGTGATGGGTTTTGGTGTTGTTAGTGCGTTTATGGGATCTTCGTGCATCTTTGCTTTGGCTATTTCTGCAAAGTTTCTCCGCTTTAGTTTCCCGTTTCCCAAATTGTTTAGTCTCTGGTACATTGGATGGTCCGTCAGTCTTCGGAGTTTCTCTGACTGCAGCTGGGCTCTGCAGTCTCTTCTATCGGTCATGGATTGCAGTTTTGTAATCTTTTCAAGTTTTACAATTGGCGTTGACTTCATGCCACCTGTTATAATTCTCATGGCTTGGTTTTGAAGTTTGTTAACTTTATCGAAGTTCGCCTTCGCTGCTGTTGTCCATGCCGCAATGCCATACTCGAGAACTGGTCTCACTCTTCCAGTGTACAGTTTCTTTAGTATGCCTTCGTCTGCTCCCCAGCTTGTGCCAGCAAGCTTCCTCATGATCGCCATTCTTTCTCTGGCTTTCATTCGGTTTCTCTCATTCTGACTTTTCCATGTAATGCGCCGATCAAATGTGACTCCCAGATAGGTTGGGTTGTCGTTTGGCTGCAGGATCTTGCCATTTAGGCTTAATTTGGTACTTTGGGGTTTTAATGAGAGCGAGAATATTGTGCACGTGGTTTTCTCCTCGTTTATTTTGACCAGCCATGAGTTCGCCCACTCTTCCAGCGAAGTTAGGGCCGTTTGCATCCGATTTCTTGCTATGGTGAGATTCTTTTCAGAGGTCCACATAGCCAGATCGTCTGCAAACATTGAGCTATGGACTCTTCTTGGTATATTCTTTGTAATATCGTTTATATATACCAGGAAGAGTGTGGGTGACAATACTCCCCCTTGGGGTACTCCCTGCTCGAGTGTCACCTTTTTGCTCATCTGCCCTTGTACTAGGACTCTGGCCGTTCTTTGTTTGAGGTAGTGGTTGATCCACTTGTACATCTTCCCACAGACATCACTTCTTCTTAGCTTGACTCTAAGTCCATCCTTCCAGACTTTGTCAAATGCCTTTTCCAGATCCACCCAAACAGCTACTGTGTGTTTCTGTGCCTGGTAGGCATCTTCTATCTCCTGGGCTATGAGGATGACCTGGTCCTCAGTGGATCTGTGCTGTCTAAAGCCGGCTTGCTGTGGAATTAGTATTCGTTTTTCTTTCAGATGCCACATCAGTCTGGTGTTTATCATCCGTTCCATCAACTTGCCGACACAGCTCAGTAGGCTTATGGGCCTGTATCCATTTGGATCTGTTTTGTCCTTTCCTGTTTTTGGTACTGGTACCAGTATTGCATCTTTCCATGCCTGTGGTACAATTCCCCTTTTCCAGCTTTGGTTTAGGACCGATAGCAGTTTCTTCTTCGCTGTTTGGCCCAGCCCCATCAGCATTTCGTTTGTTATCCCGTCTTTTCCGGGAGATTTCTTTTTCTTTAGTGTTCTCATAGCCTCTTCCATTTCGCGCATTGTTAGTTTGGTCATCATGTGCTCTTCAGGAGCCGTATTTATGTTTTCGTGTCCCTTTAGCTCTTCGCTAATGTCTGTATGCTTATCTGCAGGGACCTCGATGTAGTTTGCTCTGGCATAGTGGTCGACAAAGGCGTTTGCGGCTTTCTTACCTGTGATCAAGTTCTCGCCTTGCTTGATAGTAATTTGTTTATTTGACGGGGTTTAAACGGATTAACTAAACTCGTGGCTACTTACATTTTTTTAAAATACTTAAACAATATTCGACATTGAATATACCTTGATCCCTGAAAGAAGATTCCTCTCTGGCACAAAGGAACCGTTATCGATGGCATTCTGATTATCTGTCTCCAAAGGCCAATCAATTTCCAGCCATTTCGAGGGTCTAATTCCAGCACATGTTCACTATTAGACCCCACGAGGCTCAGGATGTCCGCCGCTTTTTTCGAAAAAAAACAATGGCCACTGTCTGACTGCGTACGCAGAAGAAGACCCCACGAAGGTGCTCTCTTTTTGACAGTCATTCTACAGTATTGGCGTGTTAAGTTGATTTAGGCCTCGGGCTCCACTCCTGATAGTGCTCTTCCATCAATTCCTTTGTCAAAACACTGGATGCAGACTAACCGAGCCACAGGGGGCATAGCCCCAGATTTCTGAGGGTCTAAATCCAGCACCAGTTCCATATTAGACCCCAGAAAAGTGGTCTCGGCATGTCAATCATTTCAGTGTTGGCCGTGTTGAGTCAAATTAAGCCGCAGGCTCCACTCCTGGTGGTGCCCTTCCGTCAATTCCTTTAAGTTTCAGCTTTGCAACCATACTTCTCCCAGAACCCAAACACTTTGGTTTCCAGGAAGCTGCCCGCAGAGTCATCGAAGCAACTCCTGCGGATCGCTAGTCGGCATCGTTTATGGTCAAAACTACGACGGTATCTGATCGTCTTCGCGCCTCTGACTTTCGTTCTTGATTAATGAAAACATTCTTGACAAATGCTTTCGCAGTAGCTCGTCTTGCGGCGATCCAGGAATTTCACCTCTAAAGCCGCAATACGAATGCCCCCGTTTGTCCCTGTTAATCATTACCTCCAGTTCCGAAAACCAACAAAATAGAACCGAGGTCCTATTCCATTATTCCATGCACCATTATTCAGGCAGCCGAGGCCTGCTTTGAACACTCTAATTTTTTCAAAGTAAACGCGCCGGCCACCCAGGACGCTCAGCGAAGAGCACCAGTGGGAGAGACCCGGCAGACGGTAGGGCAGGAGACAACGGGCAGTGAACAGACGCGAGCCGGACCGCCCGCCTGCGCCTGAGATCCAACTACGAGCTTTTTAACTGCAACAACTTTAATATACGCTATTGGAGCTGGAATTACCGCGGCTGCTGGCACCAGACTTGCCCTCTAATAGATCCTCGTTAAAGGGTTTAAAGTGTACTCATTCCAATTACGGGGCCTCGAAAGAGTCCCGTATTGTTATTTTTCGTCACTACCTCCCCGTACCGGGAGTGGGTAATTTGCACGTCTGCTGCCTTCCTTGGATGTGGTAGCCGTTTCTCATGCTCCCTCTCCGGAATCGAACCCTGATTCCCCGTTACCCGTTACAAACATGGTAGGCATGTCACGTACCATCGACATTTGATAGGGCAGACATTTGAAAGATGCGTCGCCGGCACATGAGGCCATGCGATCAGCACAAAGTTATCCAGAGTCACCAGTGGGGACGCCGCAACCCCGCGAGGGGAAACGACGATTGGTTTTGAACTAATAAAAGCGCTTTTTCCGCGAGGGTAGGAGCTTGGTAAGCATGTATTAGCTCTAGAATTGCCACAGTTATCCAAGTAGGATCGTGTCGTCTAAGGAACCTCGACTGATTTAATGAGCCATTCGCGGTTTCACCGTGAGACAGTGTGAACTTAGACATGCATGGCTTAATCTTTGAGACAAGCATATGACTACTGGCAGGATCAATCAGATATCTGTCGGAGACGTACGTACAGGACACACCGGTCGGCGGAGGAAGGGTGTGTGAAAAGCCTCACTGGGACGGCCGCAGGGACCGACTGACGGGACGGACGGACGGTTGTTCCACCCGTCCCTCACTCCATCGACCTAGGACCGCCTGACAGGGGCCTCCCACACGCACCAGACGACCGACCGACCGGGCTCGCTCGACGAGGGATGGCAGCGCTCTGTGCAGAACGGATCCCAACGACCTCGGCGATGAATTTCACTAGGACTTGAGACAATTTGGCCTGCCCTTCTCCGGAGGAGAACGCAGGGCCTTGAGGCACGATTCCTGCTTTCCATTTGCCGGTCACAAGCTCTTTGCGAGAGTCGGACCACCAGCGAGACGTACTGTCGAGCTCTGCTATAAGCCTTAGATACATCACCACGGACGGACCACGTTTCCTGATATGGACCAGACGAGCGCACCTCGGTGGAGGAGACGCCACAACAAACCGCACCCAATTCTCTCTACGGGAAAAGGCAGGCGAGCATTTTCCGCAAGTCCGCGCTATCGCTTCGCCTGGCGGGACTGAGATCGCTTTACGAACACTGGTTTAAATTGAGTCGCGTCGGCGAGACAACTACCCCAGATCCTTCTTTGTCTAAATTGAGGCTTTCTGTTTTGTTTTTCCAGCGTTATCTTGCTGTTTGGTTTAGAGTGTATTTGTATTTCGCAGTGGTGGATTTGAGGGCGATATTTGCCTCCATAGGTTGTTCTCTCTCTGCCATGTTCCTAGCATTTGTGACTACGTCTTCCGCTTTCTGCAATTCATCAATCCAATAGGGCTTATAATTTTTCCTTGCCCCTCTTGGGATGGTTTCAGTGGCAGCTCGCATTATTGCATATATACACACAACAATCTCTGGTATACTAATAGTCTTTCCATGGAATGGTGCGAATCCATATTACTTTAGGACCTTCATTATTGAGAAAGCGGAAAACACTAGACATCACTAGTAGTATATGAACCTTCAAGGTATTTTGTTTTAGAATCTGGAACACAATATGTTCTTGTCATTCTCGATTGTTTTAACTGTGTATGTAAAATATCAACTGGTTGTATACAGACTGTGTATATCCATCTAAAAGAGTATATTGAAATTAACTTAAATTAAGTTGAGTCACAATATAATTCACAGTAATAAATGTGAATACACGCATTGAAATCTCGGTATAGCGGAAGTACATTTCTACCGCCTCCGGTGAGAGTTATGTTTTCCTTAATCGATCCTAGTATTAGACCTGTAAGGAAAAAAAGGCCGTGGGTCAGTCAAATGTCACGTCCATCGTGCAACAAGGTTCAATGCTTACGAAACTTACAGTGGAAGCTCCAAGTCAGCTTTGTCTTTAATGCTTTGCGTTTTCGCCTTTATCGGACTCTCGTGCTCCTCCCCAAGATCCTCCTATCCAACATGGCCGCCAGTCACGAGATACTTCAGCAGTATTTAAACAGTAACATATAAACAATAGTATATGGCTTGACTTGGCTTCGTTCGTTCTCAATATTCCGCTACCAAACCATGAGAAGAGCTTAAGTACCATAATTTAATCAAGAGAATGCGTTGTGTCGTAGTTCACAGCTAGACTGCAATATTTGCACCTTTCGGTCCAACACATCCAAATTCAGCAATCATTTTTTTAGTATCGGTTACGCATTCCCTCTTCGATCTCTTCTCCTTAGCCAGTCTGCTCTGTTACAGCCTGTTATCCAGGTTCACCGTGTGGGGGTGTAGAAGGGTCTTGGCAGCTATGTTTCACACATTAATATTTTAACAATAACATTTAAACAATAACAAAGAAACAGTAGCATATAAACAGTAGCTAATAAAAAAAACACCATATAAAACGAAGTACAGAAACAATAATATAGAAACAGTATCACACACACAACAACATAGAAACAATAACATATGAGCAATTTGATAGAAACAGGAACATAGAAACACATTGTTGTTTTCGAGGATTCTAATAATGAATTCGTCACTCTTACTTTCTCTAGGCACGTTTTGTGATGGCTCTTCTTAAATCCCGAAGTGTTATATATGAAGAAGACCTTCTCTGTAATAGCAATGAAAGATTCTCGGTATGTTCAGCAGAACGATGATCACAGAGGGGCCAAGTAACAGCATTGAATGAGTTGGCAGCAGGCAGCGACTCATAGCTGGCTGTTTGCATCAGTCAGCAAACCAATGCTGGACAAAACAATTTCCAGTCTCCACGTCAAGGCTCACATGTGTAGTCTGGCCAACTGATAGAGATTGCGATGGAAAGGGAAACCCGGTGCTAAAAATAGCCAGCTGAAAACGGATGTGTCGAGCCGAAAGATGCATTTATCACAATGTCGCTGTAAACTATCACACATCACATCATATTTTTCAAGACCAACACAACAAAAATGAAGTAGAAGCGATATATGAAAAAGGGGAAGAAGAAGATGAAAGCGATCAGATGCCAATGAGTAAGTAATGGATTATGTACCTTGGACTATAGCAGAGTCATGCAGATACTAGGAAAATTCCACGTTATGGACCTTGTCTATAGCAACATGGTCAGTCTGACATGGGAAACATTCAAGTTTATGTAAATTGTTTGATAGCAGAATTATACAGACACACGGGTATCTGGCAAAGATGGCGCCATCACTGGCTGCGAGTCTACATTTCTCTACTGTTTTGGATCATTATGGATGCCGCTAGACCACGGATTTTCCTGGAATTCACACTAGTCAACGACTTACACTTGTGTTCACTGAAACGTGGTATTGTTTTTCGTCTGGACTTGTTATCTCGTTCTTTTTTTTGTGATTTCTTCCATCCGTTTATCCTGCCTGGTCTGGAAGCCGGCTGAATGGCACTACGATTATACCTGTAACGTATTTCACGGTTTAGTTCTGCCGGTTCACCTTCGCGAATTTGGCGTGTGGGATATTTAGATGCTACTATGATGAGTTGAATACAGCTGGGAAGAGATGCCAGACCCACTCACACGCTGAGTGTTGTCCATACGACCTCTTGTGGTTATCGAAAAGGCACGACAAACTGCGTTAGATGCCATCCCACCTTTCTACCCTGCGGGTTACATGTTTATGGAAAGGCTTCGGTGGTAACCCTGAGGCAAAATCTGCATCCTATGCTATCTCCAGTCGTCTCGATGAATGTCTTGCCACTGGCAAAAGGTAGCTTAGGCTCTGTGAGTGAGGTTGACAAAAGGCGCAGTTTCTTCCTCACTTTAATCCAAATAACCGCGCAAGTCACCCATTTCAGCGGACACAGCAAGAGATACGACTGTCCACACGGCTGAACAAAGAGAGTGGTCTTCATCACTTGTGATGGACAACTATTAATATACAGACACTATAGACATTCTTGTTTATGTAAATTGTGTATAGCATAATTATATAGGGACTAGAAACATTCAAGTTTATGTAAATTGTTTATAGCAGAATTATACAGGCACTAGGCACATTCACGTTTATGTAAATTGTTTATAGCAGAATTATACAGACACTATAGATATTCTTGTTTATGTAAATTGTTTATAGCAGAAGTATACAGATACTAGAATCATTCTTGTTTATGTCTTAAAGTTATTTGCCCATCGCACTCTCTAGTCCCGAACTACTTTGGACCAGTGGCAAAACGACTGCAGATAATTCAGGATGCAAGCACTCTTGTCCAACATCTTTGAGACCAGGGGACACTTGAAACCTGCGGATATCAAACTCTCGCCGTTTCCGGTCATCGCTTTGAGAAGCGGGTGCCTTACCTATCGACCACAGCGACCCGACACATATAAGGTCAAAGTCAGTCTGACATAGGAACATCCCTGTTAATCTACCTTGTCTATTCGAGAGTCAGTCAGATACAAGAAACATTCATATTTATATACCTTGTCTATACGAGAGTCAGTCAGACACAAAAATATTCATATTTATATACCTTGTCTATTCGAAAGTAAGTCAGACACAAGAAACATTCATATGTATATACCTTGTCTATACGAGAGTCAGTCATACACAAGAAAAATTCATATTTATATACCTTGTCTATACGAGAGTCAGTCAGACACAAGAAACATTCATATTTATATACTTTGTCTATACGAGAGTCAGTCATACACAAGAAATATTCATATTTATATACCTTGTCTATTCGAGAGTCAGTCAGACACAAGAAACATTGATATGTATATACCTTGTCTATACGAGAGTCAGTTAGACACAAGAAACATTTATATTTATATACCTTGTCTATACGAGAGTCAGTGAGACACAAGAAACATTCATATTTATATACCTTGTCTATTCGAGAGTCAGTCAGACACAAGAAACATTCATATTTATATACCTTGTCTATACGAGAGTCAGTCAGACACAAGAAACATTCATATGTATATATCTTATCTATACGAGAGTCAGTCAGACACAAGAAACATTCATATTTATATACCTTGTCTATACGAGAGTCAGTCAGACACAAGAAACATTCATATTTATATACCTTGTCTATTCGAGAGTCAGTCAGACACAAAAAACATTCATATTTATATACCTTTTCTATTCGAGAGTCAGTCAGACACAAGAAACATTCATATTTGTATACCTTGTCTATACGAGAGTCAGTCAGACACAAAAAACATTCATATTTATATACCTTGCCTATACGAGAGTCAGTCAGACACAAGAAACATTCATATTTATATACCTTGTCTATTCGAGAGTTAGTCAGACACAAGAAACATTCATATTTATATACCTTGTCTATTCGAGAGTCAGTGAGACACAAGAAACATTCATTTTTATATACCTTGTCTATTTCAGAGTCAGTCAGACACCGGAAACATTCATGCTTATATACCTTGTCTATTTCAGAGTAAGTCAGACACCGGAAACATTCATGTTTATATATCTTGTCTTTTCAGAGTCAGTCAGACACCAGGAACATTCTTGATTCCTTTATATATCTGCCCCAGTAGGAACACTGGGCAAGCACCACAATTGGTCTTCTTGTAAGAAGCAGGTTTCAAATCATTGATACATTTTTTGCACTGATAGTGTCGTTAGGACTTTGTCATATGTAACCATGACAAAACAAAAATAGGCAAAGACGGAGAGAATACATAAAAAACGTGTATAATGAAGAAAACTACATCACCCAAGCTGATAAAATTTTCAAGGAAGCTTATTTGAAATAGCCTACCTGCCAATAACAAAAAGAATTAAACACATCACTTCACTCCATCACGATTAAGGAAGCGCCAGGGATATATTATATTCGCATTGTACCCAACAAGGAATGAGGTAAAACCCTACAAGATGTACTTTTTTAACATGTGGCGAATATTTACCAAGATGGGATATGGCCTACAGAACACATCATCAGTAATCATGCATATACCCAACAAGTCGAATCCTACTGATTACAACCAATTTCGTTTGATCCGAGTAATGTCCCGTGCTTGGACAATTCTGCTGAAGATAACTAAGATTATAATCGTTAAGAAGTTAGAATCTCTGCTAAATGAAAACCAATTTCGGTTCAGTAGAGATAGAGGTACTAGAGATGCAGTATGGACTATGAGGTTTCTTTGCAGAGAGAATGTGGAAACACTGAAGTTTCTTGTAGAGAGAATGTGGAAACACTGAAGTTTCTTGTAGAGAGAATGTGGAAACACTGAAGTTTCTTGTAGAGAGAGTGTGGAGACACTTAAGTTTCTTGTAGAGAGAATGTGGAAACACTGAAGTTTCTTGTAGAGAGAATGTGGAAACACTGAAGTTTCTTGTAGAGAGAATGTGGAAACACTGTAGTTTCTTTGAAAAGAGGCTGTTGGAAAACTGACATTTTTTCAAGAGAGAATGTGCCATGTACCACTAAAGTGTGATATCACTCTTTTCCCCAATCCACCACTCAGATGTGATATCACTCTTGTCTCCATGTACCACTCAAGTGTGATATCTCTCTTGTCTCCATCTACCACTCAAGTGTGATATCACTCTTGTCTCCATGTACCACTTAGACTTACAGCTGATGACGCGTTTCGCTCAAATATATTTTTATCTCTGTCAGGTATCGCTAGCGACTGTCTAGGGAAGTGACATTTCACACAAATTCCGTTTTCCTTGCTAAATATCGCTAAATACTTATGTACGACACGTCTATATTTAGAATTGAGAGTGAGGTACACAAAGCAGCTCACGCAGGTTCCCAAAACAGAACAGATAGATCTCACAACAGAGAAAATAGTTCTCATGTTTTTTTGGCCTCTTGTACTCATTCCAGGAACTGTATGGTACGCTGCAATGGTCATGTATCTGGGTATATTACAGGTTGTTAATGTAACTGCTAATAGTAACATAACTTTTACAAGTCTTTTTTCTCGGAAACTTAAATTAGACGCCCGACGTTTGACTTTCTCTCCTGGTTGGGGCGTTAGTGATTCGTTCATCCTAACTTTTGCTGACGCTTTAAGTGAATAGCACATCCAGATTGCGCACACACTGACGACAGCGTGTGCCAAAAGTAGATCTGTTACACTAACTGTATCGAAGATCTTTTCAAAGTGGGCGGTTTCTTTGTTAAAAGTTACTGTAAACACTTGCCGAAATATTACTGTAGAGTTGATATTTGTTGACATCTGTGCTCGTCTTGTCCACTTCATTTTATGTACAACGAATTTTGGAATGCGAATAGAGAGGTGTACAACACAGATTGTCATAGTAACGATGACGCAGCGAAACCTTGTGAAGATCTGCTTAACTTTAAATGGAAATAACACACAGAAACATCTTTCTAGTGAAATCATGACGGTGATCCAACACGAGATACGGTAGACAGCGTTGATTGCCCAGCTAATTGTAACGTAACCCGAGTACCAGAAATCAAAATGGCTGTTGGGCTGTATGATAGCAGCCATGTAACATATGCTGCTTATTTGGTGTAGAAACCCGTGAAGACAGTCAACAGACGAGAGAGCAAACAGCCCAACACTCATGCTGTCTTTGAGACCAAGCTTGAAGAAAACAACGATATTGACGAGGTTAGTGATAATTGCACCCAGACAGACACAACCTTTCACGATGATTATCAGATAAATTTGAATGAATATCATAACGTGGTCTCTTACAATCTGCGAAGGCGGCCTACCGTTGTTGTTAGGGGTGGTGGATTCAAACATCGATTCTTGGCTGGTACAATTCATTTTGTGTTCAGCAAGCAGCTAGTTGTGGAGATAACAAAACAGGTTACTCATCTCGAGGCAATAAACTGTCACCTATTAAAACGCTTGTCAAACTGACAATACATGTTATAAATAATTTAGACTAGACATTGTCACACACGAAGGTAAGTCAGTAAGTAGGTCACAAACTAATGTGGGACAGTTGAGAAATGTAATTGGTTATTTCTAAAGACGTCATTAAGGCAGCCGCAGAATCCATACGTTCGATCACAGAGGACGGAGACGATGTGTGTTTCATGTATGTGTGCAGCTTACATATAAAATTGCATGCATGCCCTCTGATTTACAATGTTACCCGGGGGATGGAAGAGGTGAAGATTTTCAGTAAAGAATATTTATAACGAAATGTTTCCGGTAGAGATTTGTTTGTTCTCTCTTACGGAAGTGCATAACCGGGTCCGTGCATTTTCTCAAAAAAGACCATAAATTGTTGACAACATTGTCGACCAGTTGAGAATACAACAGAATCATCTGTTCGACGGATGGGAGAGTCGGCTTGAGAAGACAAGTAACGATGGACAGTGTAACGACTGAAATATGGTGTTCACATGGTTTACCCAACAGGATAATGTGTCTTGTCAGAAAACGTTTAGCGAATGACGAAACGGTTTAACGGGAAGTCCAAATGTGACTGAAACACCAGATCAAAGACTTTCTTGCTGCAGGTTTTGGTTTGCCGACTACACAGTGAAAGAAGTATATCTATGTTGGAGGACATTCTGTTTATAAATAAGGAACAAAGTAATTGCAATATTAAACGGTTTCCATGTTCAAATCTAATTTAGTGTTTTACAAAATGACGATTGAGGCATATTCAGTGACTTGACCTGGCAAAGAAATAATAGGCTAACTAACAAAACAACTCGAGCCTATATACTGTCATATTTGTTGTTGTTGTTGTTGTTTTTGTTGTTGTTGTTGGTGTTGCTATTATTGTTGTTGTTAGAGATCCAGTAGCATCAGGACTCTCGTATTTCGGTAGAATGCTTTGCAATTGTGTCTGCACGTGTTTGTTGGACATTTGTTAGGACCATACAAACTGTTCGAATTATCTGGAAGCAAGGAAAATGCATTCTCATAACTTAGTTGAGTATCGAAAACACAAATAGATGTTGTTCAACGGCTTCGCATGGTGTGCACACATCTGACACTGTAGAGTGTGTTGTTGTTGCATTCTCTTGAGGTGCTTGTTAAGTGGTATGTCTTGGGTTCTCATCCATGAAATGTGCTCTGATCTTTCCTTGTGAATTGATTTGTAAGGGTCAAACAAAGATTAGGGAATGATCGAACGGCAACCAATGACTAATAGCTGGCCTTATTGTTTCAAGCTCAGCGAACCAGTGCTGATCAAGCCCCTATTCAAGCTCCAAGAGCTGGCCTTGGAAACAGCCTGCAGTAATGTAGTCTGACTAATAGAGCATGTATAACAGTGGGACTGCAAACTCTGTGCACAGAAAAGTTGTGATTGCTGAGCATACTTCCTCCATTGTTGGTTCAGGATCTGTCTGCTCTATTGGTAGTATTACAACTGAACACTTTGTGTTGTCTTCACACGTGATTCTGCAGCAATCTCTCCATCGTTTCAGTATGTCTTTGGATTCTGTTAGTATGTTGTTCTCATTATCCTTGATGTCATGTCAAACCAGACGGAATGCATTGTCAGTGTTCTTATCTCCTTAAAGACATTGCCCTCCCTGCCTTGTTGTTGTACATCTTCTATGTTTTTGCAATTGAATTGACCATTGTTTTATTTTTTCGTATTACTCTTATACCTTTTCTTGCGCAGTTTGTAAATGCCGTGTTAAATATTTTGTCGTGTGTGGTAAACTTATCAGGTGTCATCTCTTCTTGTGCCGACGACAACGCGTCTAAACTTGTTTTCTCCGTTGATGTTGTTTTCAGTAAGGATTGCTTTTAAATCACAGCGTATTGATTGAAAGCCTTTGTTAATCATTCGCAGTCCTGTGTCGAAAACTGCAACCAGCAATACGTCCTCCGTGTCGCAATCCGCTCTAGTAGCGTTTTTGTTGCCAGCTTATTTGAGCTCAATCTGTGTTGTACCAGGATGTAATCTATTTGATTTCTGCTATTACCATCAGGAAAGATCCACGTGTATGATCCTCTCGGATATTGTATAAAGACGGTGTTGGCAATGGAGAAATTATTTCCCAAGCAGAATTAAGCCAGTTTTTCTCCTCGGTCCTTTCTGTATCCCAAACCAAATGTTTAACATACTCTTCTCGCATCATCGACTTTCTTCTTCGACTTTCGCCTTCAAATCTCCAGTTATATAATTCTTCCATTTCACAATAATCTGCTGCTGATGTTGATGCATACAATGGAATTATTGTTACATGTCTAGCCTTCTTCTGTAGTCTTATTACAATTATTCAATCGTTAACTGGGTTGTAATCAAGTCTTCTTTGTTAGGATTAAGCCGACCGTGCTTTGTCCACCAGTGTCCACCCCAGAGCATATAAATCATTTGTCTCACGATGTACTGGTACATTGCCTTTGACCGGCCCATCTGTGTTCGGAGACTTTCAGAACGTCTATTTTTGTTCTGTCAATCTCTCGTCCAACCATAAACAATGTGCCCTGTTATAGGCTACTTTCGTCTCTGAAGTCTATTCTTAAGTTTGTTTTTAGTACCATTTCAGAGTTCTCCACTGTAAGGCAGACGGGCTTTGGGCCGCAATCTATATTACTTGTACTGGCTCTGAAATCGGTTCATTCCCCAGTTGGTATTGATAATCTGTTTGGTCTGAGGGTCTCACCATTCGATCTTGGAGTTTCGTTACAATCGACTGTCATAGGTTTCTTGGCCTTTTTCATTCAGTAGTTCGCCATTGCTCTCTGAATGTTGTTTCAGCCGTTTACCCGTCTGGTCCCCGGTAGGCCCTTAGCCCGAAATCAGGCGTTTCCAGCTTCCACCTTCAGAGTCACAACTAGGTCGATCTTCCCCCTCTTTCACCAACTGCTGTGTCTACTAATCAGGAATGGACTCCCGTTCTTGTCATTTCCCTCACGTAGTTTAGCCGGCCAGCCAAATCCGTTGCGCAAAGTTGAGGGAGGCAAGTGGTGCTGTCATCAACAGGTAGACTAGAGCAATACGAGAACTAGATAGAGGTAGGGGGACCAAATAGAATCCTGGTCATCATGGATGTGTTTGTCTCTTACCATGAAATACCATCCCTTAAACACTTCTGCCGTACACCCCCCCCCCCTCCTACCCCTTTTCATACACCCCCCCCCCCCCCCCCCCCAAGTCTCAGTCAAAAAGTAAAATATCACGTTGTAGAACTTGCGTGAATTTCAAAGTTGCACAACTTTGTTAGAAGGCATTTTCTTCAGACACAATCGTACGACTGTTATAGGTAAAAAAGAAATGGTCCCTGTATGCTTAATGTTCTAGTATCCATAATGTATTATATTCTAGGGGATAATCTATAAATCTAGTGTTCTGTATTGTTGACAATTCTAGCCCAGCTTGTTCCTGGCATATTGGGCTAAATTTCTCAAGGAACAAATAGAGACGTGGGCGTGTCATTCTCTTCGTTTATTTGCCCAGACACGACCTTCGAGAGACGAGCCCAAAGCTGTAAGGTTCATCAGGAGCTTTTTGCTTTTCAATAGTGTAGTTTTTTGTGCATTCCCTCGTGCTTTAGGAGACTTTGCATAACTTCATGTCAAGTTGTTCACAGGAGACTTTCTAAAACTTATGTCAAGTTGTTCACATGAGACTTTCCAAAACGTATGTCAAGTTGATTACAGGAGACGTTCCATATATTCATGTCAAGTTGATTACAGGAGACGTCCCATATCTCCCTGTCCAGTTGATCACAGGAGACGTTCCATATATTCATGTGAAGTTGATTACAGGAGACTTTCCATATATTCATGTCAAGTTGATCACATGAGACGTGCCATATCTACATTTCAGGCTGGTCACAGGAGACGTTCCATATATTCCTGTCAAGTTGATTACAGGAGACTTTCCATATATTCATGTCAAGTTGATCACAGGACACGTTCTATATATTCATGTCAAGTTGATCACATGAGACGTGCCATATCTACATTTCAGGCTGGTCACAGGCGACGTTCCATAACCTCATGTCAAGTTGATCACAGGCGACGTTCCATAACTTCATGTCAAGTTGGCCACTTGCGTCTTCAGGTCAAGTAGCATTACGTTATGAATCATGTGGCCTTTCTAAACGTGGATGTATGTAGGGCATGTCGGAACTCTTGCATGTTAACTTCTACTTCAAATATGGAGGCATTGGCTTTTGGAGCTTCCTTGTAGCTCCTCGTGTAAAGAAATGCTTCCTATCATCTTCTGGACACGTGCCCGCTCTATCGACTAATGCAAAGTGGCGGCGATTAAAGATCTCGGCGTTTTATTTGGGCTTCAGTAACTTGTCTTTCTCTATCTATCACTGGCTTTAGGTCCTCTCTTCCCCGGACAGACTGTCGATCAGTGACCAGGATTTGTTTCCGTTGTGCCCGATATATAATTTAGAGTATGTCTCTTCCTTTTTATTACTTGCGACGTTTTTGATTGTTTCTTACTGATTCACTTTTGCGCACACTCTCTTGTGCAGTGTCTTTGCTTTCTGTGATAGCGTTGTCTCTAGAGCGTTTATTGCATTCAGTGTATCATATATATATCACTCTGTATTTCTTTGTAAAATACTAAACTATTTAGGAATGCCAAACAAATGTATAAGAATTGAATAGGACGTACCACATACAGAATAATCAGCAACAGCAAATTGTCAGAACTATTTCTAACAGGGATGTCCACTGTCTACGTCAATCTTTGTTTTGATCATGGACTAGGTGACGCGACAGATAACAGATGGTTGAAAATCAGAAATGCAGTGGACGTTTTATAGGCAACTGGTGGACCTCGATTTCGCAATTTATAAATGTATGTTGTCATATACGCAGCAAAACACACAAGGAAAGATGGACTATATACCCACTCTCTGTATCACATCTTTGTTCCCAAACTGTCAACCATACAAATGCTAGACACAATGAGCAAGCTAGGCAACTTGAGACTATAAAACAGTTACATATAAAATGGGTATCAGATTTTTAGCAGAACACTCATTTTCTTTAAAAAGGTTTGTTCAGAAAATCGCAAATAATGTGTTTTTTGTTCATTGACTTATTGCACATGTATTCTACAGCAGTTACTCCGTGTTTATTTTGTGAGTAATTTCGGTTAAAAAATATATTTAATCGAACAATTAGGCGTGAAAACTAAGGTTTCAGAAAAATTCAAATGGCACTTTTTATATATTGAAAAAGGGGGGGGGGGGGGGGGACGGCGTGGCCTAGTGGTTAAGTGGCACGGCTCACGACCCGAAGGTGCTGGGTTCGATCCCCATCACAGCACCGGCCGTTACCCCGGGGAAGCAAACCCTTAGAAAATGCAGGAGGAAGCAGACCCTTACATAAAATGCGTGCTGAAGTCGGATGCACTGGGCCGACAGGCGCAAAATAAAAACACAGTGCAACGCACACCGCCTTGGGAATTAGAAAAAAATAAGGCGAACGATAAAAAACAAAAAAAACAAAAAAAAAATATATTGAAAAAGACCAACCAAATAACATGGTGCTCAATCCACAAATCAAAATACTCCACTTATTTCGGTGCATCGGGCATTAACAACACCACGCCCCCATATATGTTCCAATTATGTGTCCAATGGTGACATGAATTAAACTTTGTTCCTTCACATATTCTCTTCTCCATTGATTTTATTTTCGTCTACCTCTCCATACTGCAACTCCGACTTTCCTCTGGCGTTGAATGTTCTAACTTTGATGTGAGTCTGTTCTTCTCTGGATCTCCATTTGTTTTGAGTGTAAAAACATCCATTATTGCCTTTCCAATTCTGATCTTTACATTTTCTCCTGAACCTCCTGATGTGTATATTATGCTGCACAAATAGGTCGTTATTCACATTCCAACGACTTCCTCGAGCATAATTGGTTCTTTGCTGATAGTGTTGAGTTTAAGAATCTCGGTTCTCTTAATGCGGACAATCATCAACCCAGTTTCACATTTCACCCTATCAAGTTTCTCGTGCATTTGGCTATGACTGTTTGATGCAAGTACCGGATTACCTGCGTAGTCCAGGAGCTCTCCAATAGTTACGATAGTGTCTAATGAATACGAGTTCTTTTAATCTCAATGTATGTTTTCATTAACTAATCTATAGCCAACCTGAACAGGAAGGGAGAAAGCAGGCATCCTTGTCTCACGTCGCTTACAACCATACACTGTCAATCAGTGTTCCTTCATGTACCAGTCTGCTATATGTATAACATTTGTTAAAATTTAACTGTGTTTACGTTTGTCTCAGATTTTACGCTCATCATGTAGCATGTCCTTTGTAGAACGTCGCTCCCATCACAGTCTATCTGAAAGAAACTCGTTCCCTTGCCAAAACACCAGCTTCCGCCACTGTCATACTCAGGCATTCCTGGATATCTTGGTGCCATCGTCTTCTTGGTCTACCCCTTCCTCTTTTACCTGGCACCATACCTTTCATCACCGTTCTCTCAAGGCATGTGCTCGAGTCTATCACAAGCTGTGTAAACAGATATGGCACAGTGCAGAGTAGCCAGAAGCATGGAAGAAATCAATTTATATTCCCCTCCCCAAAAAAGGCAACCTGAAGCTGTGCACGAACTACCGAACTATCGGGCTGATTAACCACGCTAGTAAGATACTCTTGCGAATCCTATTAAGAAGGATAGAGAAAAGGTTTGAATCTGAAATTCACGTAGTCCAGGCAGGTTTAAGGAAAGACAGAGGGACCTGGGACCACATATTAAATTTAAAGAATATCTATGAAAAATGTAGAGTTTAATGTAGACCTGTACACATGTTTCATTGATTACACTAAGGCCTTCGACACGGTAAAACATCAAAATCTAAGGAGAATCATGAAGGAAATGGGGTTTCCTTTGCATATAGTCTATCTCATTGAAACATTATACCAAGATCAACAAGCCGCTGTCCGAGTATCTGGGCAAACATCAGATTGGTTTGCAGTAGAAAAGGGAGTCCGACAGGGATGTATTCTCTTACCTTATCTGTACAACATATATGCGGAATGTATAATGAGAAATGTACGAGAAGATGAGAACATTGACAGTTTCGACCCATTTACGATTGGGGGGTACGAGATTCCAGAGTTACGATACGCAGATGACACAGTGATACTATCAAGAAGTGCGGAAGGGCTAGAGCAGCTACATTCAGCCGTTAATGGACATAGTAAAGATCAAAATCGGTTCATAAACATAAACAAAACAAAAGATAATGACCACCGATAAAACACAATGTCAGCATACATTTACAGTGGGTGGTGAGGAAATAGATCAGGTTACACATTTTGAATATCTGGGCTCCAGAATTGACAAACATGGTGACTGCTCGAAAGAAATCAGAAGAAGACTGGCTATGGCAATGCAGAGACTGAACAGCCTGAAGACATTATGGCAGGGCACCAACAAAACGATAAAAGTAAAAGTCTTGAGAGCCTGTGTTTTTCATGTGGCAGCGTATGGCTGTGAAGCATGGACGATTACCAAAACTTATAGACAAAGAATCGAATGCTTCGAGTCAAAATGTTACAGAAAGATCCTCCGAATACTCTGGACAGAGAAAAGAACAAATGTAGACATTCGGCAAGAGTTGAGCGTAGAGGAGAACTAGTTTATCAATTCCATTTTGGCTAGAAAATGCAAATACTTTGGTTACATCAAGATTTTACGCTTTCGTTCCTAAATAAATGTACACTCATGGTAAGGCTTGTCTTTCTAGAATGCTTGTTTGTTCTGAGAACTTGTGTTATCTGGTCAGAGGACTTGGGCTTCCAGGCCAGAGTGATTGTGTTTTCAGAAGGTCAGAGTGCATGTGTTTCCAGGTCTGAAGGCGTGCATTTCCAGGCACTTATGTATACAGAGCGCTTGTTTCCAGGTCAGAAGTCTTGTGTCTTCAGAACAGGGGGTTTGTGATTCCAGACCAGAAGGCTTGTGTCTTCAGACCAGAGGGTTTGTGCGTCCAGACCAGAGGGCTTGTGTCTTGAGACCATGGGGTGTGGGCGTTCAGACCAGAAGGCTTGTGTCTTCAGAACAGGAGGTTTGTGATTCCAGACCAGATGGCTTGTGTCTTCAGAACAAATCATCCACACCATTTATAACATTTCAGTAAAACGAGGTGTACCATTGACCTCTACATCCAATGGTTTTTATTCTGGTAATATGTAGTCCGTGGTATAGCAGGCATGGTGCCCTGTCTTCCACGCGCAAGGACATATTTTTTTTATAATAGCCGTCGGTGACGGCGTGTGCTAGTGGGTAAGTGACACGGCTCACTACCGAAGGTGCTGGGTTCGATCCCCATTGACACCGGTCGTTACCCCGTGGAAGCAAACCGTTAGAAAATGCAGGAGGAAGCAGACCATTACATAAAATGAATGCTGAAGTCGGATGCATTGGGCTGACAGGCGCAAAATAAAAACCTCAGTGCAACGCACACCGCCTTTTTGATTCGATAAATAAAGAAAACAACAAAACAACAAGAACAACACCAACAAAAAATAGCCTTTCATCGCAAGCAATGATGACAACAGCAGTCAGACATGTTGTACTGCACCTCACCAGTGAGTTCGGAGGTGGCTGCATCGTCCAATTGTGACACGGAAACACCTTTCACATATATTGCATTTAAGGTCAGAATTTGACATGTGCGTTTAAGATGTTTTGTTTTTGTGTGCATTGGAGACCTGGCGTTTCTCAGCAATGAAGGTGCCTCTAATAATAGTTCCACGTCATGGACTTCTGTCCTGTGTGAGGCATTCTCGTGAGTTTGCATCAATGTTGAAGCGTGTCAGAGATACTTTGAGGGAGACTGAAACGCTTTTTTTGTCACTGACCAGAAGCACGCACGACGTGGCTGGCCCATTTGATCTGGGTTTTCTGCTACAGTGTGTGGATGCTCGGCATTGTTGCCTTCATGAGGATCTCGGTGTCTGGTACCCTACCCTGTCACTTTATCTTGAACAATCTGCGGAAGCAGCTTATAGGGAAGTGATTTATTTTCTTAGCATGCCTGCTGTACACAGTCCACGTCTCACTGGTATACAGAAGGGTAGGGAGCACTACGGCTCTGTAGACTTTTAGTTTTGTATTAAGACTGAGACCCACCCCCCGGTCCCTGCTGTGCAGCCTCCCAAAGGCAGAAATGATCTTGGAGATTATGTTGCTGAACTTAGAGACAGTAGTAGTTTCCCGTGTCGAGTCCTGCCAAGTTAAGGGAAGTTATCTACTGATGTTTAAACCCCGGATCAAACCACGATAAGCACAAGATAGTTATCTATTGGGATGAATATGATTCTTAATCTGCCCACTGTGTAGATATTGCTGGAGCAAAGCGGCATTGATTCCTCCGCCCTTTTTCTATTCTCTCACTCTATTACTCTCTCTCTCTCTCTCTCTCTCTCATTATCTGCCCCCTCCCCCTCCCCAGACTTGGCCAGGCGGAAATCAGCAATAGGTCCACGACTTTAACAATTTATTTGTGCCACTACATAACAGTACACTGTAAACATAGTTTAATATTTACATGGCCAAATTAGCGTCTGTCTGGTTCAGCAGTTTGAATTATCGTCTATCTATGCATCGGCATTTGGTTACATCGTCTCCTTACGGCACACGCATACTCCGCTGTAAATGTACACCTAACTTAAACTTAGACGAGGCGAGGCAGGGGACTAGTCGCCCAGCATTATAGGGAGCTGAGACATCGTAAAATGTTCAGTTTCTAACACCTCATTCCTGATTGCTCTCAGTCCCTTTAGCCACATTAGCGCTAACCTCTAATAACTAATATCTGACTTTCAAGCACGTTTTAAGATTTCCTGGAGAAAAAAAAATCGATTTGATTGTAGGTGTTTACATAACGCGATGACGTGTTGTAGTTAAGCGATTTCTTGCGAATGAGATTATTGAACTTTGACCTAATGAAAACATCTTTCTGTTTGACTTTTAGTAGAGTTAACGAGTAAAGATGAGTAGATGTGGATTTTACGAATACTTTGTTGTATCGATGATTATTTGTGTAGTAATTTGATCTGTATCTGTTTGCGAAGTAATTGAGTAGATGTGCAGTTATAATTCTTGAATCGATTATTTTTCTCTCATCAATTCTCTATTCGGTTAAATAAACATGCGCATGTATCGATACCGAGAGTAAATACAAGTACATTGCAAGAAAAATTAGCGATCTCTCCTACACACATACATAAATACACGCTCACATACACACACACACACACACACAGAAATACACTCACCAAATAACTGAGAAAAAAAAACCAAGTTAAAAGAAAGCAAGGTAGTTTCGTAACACGGTCTTCTATGTGACGAATGATCCTCGCTGAAAGAAAGTAGTCACCATTTGACAGCCCTGGCTATGCTGAGTTCTGAACGGTATCCGATTTCTCTACCTGAAATACACGTGCAGTTGTCTTTCCGTATTTTAAGTCAGATTTTAGTTTTCTGTCTCTTCAAAATGGTTATCTTTATATAGCGGTCATACGACTTACAGTAACTGTTCAACATATATTTAGTCTGTGAGACGTTTAACAAATAAAGTGTCTTATTTCTGGTACGATATTGTATGGCTCATCTATTAAGCAAATTTCCTGTCTCATCGATATAGTATATTTCCTGTATCATCTATCAAGTATATTTTTTGTCTCATCTTTATAATATATTTCCTATCTCATCTATAAAGTATATTTTATGTCTCAATTATATAGGATATTTCTTGTCCCATCTATATAGTATATTTTATGTATCATCTATATAGTATATTTCCGGCTCATCTATATAGTATATTTTCTGTTTCATTTATCTAGTATACTTTCTGTCTCATACATATACCTTATTTTCTGTCTCTGCTGGTGACTTTACTATACTGTCGCATAGCCACATCAAATTGCAAATGAAAATAAATAAACGTATGAAATGGTCACTGAAACTAAGTCAACATTCAACTACGATCAGATTGCACTGGAAGATATGCTACCACCCGAGGTAGATTCATTCATGCATATAGCTAAAAGTAGTAACACATTTGAGGCGTTGCTTACGGGACATGAAGAGATGACATCTGATTAGATGACATCACACGTAAGGGATATTTTAATCTGGACAGCGAACGACATGATTCCCAGGATGGTGCACAAAAACAGCTATATATACGACAAAACACTGAAACTCATTGAAGAAAGGAAACAATTAAAACAAATGAGAAGTTATGAGAATGAGAACAACACAGCATGTAAAAAATGCGCAAGAAAAGTTAGAAGAGAAATGAAACAAGATAACAGAAGATATATAATGGACACTTGTACGGATATAGCAATCTACAGCAACAAGGCAGGGAGAGATATGTTTTTAATGTGATAAGAAGATTGACAAGGGAATACCATCCGGCTCCGCATGTCATCAATGACAAAGAGACACACTAACAGAAACCAAAGACATACCGAATAGATGGAGAGAGTACTGCAGAATCAAGTATGAAGACAACACAAAGTGCTCAGTTACAATCCTACCAAAGAATGAGAAAGAACCTGAACTAACATTGGAGGAAGTACGCTCAGCAGTAAAAAGCTTGAAAAAGGGAGTCTACTGAATGTGATGATATCCAAGCAGTGCTGATAATAGCAAGAGGGGAGGCCAGTGCACGAATTTATCACAAAACGTGTTAAGGGCACTTATATTGCTTCACAACACCTCAGCAGCGTATCTACCCAATTTCTATTATATCTCTTGTGTTAAATGTTCTATATATCTTATTTGTTATATCGATCATCTATTTTCTTCACGTTGTTTGTTGTTTGTTCCGGTTATGTTCTGTAGTACACTCCTTGCAACTGAATGCACCAACTACTTGCAAATTAGCATCATAATTCAAAACGATTATTTATTAAAGTTATTCTAATAGTATCTCTGACAGGACGTTATTATTGAATCTATGATATAACGTTATACATGCATCTCTAATAAGACTGTACACATATCTGACAGAACGTTATACATATCTCTGACATAACCTTATTCATGTAACTCTCATATAATTGTATGCATATAAGTATAATAGAATTTGTTCACATCTCTAACAAAACTCGTATATCTCTGAAAAAACTGAATACATATGTATCGGATAACATATTTTACGTGTATAATATATATCATTCTTCTCTACATGTACTACACCAGTTTGTTGTCTTTTGTCTCAATGTACCACTCAGGTGTGGTATCACTCTTGTCTCCATGTACCACTCAGGTGCGAAATCACTCTTGTCTCCATGTACCAATTAGGTGGGGTATCCCTCTTGTCTCCATGTACCACTTAGGTGTGGTATCACTCTTGTCTCCATGTACAACCCAGGTGTGGTATCACTCTTGTTTCCATGTACCACTAAGATGTGATAAAACTCATGTCTCCATGTACCACTAAGGCGTGATAGCACTCGTATCTCCATGTACCACTCAGGCGTGATATCAATCTTATCTCAGTGAACAATTTAGACCTTAAGTGGCATATCTCTCAATTTTCTATATCCCTGTCAAATATCGCAAGAGATTGACAAGCGTGAAGATGATTTTTCACTGAAAGGACTTCTCCCTTGTTAGATATCCCTAAAGACGTACGTACCAAATGTCTATATTTTGAATTGACAGTAAGGTAGACAAAGAAAGTCATGCAGGTTCCCATAACAGAGCAGATAGATAGCACTCCAGACATTATGATGTGCGTGTTCTTTTGACTTCTCGTACTCATTCCTGGAACTGTATGGTACGCCGCAATGGTCATGTATCTGGGTATATTACATGTTGTTAATGTAACTGCTAAAAACAACAATACTTTTACAAGTTTTCTTTCACGTACAGTTAAGTTAGACGCCCGAGGCCGGGCTTTGTCTTCGGGTTGTGGTGTGAGTGACTTGTTATTCCTGACTCTTGCTGACGCCTTTAATGAGTACCCCAACCAGATTGCGCAGAAACTGACAACAGCATGTGGCAGAAGTAGACCTATTACACTAACTGTTATATCAAAGATCTTGTCGAAGTGGGCGGTTTCTTTATTAAAAGTTACTGTTAACACTTGTTGCAATATTTCTGTAGAGCTTGAATTTGTACTACTGTGTTCTCTTCTTGTCCATTTCAATTTATGTACAATGTATATCGGAACATAAATAGCGACGTTTACAGCACAAATGGCTAATGTCACGACGACACAGCGAAACCTTGTGAAGATCTGCTTAACATTAAATGGATAAACCACACATAAACATCTTTCTACTGAGACCATGACAGTGATCCAACTAGAAATACGGTAGATAGCGTTAATTGTCCAGGTAATTAAAATGTAACATTCTGACCAAAAAGGAACAGGGCTTTTGGGCTGTATGATAAAATCCATGAAACAGATACTGCTGACCAGTTGTAGAAGCCCATACAACCAGTCAAAAAACGAGAGAGCAAACAGTCCAACACTCATGCTGTCTTTGAGACCAAGTTTGAGGAAAACAACGACATTGACCTGGTTAGTGAATATTCCACCCAGAGAGACACATCCTTTCACGACAAACATCAAGAAGATTTGAATGAATATCATTACGTGACTTCCTACAAATTGCGAGGGCGGTCTATCATCGTTGTTGAGGGTCGTGGATTCAAATTTCGGTTCTTGCTTGGTACAATCCATGCTGTACTCAGTGATCTGATTGTGAAAACACTGAAATAAGTTTCACATATTGAGACTATAAACGGTCAAATACAAGAGTGCGTCAGTAAATATGTTACAATCGGATATGGGATAGATACACAATGTAGTGGATCGTTTCTAAAGACGTTATTGAACATTCTTTGTTATGACTGCAGAATTTTTTGTGTCGTATACACGCTCTGCTCAGATTCAAAATGGCGTCCATACTCACAGATTTGCAATTAATGAACAGCAGGATGCTGTGCGTGTGTTTATATCGGGGGGGGGGGGGGGGGGGGTCAACGTGAATTCAACAAAGGATATTAGAAAGAAAGTGCTTTGTGTTTACGGGGAGAAGTTTTTCTGGAAAGAAATCGGTGTTTTTTTGTTGTTTTTTTTACTCGCGTTAGCCTTATTTCTCTAATCCCCAAGGCGATGTGCGTTGCACTGTGGTTTTTATTTTGCGCCTGTCGGCCCAGTGCATCCGAGTTCAGCATGCATTTTATGTAAGGGCCTGCTTTCTCCTGCATTTTCTAAGGGTTTGCTTCCCCGGGGTAACTGACGGTGCTGTGATGAGGATCTATCCCAGCACTTTCTGGTTGTGAGCCATGTCACTTAACCAATAGCCCACACCGTCCCCAAATCGGTGTTTAATTATGTCGATATATCGTTGTTTTGCTCAAAGGAACTCACAATTGCTATTCAATAGAAGCATTTGTGCAGGGAGTCATGATGGACAATGTATCAACTGTAATAGGGTGTTCGCATGGTTTAGTCTACAGCATAATGTCTCCATGGCGCGAGACGTTTCACGAATGACGAAGAGATTGCATGTAGTGTGAAACGATGGCTGAGACAGCAGACAGACGTATGTGCTGCAAGTTTTGGTACCCAGACAAAGCAGAAGAAGAAGTCTATCAATATTGGTGGAAATTATTTTAACTAGAGACAATGTAAGTGCAATAAAAGTGGTCGTTATCTATAACTCTGCTCTAAACATCGTCGCTGACTTGACACTGGCTTTCTATATTCTAAGTAGATTGTAAGTAGCTTCATTTTCTACAATTTGATTTTCGGCCTCATCTTGGACTTTCACGCTATCAAGTTTCTCTTACATTTGACTTTCATTTTCTGACAAAAGTACCAGATCATTTGTGAAGTCCAGATCATCCAATGATGGTCTTTGTGTCCACTGAATACCAGTACTTCTTCGCCTCGATTGATGTATTTATTTTCCAATCTACAGACACAAGAACATGTTCCTTCGTGTAGCACTTTACGAACTGTTTCTTATTACATATTCTGAACAGCATTTTGTTATACATAAACTGTGCTTTTGCGTTTATCTCAGATTCTACTTTATCCTTGATAGAAAATGGTACACTCATGGAAAACGAAGCTACGTCCTTTGAATGGAATGTCTCAGACGTAACACATTCACTTCATTTTAAAATCTAACACTCATGGACATATAATCAATTTGAAAGACTCAAAATGGCTTCAGATTAAACTTTTTAAAAGCCTTAACCTTCTCCGATTTAGAAGCTTCCAGGCCAGGAGGCTTGTGTTTCCAGGCCAGGAGACTTGTGTTTCCAGGCCAGGAGACTTATGTTTCCATGCTAGGGGGCTTTTTGTTTTCAGGCTAGGAGACTTGTGTTTCCAGGCCATGAGACTTGTGTTTTCAGGCCAGGAGACTTGTGGTTCCAGGCTAGAAGGGTTGTGTTTCCAGGCCAGGGGACGTGTTTTCACTACAAAGTTCACCCTCAGCTTTTATACGGTGATCTCAGAAAAGACAGACAGTAATTACTGATTCAGAAGAAACTCTACAAAGACGCTTTCGAAGTGTGTCTGAAAAACGTTAATATCGATTTCACCAAATTGGAGGATGCTTGTACAGAACCACTCTACTTTGTGGTCTTTCATCCCCATCAAATAATGACAGTCAATGTTTTGTTGATGATCGACATGCTACCGGAGTACCTATAAACGATATCGACGTCGACCATAGCGTACCTGAATCACTGTAGGGTTTACTTGTTTGAGCTGGCGTTTTTTTACGTGATTTCCGGATCGAATTGAGCACATAATGGGGCCCGCTCCTTTCCCAGCACACACTTCTGCTTTATCTCTTGGTAAAATCACCCACAATAGGGATGAGATTTTACTAAAACTGGATTTATCTTTGATCTATACATCACCTGGTTTTCATTCTAATAATGTTTGGTGCGGGGTAAATAGTTTAAAATGTCTGTTTACCACGCTCAAGAACATAAGTTCATCCCTCGGTTCAAACCCAGGTAAGGACTAGCCAGTTTTTTATTGTGAAGAAATACATTATTAACCAGCGCACTGCGTAAAGACTCCTGGCAAAAAGTAACATTTATTCACATTACTCCTCTCTTTCTCTCACTCTCTCTGTCTTTTAGCTTCACTCCTTCTCCTGCCTCACTTCCTGCCCTACCCAAGGCAGAAATCAGAAGCTGCACAATGACTAGTTGAAATAATGGTGAACAACAGACTATACTGGTGGCTGGAAAGCAAGAACTTACAAGACAGAAATAGACCAGCGTTCAGGCCTGGACACCGCACGGATGACCCCATCTTTAGGTTACACAGCACGTGAAGATGGAGTCCAAGAAGGAAAAAGCACATTAGCAGTGTTCATGATCTACAGCAGGCATTTCACAGGGTCCTGAGGAAAAATATTGATGAAAATTAGGAAAATAGGAACAGATGGATAGAGGATCAAATGGGTGCAGGCGTTCCCTACCAACAGAACCATAGATACCAACTTTGCGGTGTTTCATCAAGTCAAAAAAACTCACGAGAAAGAACTGCCATTTGGACCACAGAGAAATATCCCATTTTGCCAAAAGCTAAGATCAACATCGCGTTACTACTAAAAATCTCAGTATACTGTGAACTGTAGAAAATAAAGGTAAATACACAGAAAACCGTATACATTATTTTCTCCCACAGTCATACAGAAGTAAATAAATCCATTAACATCAAAATGAATGGGGAATTACTAGTAAAAGAGGATACCTCAGTTTATGTCGGAGTTGAAATTGGGCAGCAACATCTGCAATCTTAGAGCTAAAGCAACTAATCGATTTAACTTAATCAAGAGACTCGTTAGCAGAAATTGTAGAGTTGACAAACACACTCTTAAACACTTTTAAACAACTATACCGGGGATATGAACCACAAGTGATGAGATTAATGTCACCTTGCAGTAGACCTCTGGACATAGCGCACTACCAGAAATCGAGATTACTGATAGATTGTAAAATAAGGGGCATACAAACAACAAATAAATAGCCCTTGCATTAACTACACAGTAAAACGAAATATTAGGAATAATGCCAGATAAATATTGATGTACAGGTGGGCAATGGAAATAACGGGTCGCAGTGTATTTAGCGAAAAGTCATAGCCAAAAAAAATGAAGACTATATAAAAGAGATGAACGTCTCATCTTTGAGTTCCGAACAAGATACACCAGAGTTAATAGCCACTTGAACCGGATCGATCTCCAGCACCAGCCCTTATGCTGACTTTACCTTCACCCTGATGGACTAGTTAGACACATACTCATTGAGTGAAAGGCGCTTGCGAACATGAGTAAATTATTTTTACAAGCAATGTAGACGATTACCAACACACTGTATGATGCAGTGAAACAACAGTGGAAGACCTATATCTTTATGAGAATGGCATTGGGCTGCCAATAGTAGGCTTGCTCGTCAGCTTTTGGGAAAACAATTACAACAACAACAACAACTGCAATACGTTCTTTCTCATATCACGTAACAATATACTGTACAAATCGTTTAATATTTCCATAATAACAGTAGCGTCTGAGTTGTTAAGCGGTTAGAATTCTCGGTATCGGCATTTGGTTCCATCATCGGCTCGCTGCACAAGTATACTCTGCTGAAATGCACACCTGACATACCGTTATATAAATGGAGGAAAGGGCTTTCCCGCTCTGCGTCATAAACAGCTGAGAAATCGCACAATGTTATGTCTCTAAAACTTCATCCCAAACTGCTCTCATTTCCTATAATTACATTAGCTCTAGCGTCCTATAACAGATATGTGAATGTCTATCATGTTTGAACACGCCGCCAAACTAAATAATCGATGTAACGGCTTGATTGTTTACATAATGGCATCCCATGGCTGAGTTATGTTATTTCTTGTTAATGAGATTATTGGACTTTGACCTAATCAAAATACTTGTTTTTGGGGAAATATTTTTACTAGGAAAACGACAGAAAAGGAGTGAGTGTGGATTTCATGACAGCTGTATTGTAATGATGACTATTTCTGCAGTAATTCGGGTTGTTTATGTGTGCGGAATAAATGAGTAGACTTGCATTTCTACTTTTTGTTTGGATGTTTCCCTTTGATCACTTGCTGTAGATAATTTTACTTTGAGGTTAAAAAAACCGTATTGATTACGAAAATAAATGCAAGTGCCTTTTATGCATTCTGAGAACACGCGAGCTTGTATACACATACAAACACATACATATATAAACACACACACATACGCACACATGAACATACCCACACACACACACATACATACACAAACACACACACACTTGACAGGGCTAATAAATACAATAATACTTGACTAGCGTCACTCAAAAAAATAATTGACTGGGATCACATAAACACCCACAAAAATACTTAACGAGGGTCACACACACGATAATACCTGACCAGGAACACACACATAATAATACTTGACCATGAACACACACACAATAATACTTGACCATGATCACAGACACAATAATACTTGACCATGATCCCACACACAATAATACTTGACCATGATCACAGACACAATAATACTTGACCATGATCACAAACACAATAATACTTGACCACGATCACAGACACAATAATACTTGATAATCATCACAGACACAATAATACTTGACCATCATCAAAGACACAATAATACATGGCCATCATCACAGACACAATACTTGACCATGATCACAGACACAATAATACTTGACCGTGATCACAGACACAATAATACTTTCCAGGGAACACACACACAATACAACTTGACCAGCATCACACACACAATAATACTTGACCAGGATCACAGACACAATACTTGACCATGATCACAGACACAATACTTGACCATGATCACAGACACAATATTACCTGACCGTGATCACAGACACAATAATACTTGCCATGGAACACACACACAATACAACTTGACCAGCATCACACACACAATACAACTTGACCAGGATCACACCCACAATAATACTTGCCTGAGAAAATACACACAATAATACTTGACCAGGATCACACACACAATACAACTTGACTGGGATGACACACACAATAATACTTGCCTGGGATCACACACGCAATAATACTTGACCAGAATAACTCATGCAATCATACGTGACTGGGACCACACATCCACTAATAATTGATTGGGATAACACACACAATAATACTTGCTTGAGAACACACACACAATAATACGTTCTTGGGAACACACACACAATAATACGTTCTTGGGAACACACACACAATAATACGTTCTTGGGAACACACACACAATAATACGTTCTTGGGAACACACACACAATAATACTTGACTAGGATCACACACAAAATAATACGTTCTTGGGAACACACACACAATAATACTTGACTAGGATCACACACAAAATAATACGTTCTTGGGAACACACACACAATAATACTTGACTAGGATCACACACACAATAATACTTGCTTGGGAACACACACACAATAATACCTAACTGGTATAATTGACCAGGATCACAGACAAAATAATACTCTACCAGGGTTACACACACACACACACACACTCACACACACACACACACACATACACACATGCACTATTATTTGCTGGAGTTACACACACACTTACATCATTTTACTTAATTCACACACACACATAATTACTTCACTGGTGTCACACACACACACACACACACACACACACACAATAATACTTCACTGGAGTCACACACAATACTACTTCACTGAAGTCACACACACACACAATAATACTCCACTGGAGTCACACCAACACACACATCTTTCACTAAGTTCACACACGCAATAATATTTCGCTGGAGTCACACACACTCAAACACACAAACACACACACACACACATATCTATATCTAATAATTAATTGCCGGGTCCACATACACACACACACACACACACATACACTAATATTCCCCTAGGGACACACACATACACACATCTACTCATACAAACACACACACACACACACAAATTAATATTCCACTAGGGGCACACATCTACACACACACACACACACTAATATTCCACTAGGGACACACACATACACACATCTACACATACAAACACACACACACACATGCAAACAAAAAGAGAGTGTCCACCCTATCATAAGAAAGGTCATTATCTTCTCACGTTTATAGCCCCTTCTGGAGCCCGCCTTTGGATAAGTATAACTGAATTAATAAGCCGCAAGCCATTGCAGTCACGGCACAGGGTGCAGGCTACGTTTTAATCTTACTTCTAATAGAAAATACAAGTTAAATTGTCTGATGTTCCGAACTCGTGTTCACCTGGTCTGTTGAGTCGAACCCTAACCGCTTGGCCAACCTCTGATAACTTTCATAGATAACACAGTAGGATAACGTGCAATGAAGGCTCGTGCTGGTGGCTTGACGCATGTTTTCTGCGCATGTCGATGAGTCATGAAGTGAAATATATCTATACTAATAAGAACACTATCATTGTTGTGTTTGTTCTCATTGTTGTAGTTCTCTGAGTTTATTTATAAAACTGAGAAATAAAGGCCACTTGTCAATGCAGTCAGCCCATATTTTAATTTTTCCTCCAAGGTAAACAAATATGGTGTACAAGGGTTTGAACCTGTGTCATTCTTTGACAGGAAGCACGTATTCAAACTTTTCAACCACCAGCTCATTAATCTATCAGTACGCGCTTCCAATGACGACAAATTATTAAAATAGGTAATACAATTAATAGTAAAGGAAGTTCTGTATCAGATACTGCCGCTGATGATGAAGTGTTAGAGGACCCTGTGTACCAGCTCTCACGTGAAACAAGACGGTGTGATAACTAGGAATTGTAAACAAATCATTTTATATAAATTGTAGATGATTGTAAAAGTTCCACTTCAGTCACCATATTTCAGATAATTGTGTTTTTTTAGTTCGAACTATAGTCTTAATTAATACAACTTGATATTATCATATAATCATTAAATTACTATTTACATCTGTTTGTTTCACTTTCTTTATAGTTTCCAATAATGAGGTTAGTGTACACTCGATACTTGCTAGAGCGCCCTATTTTAACGACTTCTGTCGTAGTCCAGATCTGGTTTACACATGATCAATATATTTGTATAAGGAGTAGCTTTCACTCGATCTGTACACATAATTATTCAAACGTATGGTTCAGAAATTAACTTGTAATTGTGCAGCAGAAATAATTATCGGTCTGGTAAAAAGGTAGTGTACTCTTGTTACCATTTTTTAATCAGGAGTTATATTTCCATTATCTCCCTTGCTATGATGGTCAATTTAAAGACACACTCATGTGAGGTTTTATTGTGTGTGTGGTTCAAGTCTGATTGTAGAGAAGTTACATATTTATAACAAAATATAATAAAAGATGCCCGCAGTGAGACAGACAATGATTGTACTGGCAGAACTGGCTTAAGAGAAAAACAGAAATCGCTAACCTGAAAGTCAAGAAATAATCGCAACTGACATACGCTGAGGTGTACTGTATATAACTGAGACATGGACTCTTACAAAGAAGGACTAGAAAAGCTTGTAGGCGTTTGAAACGTGGTGCTACACGTAGCATGAATCGAGCTAGCGGGACATAAAGACGATACAATGGCATTGTCCTCACTGAAGCAGGCGTTAAAGGATACACATTGAAACACACAGAAACAAATAGTGCGGTGGCTGGGACATAGTTATAGGACATTCAAGTCTTATACAGAAGATAGTAGAGGGCAAGGGAACAAGGCTAAGGGAAAGACCAAGAGTCACCTTCAAGACAAGCAGAGACATTAAAGTAAGAGCCGAATATGAAATTAAGAAAGCTGCAGAAGATAGGGTCAAATGGACATACGTGGCCAGACTACCTTGTAATCAGTCTTATCACTGGCCAACCAGAGGATAGGGTCAAATACAGAGACGTGCTCATGAAAACCTTACAACCAGATCTCAGATGATGATTATGATGAACCTCTTAAAACCATTTCTATGTCTGCTGGTTATTGGTTAGAAAATGGAGACAGCAACATCAACCAACACAATGGAACAAAATGGAATCTGGGGACACAATTTGATGAACTGACCTTTGTCGATTTGTTTGGTTTTCTGTCAGTTCAGTTCAGTTCATCCCGTAGCGCATCAGGTCGTTGGGGCACACTTGAAGACACCCCCAAAACCCTCTCGTCAACTCTCTCTGTCCGCTGCCGCCAGTCGTGCTCACCAGGATGAAAGTTGACCACTCAATGATGTTGTCTGCCCATCTCTTCCTTGGACGACTCTGCCTTCTCTTTCCTGGTATGGAACCATGCAGTATCGAATGTGTAATTCCGCTGGACCTCGTGACGTACCTATACCAAGTCATATTTTGCCTTTTGATGGCTGTGGACAGATCATGTCTCTTCTGTCACATTATGAAATAATATTACTAATGTTCGCCTTAGCATCGATAGACCAACTGGTGAAGGTTGTAGCCAAACCTCGCCCAATGCCGAAGGACAGGCTTCTATCTCTCGGGGAACCATGTTGATTGGAGGCAGCCCCTTCCCACACCTCCAGCCGACCGCTAGGAGACCGTTGTTACACAGAGCAGACTTCATTAAATGGTAAACCGGAACTTCCCGATTCAGTCAGAACACGTGAACAAACACAGACAGGCGGCGACGGACAGGAGTGTCCGAGATGGAGGGAAGACTCGTCTTTGCAGACACCTCGACATTACAGACAGGATCGAGCCACCGGATACAGAGGATGCGTTGCTGGTGGCGCATATATAAGGCACCGAGTCTTGATATATCCTGTTTAAGTAGGGTCAAAGTTTCTGAGCCACACAGGATGACAGGAATCACACACGTCTGATAAATTAGCATTTTGAATCCAAGAGAGAGTCTGCCATTATTCCACACCCGGCAAAGGGGTTCATAGCAGATGTTCGATACGCCTTTACATTTCAGGGGCACTGAGTCCATCGGATGAACAAAAACTACCCAGGTATGTGAATTCATTGATGCACTCCATCATGTGACCATGGACAACAATGCTGTGAGGACCAGTGACGGAGCTAAAGTTCTGAATTTTGTCTTGGCCGAAGATAATAGGCTCTGGTTTGAATTTTAAGGTCAGGTTTCTTCAGAGATTGTTGCAGAGCCGCATTATCTGGGCTGACTAGGACTATGTCTTTAGCATAGGTGAGGTACATAAAGAAAGTCATAAGCAAACTAAATTTAGCATAATGTATGAGAGATCACAGAAATGGGCATTGAGAATATTCAGAGAGAAATCTAAGATTTTGAGAATTGATGTTACTAAACAACAATCCGATAGCTTTGGGAGATAAATCCCAAGCAATTATGGAATCCTTCAATTATCTTAATTTTTGTCGCTATTCTACCTTCTTACGCCTTTCATCGTCAGGTTATGAACATATTTCTTGAACGAGTCTTAGTATGTGCTTCGTAAATTGGGAGCTTTAATGCTTCTGTTATTTCTGCTATCCATCGTTTTTGTGGTTCACCCTTGGTTTTGTATCCATTGTGTCGGTATAGCATTGCTTTCTGAGGGATACTATCTGGTGTGTGACTTGTCACGTGGTCGAGCCATTTAGTTTGCTGTCTTTTGATAAAGTCTAGCACTGGTGTTGTAACTACCTGTCTCTTGGTGAGGTCTAGCACTGTTGTTGTAACTACCTGTCTCTTGATGAGGTCTTGCACTGGTGTTGTAACTACTTGTCTCTTGATGAGGTCTAGCACTGGTGATGTAACTACCTGTCTTTAGATGAGGTCTAGCACTGGTGTTGTAACTATTTGTCTCTTGATGAGGTCTAGCACTGGTGTTGTAACTAACTGTCTCTTGATGAGGTTTAGCACTGGTGTTGTAACTACCTGTCTCTTTATGAGATCTAGCACTGGTGTTGTAACTACTTGTCTCTTGATGAGGTATAGCACTTGTGTTGTAACTAAATGTCTCTTGATGAGGTATAGCACTGGTGTTGTAACTACCTGTCTCTTGATGACGTCTAGAAATGGTGTTGTAACTACCTGTCTCTTGATGAGGTCTAGCACTGGTGTTGTAACTACATGTCTCTTGATGAAGTTTAGCACTGGTGTTGTAAATACCTGTCTCTTGATGAGGTCTAGCACTGGTGTTGTAACTACTTGTCTCTTGATGAGGTCTAGCACTAGTGTTGTAACTACCTTTCTCTTGATGAGGTCTATCACTGGTGTTGTAACTACTTGTCTCTTGATGAGATCTAGCACTGGTGTTGTAACTACCTGTCTCTTGATGAGGTCTAGCACTGGTGTTGTAACTACTTGTCTCTTGATGAGGTCTAGCACTGGTGTTGTAACTCTTGTCTCTTGATGAGGTCTAGGTCTAGCACTGGTGTTGTAACTACCTGTTTCTAGATGAGGTCTAGCACTGGTGTTGTAACTACTTGTCTCCTAATATCTCCGTTTCTGATTATATCTATTCTTGTTTCGTCAAGCTTTCTGCGCAGCCATTTCATCTCTGTTATCACGATATTTCTTGTATCGATGTTTGTTAATGTCCAATTCTGGCACTGATAGTACAATGTGGCTATGAGTATTGTGTTGTATAGTGTTCTTTTTGTATCCATTGTCAGGTGCTTACATAATAATGTCGAGTACGTTTAACCCAGGATGTAGCTTCCGTTATTACAGGAGGTACAGAACCAACGTCATTATATGTTTATATGTCACGAATTCACGTCATACTATGTCTATACATTACGATTCAGCGTCAGTATATGTCAACTCATATATCATATAGAAACGTCATTGTATGTCTGACCATATATCATATAGAAACGCCCTTATATATCTGCCTACATATCGTATAGCAACGCCGTTATATATATATATATATATATATATATATATATATATATATATATATATATATATATATATATGTCTTTATATCATATAGAAACGCCATTTTTATTCTGCCTATATGACAAATTGAAAAGTCATTATATGTCTGAGTATATATCATATAGCAACATCATTATATGTTATCATATATATCAAATAGAAATGCCATTATATTTCTGCATATATATCATATAGCAACGCCAATCTATGTCTCATGTATATATATATATATATTACGAAACAGTCATTTGTTGTCTGTCTATTTATCACCAAAATACGTCATCCTCTGTGTATATATTATAAAATAACGTCAGCCTCTGTGTATATATTATAAAATAACGTCAGCCTCTGTCTATATATTATAAAATAACGCCATACTCTGTGTATATATTATCAAATAACGTCATCCTCTGTCTATGTATTATAAAATAACGCCATACTCTGTGTATATATTATAAAATAACGTCATCCCATGTCTATCTATGTCACAAAAACAACGCCAACCTCTGTCTATGTATTTCACAAAAACAACGCCATCCCCTATCTATATATGCCATCCTCTGTACATATGACAAACACAGCATCAGACAAATTAATAATTAGAGAACAGAAAACAAAGAACCAAACAGTCTGTCAAAAACACTAACATAAAATTTAAGTTTCATTGGTCAACAATGGTAACTAACTAACTGATGTTATCTAACTAATTTGCTTACTAACTTGCTTACTAACTAACGGCTGGTAGCTAACTAGCTAACTAATTAGCTTACTATATAACTGCTGGAAAATAACTAGCTAACTAACTTGCTTACTAACTAACTGCTGGTAACTAGCTAGCTAACTAACTTCCTTAATAAATAAAGAACTTGTCTGCTAAATAACTACCCGACCAACCAACCTGCAAACGGACCAACAAGCTCACGAACTAACTAACCTGCTAACCAACTAACGTGTTTACTAAGTGTATAACCAACCAACTAATTCACTTAATCACTAAACTAACTAATTCATTTACTAACTTACTTTGAAATAAAATTAATTATTTAATAACAAACGTACTACTAATTTACTATGTAACGAATTATCCAACCAACCAACTAACTAACTGATTAACTAACTAACTGAATAGTCACAGTTAACACTTGTAAATGAGTGCAGCACTTATATAAACAGAAATGAACATAATAATGAATCAAATAAAGACATTCAAACACACAGCGTGAAATAAAACCTTATTTTAAGTTTATTCTGTGGTAAGTAAACAGTAAATTGATATAGTTTTAACAGAGTTTAATGTTGGAGATTTATGGGGATTCTATACAAAAAAGATTAGATGGGATGTTCATCTTTAGAAGTGTGGGGACTCATTCTGTCTGTAGGAGAAGGGTTCTTTGAAGCATCTCTGAGACAGACTGATGTTGGTGACTGATATCTGAAGGTTTAGGGTTGACTCAAGTGGACTGTGGAGGTTGCTTCTTGAATAAAAGACAGAGCGAGAAGGTTTAAGTCATTGGTGGATTCTACCTTTCGATAAGAAGCTCTCTCTAACAGCGTACATGTTGTTCTTGCCTTCTAATTCATTTAGAATCTCTGTGAAAATTGGAATACATCCTTTCCCTAACATGCAATTGGAAAATAGCCTTTCCCAACATACAATTGAGTTCACTATTCTGACGATTTTGACTTTGGTGGCTTTTATTTTAGGCTCACATCTATCTTCAGACATGGTTTTCTATCCATTCAAAAGTCTGGATCAAGATGATGAGCAGCGCATGAGCTGCAGTGATCAGCGACCCATAGCTGACTGCTAGCGTCAGGGCCAGCGAGCCAGAGCTGCCAAGACCCTTCTACACCTGTACGCGGTGATCCTGGATAACAGGCTTACAGCAGGGCAGTTTGGCTAAGGAGAAGGGATCAAAGAGGGAATGCTAACCCGGTACTCAAAAAAATGCTTGCTGAAGTCGGATGTGTTTGGCCGATAGGTGCAAATATCGCAGTGAAGCTGTAAACTACGACTCAACGCATTCCGTTCTCTGGACTACATTCTGTTACTTAAGCCCTGTCAAGGCTTGGTAGCGGGAGATTGAGAACGAACGAAGACAAGCCAAGCCAAGCCATTCAACAGACTGCATTGTTTTTTCATTGCCATTAGATCATCATTACATAGGTGCTGATCATGAGACTCAAGCGGCTTTCTAATATCGACATCCCCTACTCCAAGTTCAAGATGTTGATCCGTTTCCTCATCAACAGATAATTATCACAATGTGTCAATCATTCACCAATCATCCAGACGATTTTATTTGACTTTAAATGAACTGGAATGGAAGATTGAAAATGATCATCCAGGCCCATCTAACTTATGTTAAATAAATTAGCTAAATTTCAAGTTTGTAGCCACTATCTGCATTAGCCAGTAGCCAATATCTGCATTAGCCACTAGGAACACGGCCATCAAATCTTTGTCAGATTTGAATTCAATCTTTTCACTCACAGTCAATTGGGAATTTTCCTTTTTCGAGGCAGTTAATAGCTGAATTGACCACAAGGACTCTGCGGTGACTACACGGTGTGTCCCACCTGGTCTTGAACAGTCTGTCAACTAACTCAAGCCGTTTTGGAACGTCTTCCTCCACTCATACACTGGAAGAAGTGAAAAGCAAACAATATCGTACCGGACCTTCCCTCACCAGTGAATTTCTATAAGTTTCACTCCTTCGCTGCTAAAAATATAGAAAACCGAACGCTGCATTATTTGGAGCATGTCATAACAAAAAATAACAGAACGCTGCCCCTCTTTGGGGCATGCCAATAGATAAAGATAACTGAACGCTGCCCCTTTTTGGGGCATGCCAATATATAAAGATAACAGAACGCTGCCCCTATATGGGGCATGCCAATATATAGAGATAACAGAACGCTGCCCCTTTTTGGGGCATGCCAATATATAAAGATAGCAGAACGCTGCCCCTATATGGGGCATGCCAATATATAAAGATAACTGAACGCTGCCCCTTTTTGGGGCATGCCAATATATAAAGATAACAGAACGCTGCCCCTATATGGGGCATGCCAATATATAAAGATAACAGAACGCTGTCCCTATTTGGGGCATGCCAATAGATAAAGATAACAGAGCGTTGCCCGTATTTGGGGCATGCCAATATATAAAGATAACAGAGCGTTGCCCGTATTTGGGGCATGCCAATATATAAAGATAACAGAGCGTTGCCCCTATTTGGGGCATGCCAATATATAAAGATAACAGAGCGTTGCCCCTATTTGGGGCATGCCAATATATATAACTGAACGTTGCTCCTATTTCGGACATACCAACGGTGGGGTTGCAATACTTTAACTACAATTGTGACGGCATGGTGCTCATATCCACCGTGATGGCACGTGCAGGACACTCTTGACACCCTTAGCACGTTAATTAACAAGATATACTACAAAGACGGTGCTTTTCTAAATTGTATCCCACTTTTAAGGTTTTCACTTGAAGCCCCCTCATATAATATCGTCAAGCTCACATGAAGAAACTGACGCAGATGGTTGGTCTGAGCTGGTAGCTTAGTCCTGTACTGTCTTAACATGTTCATGTGATATGTTATGTCATTTGTGAAACCAGTCCTTGCTGACTTCCATTGTTTCTCCTTTGACAATCTTTTGTTTTTTTTAAATAGTTTTATCTTGTCACTGGACTAAACTTTGTCTTTGATGAAGTTGACTCAATTCCATTTTACAAATTAAGGTGTGCTGTTTTGTAATATGTTTGATATTTATTTTTGTAGCGTTTTTAATTTCCTTACACGTTTCAGTCCTTTAAAAGTGTGCTAACTGCAGTGCCAGGTACATCAAGCTGGCCGTATATTTCACATTTGAGAAGTTTTGTTCATTGATCTTGATACGGTTAAGCTGTTCATGATAATTGAGAACTGGGCACAATTAATAAACATAATTACTGTCATATTTTACTTTATAATCACTAACATAATCTAGCATTAATAGTCTGTTTATGTTAAACAGACAAATGTTTGATCACTATGTTTAATCACAAACTTTCTAAAAACAATGCAGACAAATCGTTAAAACAAAACAGCGCACAATGAACAATCTATTTACACAAAATGAATGACACAGGAAACAATAATACCCCGTCGATAAGGAAATAGCTAAAACAAGGAGCGACATTTTCAAAAGTTCGTAACATTTTTAATCGACCGTATCGTGAAACGACGAAATACGATACGTCGAACGTCGAGTACGCTTGTAAATGTTTAACATAGTGACAATGTGTCTCAATACGGGTCAGAGCCATTTGAGTGCAATCTGATCCACAAACACGTAAGGGTCGTATTATGACACCCTAACACATCACATGCATGAAGGTAAGATTGACGTGGCATGTATCCAAGAAACGCACCTCAACAGCAACCATAAATTATCAATCAGAGGATACCCGGCCTTCCGGCTGGACAGAGAAGGTCACAAAGGAGGGGTTCTGATACTGACCCGTAACTGCATACCGAGTAGCGCGGTATCTGTCAATCACACCGGACAAGCATAAATTGTAGGAGTTGACATAACGGCTCAAGAGAAGAAGATCCGCATCTTCAACCTGTATGGACCACCAAATAAGAACCTATCGCTCTCGAGTATGGAAGTCAAAGACTCATACTGCATAGTAGTTGGAGACTTCAACAGCCACTCGGAGAGATGGGGATTAATCGGACACAGACAGCAAAGGTAACGAAGTAGAAGTCTAATCAATAGGCCAGAGGATAGCCCTAGCTTCTATTCTAGAACATGGCATACCTCCTCGACTCCAGATTTGGCCTTCTCCACATTGGACATTCACCATAAAAAAGACCGCCAGGTGCTAAACCAATTGGCAGGTAGCGACAACAGGCCAATTAGGTAAGAAATTGATATGGAAGTAGGCCCACAGGAAACAAAAAACCGCTCCCAAGTTGGAATTACAAACGAGCCGACTGGGACAAATTTGCAAGCCTGACAGATGGGCTGTGTGAAACCATCAACACACGGAACAACAAAATGAAGCCCATGGTGGAAAGCCTAAGCAAAGCAATAATGCAAGCTGCCACTGAAACCATCCCAAGATGGGTAAGGAAAAATTATAAGCCCTATTGGAATGATGAGTTGCATAAAGCGGAAGACGCAGTCACAAATGCTAGGAACATGGCAGAGCGAGAACAATCTATGGAGGCAAATATCGCCCTCAAAGCCGCCACGGCGAAATACAAATACACTCTAAACCAAACAGCAAGAGAAAGCTGGAAAAACAAAACAGAAAGCCTCAACTTAGACAAAAAAGAAGGGAACAAACTATGGAAGTTAGTCAGAGCCATAGAAGACGAAACTCCGTCACAAGCAGAAATTGTAGGAGTTGACATCATGGCTCAAGAGACGAAGCTCCGCATTTTCAATCTGTACGGACCACCAAATAAATCCCTATCGCTCTCGAGTATGGACATCAAGGACTCCAACAGCAAAGTAGTTGGAGACTTCAACAGCCACTCGGAGAGATGGGGATACTCGAACACAGACAGCAGAGGTGACGAAGTGGAAGATTGGGAGATAAACACAAATCTCTCCCTAATCAATAGGCCGGAGGATAGCCGTAGCTTCTATTCTAGAACATGGTATACCACCTCGACTCCAGATTTGGCTTTCTCCACACAGGACATACACCATAACATAGACCGCCAGGTGCTAAACCAACTGGCAGGTAGCGACCACAGGCCGATCAGGCTAGACATTGATATGGAAGTAGGCCCATAGGAAACAAAACCGCTCCCAAGTTGGAATTACAAACGTGCCGACTGGGACAGATTTGCAATCCTGACAGACGGGCTGTGTGAAACCATCAACACACGAAACAACAAAATGAAGCCCATGGTGGAAAGCCTAAGGAAGGCAATAATGCAAGCCGCAACTAAAACCATCCCAAGAGGGGCTAGGAAAAACTATAAGCTCTATTGGAATGATGAGTGGCAGAAAGCGGAAGATGCAATGACAAATGCTACGAACATGGCAGAGCGAGAACAATCTATGGAGGCAAATATCGCCTTCAAAGCCGCCACAGCGAAATACAAATACACTCACAACCAAACAGCAAGAGACAGCTAGAAAAACAAAACCGAAAGTCTCAACCTAGACAAAGAAGGGAACAAGCTATGGAAGCTAGTCAGAGCCATGAACGACGAAACCCCCTCAAACAAACAAATTACCATCAAGCAAGGCGAAAACCTGCTCACAGGGAAAAAAGCCGCAAACGCTTTTGTAGAACACTATGCTAAAGCAAACCACATCGAGTTCCCTGCAGATAGGCATACAGACATTAGTGAAGAGTAAAAGGGGCACGAAAACATCATTACGGCACCAGAAGAGCATTTGATGGCCAAATTAACAATGAGTGAAATGGAAAAGGCCATGAGAACATTAAAGAAAAGGAAATCTCCCGGAAAAGACGGGATAACAAACGAAATGCTGATGGGGCTGGGCAAAACAGGGAAGAGGAAACTGCTATCGGTCCTGAACCAAAGCTAAAAAAGGGTAATTGTACCCCAGTCATGGAAAGACGCAGTACTGGTAATAGTACCGAAGAAAGGAAAGGACAAAACAGATCCAAGCCTACTGAGCTGTGTCGGCAAACTGATGGAACGTATGATAAACACCAGACTGATGTGGCATCTGGAAGAAAAACGCAAACTAATTCCACAGCAAGCAGGCTTTCGACAGCACAGATCCACTGAGGATCAGGTCATCCTCATAGCCCAGGAAATAGAAGATGACTACCAGGAACAGAAACACACAGCAGCGGTTTGGGTGGACCTGGACAAAGTCTGGAAAGATGGACTTGGAGTCAAGCTAAGAGGTAGTGAACTTTGTGGGAAAATGTACAAGTGGATCAACCACTACGTCAAAAACAGAACGGCCAGAGTTCAAGTACAAGGGCAGATGAACAAAAAGGCGACACTTGAGCAGGGAGTACCCCAAGGGAGTACTGTCACCCACACTCTTCTTTGTGTATATACAAGACATTAAAGAGAATATACCAAGATGAGTCCATAACTAGATGTTTGCAGACGATCTGGCTATGTGGACATCTGAAAAGCATCTCACCATAGCAAGAAATGGGATGCAGCAGGCCCTAACATCGCTGGAAGAGTGGACGAACTCATGGCTGGTCAAAATAAACGAGGAAAAAACAACATGTACAATATTCTCGCTAACAAACAAACCCCAAATCACCAAATTAAGTCTAAACGGCAAATACCTGCAGCCAAACGACAACCCAAACTACCTGGGAGTCACATTTGATCGGCGCATGACATGGAAAAGTCAGATCGAGAGAAACCGAATGAGAGTCAGAGAAAGAATGGCAATCACGAGGACACGTGCTGGCACAAGCTGAGGAGCAGACGAAAGTATACTAAAGAAACTGTACACTGGAAGAGTGAAACCAATTCTCGAGTATGGCATTGCGGCATGGACAACAGCAGCAAAGGCGAACGTCGATAAAGTTAGCAAACTCAAAAACAAAGCCATGAGCGTTATAACAGGAGGCATGAAGTCAACGTCAATTGTAGAACTTGAAAAGATTACAAAAATGCAATCCATGACAGACAGAAGAGACTGCAGAGCCCAGCTGCAATCATAAAAACTCAGAAGACTGACTGACCATCCAATGCATCAGAGACTAAACAATTTCGGAAATGAGAAACTAAAGAGAAGAAACTGCAGAAATATCCAAAGCAAAGATGCACGAAAACCCCATGAACGCACTAACACAAAAGCCCATCCCTACTGTACGAAAACCTACCTGGAAGCAACATATATTTCCAGAGGTGGTAGAAAATATACTAGGTATTGGAAACAAAAACTGCCAGTCTGAAAAAGAAAGAAGAGACACTACCCTGAGTTATATAACGGAAAACTATCCAAGCATGGACTGGACCCATGCATACACCGACGGTTCCGTAACAAATACAACACAGAACGGAGGGGCAGGAGCATTCCTGAGCCTACCAAATGGCAAATAAAATAACACTTTCATTGGCTACTGGAAAATACACAAGCAATTTCAGAGCGGAGGCAGAGGCACTGAGGGCGGCAGTGGAAGAAATGGTGACAGGTAAAAGGAATTAAAGCCACATAGTCCTGATTACAGATGCTCTGGCCGTAGTCACAGCACTAAAAAGCCAGAAAAATACTGAACTTAAAATCCACTCTCGTTTAATTGTTCTGTCTACAAACATTTTCAACAAAAAATAAATATGTTGATTAGGTAAAAGTCAGATTATCTCATTAGCAAGAAATCACGTAACTCCAACACGCGATCCCGTTATGTAAACACACAATCCATCAAATCGATTATTATGTTCCGTGAAGTGCTCAAATATGTTTTAAATTCCGATATTAGTCATTTTGACGCTAGAGCTGATGTGGTTTAATGGACTGAGAGCAATCGGGGATGATTTGTTATAGTTTTTATATTGTACAGTGTCTCAGCTGGTTACGGGGAGGGCCACACGTTCCCATTTCTCGTCTTATCTAACTATAAGTCGGGTGTACATTTGCAGCAGAGTAAATGCGTTCCGCGAGCAGACGAACCCATTGCCTCTACCGATATACACGATAATGTTATTTGCATAACCACTAAGATGTTAATTTGACTTTGAACATGTTAAAACTATATATTCAGTATACTGTTATGTAGTGACAAACCTAACGTATTACATTACTGATTTCAGCCTGGGAAAGTGTAATTGAGGCCTGGGAGAGCGGAGAAGGAAGGGGGGAGCTACGCGGAGAGAGAAAAGAGGAACAGAACAGTGGTAGAAATGCCACTTTCAGCCCACAGTAACCAAACAGTGCGCAGGATAAGATTGATCTACTTCCCAATAGAAAACTAGCTAGTCCTTACCAGGGGTTTCAACAAGGGGTTGAAACTATGCCATTGATCGTGGAAGACATATCATCCTACCCGATTTGCCACGGCCCATATATTATTAGAATGAAAACCAGGTGATGTAGAAATCAAAGTTACGTTTTAGTAAAAACTGATACATTTTGTAGGTGATTTGGTCAACCGATAAAGCAGAGGTGTCCGACTTACGGCCTGTGTACTATAAACCAGCCTTATGACGAGCTCAGTTCCACCCCGAAATCACCTACAAAAATGCAGGCCAAAACATGCAAAAACTACACGGATTCAAATATGGTAGGGTCGACATGGATTCCGTTATCAGTGACTCCGTCGCTTGCGGATCATCATCAACAATTTGAGTTTGTGTCTTTGTCCAGGACATATGTAGACTCAGATGTAGAGTTGTAGGTATTCTAGGGAAGTTGTCAGTACCTGGGAGTATCAGCCAGGTACAATAACGTCGTCTGCATAATCAAGGTCTATCACACGTATATCACCGACGGTATATCGCCTCTATGTTGACTTATTTACGTTTTTGTGAGTAACACATGCATCCGATCGAGGTTACTATCCATTTTGAGAACCTGTCATCCTCTTAATTGGTATGGATGACGCATTAATGACGTCACTGTCTTATGGACGAACTGCAAAAGTGCAGACACGATGAATAATAATTATTATAATCGCTGTCCATCACAAGAGAAGAAGTCGAAATCATCTGACATCTGCTGAGAGATGTGTTCTGATTTGACTGTTAAAACCAATTCTGACACGGAAAACCTTGCCGTACCTGGGGCACACCTGTACTGGAGCGTCGTGCGTTCTGTTATTTCGGAGGATTCGTTTTCTCTGAGTCTCGGCGACATAGTTATGTTCTGTGATCTGAGCACCTTTGGTGATGGAAGCGCGTCAGGTGGAACCGTTTTGTACATCTATCTCCCAGGTGATGAGGTGGTTATTGAAGCTTTTCAGAGACACTTACAAAGACGATGTAGCGTTACTGATGTCCCCGTAATTAGCGTCTGATTGTTTTGAGGTAATCGTATAGCAGCTTAGGGTGTGCACTGAAGTGGAGACACAAGTCTCCTGGCTTGAAAACACAAGTACATTCTCCTGGAAACACAGTATTTATAGAAACACAAACTCTCTGGAAATACAACATTACCGTAAATGTTATGCCTTCCTCTAGCCTGTACACATAAGCCCTCTGACTTGAAAACAGAAGTCATTCTAGACTTAAAACACAAGCTGTCTGGAAAAACAAGCACTCTTGCCTGGAAACACATGACCTCTGAAGGAGACATCCTCTGACCTTGAAACAAAAACCTTTGTATTGGTAATACAGGTACTCTGGCCTGCTAGCACAGATCCTCTAAAAATAAACAAGATCTCTGATAAAACAAGCCTCCTAGAAACAAAAGCCGTCTTGCCTAGAAACAAAAGCCGTCTGGCATAGAAATTCAAGCAGGATGACCCAAAGACACATCTCGTTTGGCCCAGAAATGCGAGCCGGAAATCCCAGAAACACGAGCCGGAAATCCCAGAAGCACAAGCTTTCTGGTCCGGAAACACTAGTCGTTTGACCCGGAAACACAAGTCGTCTGACCCGGAAACACAAGTCGTCTGACCCGGAAACACAAGTCGTCTGACCCGGAAACACAAGTCGTCTGACCCGGAAACACTAGTTTGAGTCTTTCAGATTTCCTTGAATGTTAGATTTTTAAAGTGGAATCTGAACCCATTTTGAGTTTTTCAGATTTCCTTGAGTGTTAGATTTCCAAAATAAGTTTAGAGATTCCATCTGGAACATTCTTGAACCATTATTTAGCAACGATAAACTATATTCTGAGACAAATGTAAACACGGGTTAAAATTAACCAAATAGTATGCAGAAAATGTAATAAGATACATTTAGTGGAGTGGAACATGAAGGAACACGTTCTTGTTGTCTATAGATTGGATATATTTAAATAAAGGACAATATTTCGTTAATTATATTACTCTATTTCCCAAGGCGGTGTGCATTGTACTTCATTTTGGTGTTGCGCTTGTCAGCCCAGTGCATCCGATTTCGGCATGCATTTTATGGAAGACTCGGCTTCTTCCTGGATTTGCTAAGGATTTTCGTCCCCGAAGTATCGACCTGAGCAGGAACTGTGGAGCAAACCCAGCAGCTTCCGGTTATGAGACATGTAACTTATCCACTAGATCACGTTGTTCTCTGGATGGATAATTAACACATCAATCGACAAGAACACACTGATATTCAGTGAATATGTTGTTCACATTTGGATGACCTGGACCACGCAGGCGATCTGGTACTTTTCTTACAGTCATAGCCAAATGGAAGAAAAACTTGATAGGGTGAAAGAACAATCAGCCAAAGTAGGACTGTATATCAAAATGAATGAGGAAACCCAATCTCCTTAAAACTCAAAATTATTATCAAAGAACGACTATGCTTGAGGGAAAGCCGTTTTAAAAAGCGAATATATGTATCTATTTGTACAACATAATTGACACAACCGAAGGTACAGATGCAGATTTAGGGATCTAAACTGGAAAGGCAAGAGGGGTGAAATTCCTGGCACTAACCAACATATGAAGATCCATAGAAACCAAGATTCACATCAGAGTTAGACTAGTGAAAGCAAGTGTCAAGTTAGTGGCGCTGTATCATGATGAAACATGTAGAACAACTAAAGGCATTCAACAAAGACTTCAGTCTATCGTTAACAGATTGCTACGGAAAATAATGGACATACAGTGGCTGGAGATGGTACTCTGAGGATGGTTTTGGTTGCCTTTCTCTCGAAGGCCCGAACCATTGCTGTTGTCCATGTCCGTGATTGACGATTTCGAATATACTGGTCATTGTAGTTCTGATCTTATCCACATATTTCTAGACGTTGATCACATTTATCACCTCCCATGTCGTCAATATAGTGATTCAGCGCATTAATGGACAATCAAACATCCAACATACCTGGCAACGACAAAGCTGACAAGCAAGCAAAGAATGATTAATAGGTGAACAGCCACGCACATCAACAGTTATATAAGCAGCCAAACAGATCATAGGAACAGCAAACAAAGAATATTCGCTGATGAGATGATCCAGGAGAAACACAGGAAAAAAATCTAAAAACACTTTGCAAGACGCAATCCAAATAACATCAATCAATCAACTTCTTCTTTCTAAATATTCGACTTGTAAAGAACATTTTGACGTATTGTAGTTCCCAGCGAAGCTGCAAAACGTGCACCTTTCGGTCCTACACATCCGGTTTTAGCTGGCGTTTCGTGTACCGGGTTTGCGTTCCACTGTTACACCTTTTTGATCATCCAGACTGCACTACGGCAGCCTCTTTCCATGGCCTCTGTTTTTAGCCTGAATAGAGGCTTCGCCAGCTGTGATTCGTTGACCTTGATGCAATAAAACCATATATTATTCATTGGTAGCTGTCAGCCCATTCTCTACTCCATCATTAGCCTCTATAAATCAACTCAACAGGAAGCATCATATCACATATTACGGCTGAGAACCAAACACATCCCACTTAACCTGAACCAAAAACATTCCACT